>OX451215.1:36258428-36811965 GCA_949628195.1 Phasia obesa
AAATGAAACAAGCAAATAAAGAAATTTTTCAAGAAATTATTAAAATCATACCGAAATGTATACATAATCAAACCAAACAATTTCATTATTTGAAATCAACTCTGTACGAACGAAAATAAATATCTTTTCTAGGCGTTTATATAACAATAACTTAAAATATTTCTTAGAAAAACAACAATTTTAAAGCAGATGGAAAAGAGGCGATGCAATTAAATCCATATATTGGCCGAGAAAAGCTGAACTAACAAAATGCATTGGGGTTGCGAAACTCCAATATTAAGATCGTTGCGGCTCCTTTGTTGAGAGCTTCCATCAGCAAAAAATCTAGGTGCGTTACACAGTTTTAGAATCGGCGGAATGGCAGAACATCTGGTTGATAATTTTAAGAAATTGTTTATCAGCAAAAACAAAAAGCCATCCTTGTTTATACCAAAAATTGTATGCAAATGTTAAAATAGTATCAATGCGAATTCATACCAGGTGTGAGCAGTAGAACAACAACTACAACAAAACAACAATTTTGACATTAGATTAGCAGATATGAAACAATGTATTTTTGACAAGACATTAGCAAAAAAACGAGAGCAAAAAACAATCAGCTGGGCTATCGACTCCACCTGGTATCAATTCGCCTTGAATAGTATGTATATTGTATGTACATATGAATATTGTAATTAAGACTGTTCGTTTCAAAAAAATTTTTTGCTCGGTGTTTGGTAGTTTCAATGGGTCACAAATTATTTTCCGGATACGCGCAATGTGTAGTTTTGCTGGCCTCATCATAATAAAAACTGCTTAATATTAACGTCCATAGGATAATTATTAATTGTAAATGTTATAATTATTAAAACTACATTTTCAAACAAAATAAATTTTTTTATTTTTTTCCACCACAACAGTTTTTAGTGCACAGAGATGTACTTTAATGGAAAACTAGTACTAACATAAGCAGCAACTCTGTGAAATACATAACATTTAGATGTTGTAAATCATAATCGAAAAACAAAATTAAGTTGTGTTGTAGCCGAGACAACACAACTTTACTGTGTTGTAAACGATAACCGGGTCCTTTATTTATTATCAGGAAAGAATTTAAAAAATTAACGGTAATAAAAATTACAATTAAAAAAGTAAACATTTTGTTTTATTACTTTTTTAATTGTAATTTTCATTACAAGTAATAAAAAATAAAAATACTTTTTTGATTGTAATTTTCATTACCGTTAATTTTTTTAAATTTTTTCCTGATCATGCTACACAATGGAGTAGCGAAATATCGAAAATAAAAATAATTAACGACCTAAAGCTTAAAATAAAAATAATTAAATTAATAAGTATTAAAACTTTTGAGAAAAATGCAACCCTGACATGATGAGTTGTTATTGTTTTTTGAAAAAATTTCAAACAACGAGTAAATGTTATTTAAAAGTATTAAAACTTGTATTATAGTGTGAAACGGCCTTTAGTAACATAAATTAGTTCACTACAACTGTAGAGACCAACGAACATTAAAATAAATTGAGTCGCACTTAAAGACGAAGGGTTCCATACCACCATACAGTTTTTAACTTTACATTAAAGGTCCCATAAGCAAGGCAATTTAATTCTCACAAATCAAAATTACCGCCTATGTGAGGCACCCTTTAATATTTAAATTTATGTTTATACTACTTGTGTAATAGCGGGCACAGGAGTACACAAAATGTCTAAGACCTTTCATTTTTAACTTTCTTTTATTATTTGGTCTTATAGTGGTCAGGAAATCTGATTGGTAGAGCGCTAGTCTCTCCGTCTGGGAATTAAGCTACTTGATTCCCATGATAAATCTGACTACATCATCAACTTTATAACCCGGTAAATCGTTTAACCTATAATAGATTCGTACTCCCTTCCTACTTCGTTTTGGCTTCGTAGTAGCTCTCACGGAATAATGACCCGTTATTATCCCATTAAAAATCGTAAGAACTTTTCTGCCAAAACCTAGATATTTATACTGGGCCACATGGCTCTTGAGACCTTGGAATGCTCTCTACTTCTCCAGGACTGCTCAGTACTAACTAGAATGAAACTGTGGTAGTGATTGATCGGTGGCTGTACCGCTCTTTCCCATGTCTCAGACAGAGTTCATTGCAGATCCCATCCTCGCCAAGTCATCAGGAACCTTATTCGTCTCATCACTGCAATACCCAACATAACTGATGTATTAAGAGCCATTTTGCCTATCAGCTTTGAGTTAATACTATGATCCTATAACGTACTTAGACACTAAAGACGTGGCTTTCAAACCCGAAAGCCTATACTTCCTTCGAACGTCTGTTCGCCATAAGTATGTAAATCCATTTTATCTCCTTTGGTCTTAATCCATCCCCAGTTCCTACCTATGGAATTCCGGTACGAATAATTTCTGATGCAGGTAAACACCCAGGTACTTTGCCTGTAGTCATTTATCTACATTCTCTTGAAAAGGACTAGTTCTGTGTTGTCCGAATTAACAACAAACCCGCCCCCCCCCCAAGAAGTTAGTTCGCTTAGCAATGCTTGCGTGTTATCACTAATGGTAAAAATAAATTTTCCCGAGTAACACAACTTCATAGGCATAAGCTACGAAATGAATTGGATACTCATGTTATATTATATCATCTAGAATTGCATTTTTATCTATCAACTCCATGTCAGATAAACATAAATTTTTGCACAAGTTATTCGTTTCAACTCCTTCCACATAACTTTATTTTTCTTGCCCCCAATATAATAAAGGTGGTACAGACCTATGGCATTATTGCATTGCAAATCTAACGAAAAAAAAAGAAACTAAAAAAATGTTTTTTATTTTTATATAAAAGCAGGTTTCATTTCAGTATTCGTTTTTTGGTCAACAATTTTAAGTTAAATTCTTAGAATATTTAATGCCAGTGAATTTTTAGTGGTGGCGAGAAATTTACTTTTTGTTACATTTACAAAGTATGTACATGTTACAAGTGTACGAGGGTTGTGTGAACAATTACAAGTCAATATTCTTTTAAACAACTTTGCAAAAAAAAAGGGGCAATAAAAACATGGAAAAAAAATAAACAAAGACTGAAAGCTCGTTATAATGCAGGTACTTTTTTGTATTAATTTGATAGGGCTTAAACGTTTTCATTATAAATATTTGTTTTGCTTAAGAACATTTCCAAGGGTTTTTATAAAAAAAAAAATAATCAAAAAACCCTTTTTGTTTTACAATGGTTTTAAAGAACATATCAGGTGGTTAAATTTTAAAGACCGATGTTGAATGAATGAACCACGCCTAAGCGTACATTTTTTTTGCATCTAATTTTACATTTCTCAATTTCAGACTAACTCAATTTGAACCATGGAAAGATACACAATCGAGCAATGAATTGCAATGGTCAGAATGGTGGCAAGAAATGGCAACATTGGATGATCTATTTTCGAAGAAAATCATCCTCAGCGATAAGGCACATTTTCACCCCAGTGGATTCGTCAATAAGCAGAATTTCCGCATTGGGGCGAATGATAATTCAAGAGTGATTGTCGAAAAACCAATGCACCTACACAGAGTGACTGTTTGGTGCGGTTTATGGGCTGCGGTCAGGCAGTTACTGTGAATGGTGTTCGCTATCTTGGGATGATAACGAACTTTTTATGGCCCGAATTGGAAGATATGGATGTGGACGATATGTGGTTTCAATAAAACGGTGCCACTTGCCACACAGCTAACGACAAATTCAATGGCCGTGTTATCTCACGTGGTGGCGATGTCAATTCCCCGCCAAGATCATGTGATTTGATACCGTTGGACTTCTTTCTTTGGGGTTATTGGAAAGAAAAGGTATACGTCGAAAAGCCAGCAACAATTCAAGAGTTAAAGGATGAGATAATTCGGGACATTAACGGTATAGAACCTCAATTATGCCTCAGCGTCATCGAAAATTTGGAGCATCGGATGGAGGTGAGCCGCCGAGGTCGTGTCGGCCATTTGGACGATATTTTGTTCCATACATAATTGAATTATACCAATATTATCAAAATAAAAAAAAAGTAAAAATAATTTCCTAAATAGTTTGTGTTTTATTTAAAATCAACATCGGCCCGTATAAATTTAACCACCCTTAAGTACCCTCGTATATAGATGCATTCATTCACATGTATTCACAAAGAATAGATACAACTTTGTTAAAATTAAAAAAAAAATCTTTCCAATTTAAATTCGCACGCCAACTTAAAAAAGTTTATTTTTTTCTTCCTTATTAATGTATAATTTTAAGTATGTTTCATTTTAAATATGTTTAATATATCCATAGATATTAATGAGACTTGCACTTCGTGACGCAAACAAAGTAAAATATATTTATTCATTAAAAAATACTTATTGTTCTGTTTTTCGTTAAGAATATTTTTAATTAAAGTCTTGTTACGTCAGCAGTACCAATGTTAACAATCGACAAAATAAACAATGAATCTTAAATTTACAAGTTTAAGAATGCATTATGAATATCTTGAAAATTCACTACTACTTAAACCAGGGTTTAAATTGCTTGCTTAAAAATAGCAACAGCACCAAAATCTCTTTCAGCAAATAAAAAAAAGTGAAGCAAAAGCAAATGCAAATAATTCTTGCAAAAAAACCCGACTTCAAAACAGATAGATGGGCACCAATTATAAACTAAAAAAGTAAGAAGTAATCTGTAAGAATTAGATTTAAACCAAATAAAAGATGCGCCAAAATTAGAGGGAAAAAATTAAAGACTATGGGAATGTCAAGCCTCTCCCTATTACTGTTTAAAAGTTAAGCTATTTTCACCAGCATCCGTTTTTTTAATGGGGATAGCATTCAAGCCTCTGTCTATAACGGTTTTAAAGATAAGGTCACATAGATCAAATAACATCACCTATTTGGACACCCTTTAATTTACAATTTTAAATTAAAGACCTGTTGTTATAGAGGACTTGGCCACAAAGATTCTTAGAAAATTTCAATTATCTGTCTATAACGGTTCAAAAGTTTAACCATATATATCAAATGATATGAACTATTGGGACACCCTTTATATTATAATTCCAAATATTTATACTTGTTATTATACCAGAGAAAGTAGTGGACATTCTGCCTAATTTACGAGTGTTTGTGTTTAACGGTTTAAAAGATAGGGCCATATAGATCAAATTACAGAATTTATGGGGACACCCTTTAATTTCTAAATACCAAATGTATACTTGCTATAGTGGACTTTGCAATACAGGTTCCTTGTTAATTTCAGCTGTCTGTCTATAACAGTTCAAAAGTTTGGCCTCATACATAGTATTACATTAGCTATTGGGACACCCTTTTATTTAAAAATTAAAATTTTATACTTTTTGTTATAGCTGACTTAGCAATATAGGTTCTTTGTAAATTTCAGTGGTCTGTGTTAAACTATTTAAAAGTATGGCCATATACATCAAATTAAATGAACTATTGGAGCACCCTTTTGTTTAAAATTTTCAATATTTATACATTTTATTATAACGGTCATAGTAATCGACATTCTGTCAAATATTCAAGGTTTTGTCTATAACGGTCCAAAAGATAGGCCCAAATAGATCAAATTACGTCACTTATGGGGACACCCTTTAAATTTTAAATTTATTTTTTTATTACTTTCTGCTGTTGGGAGCTATAGCAACACGCAATTCTTTAAAATTTTAATTTGATGCCCTTTACGGTTCTTAATACACATAAAAAAACATGTATGTTGTATGGGGACACCCTTTAATTTTTAATACAATGAATGTAAAATTTTAAAATCGGTTCATAAATTGCTGACTTCTGCGGTTACATACATAAAAAAAGCAACATTCAGACGAATTGATAACCGCCTTCTTTTTTGAAGTCGGTTAAAAAAAGAGAAAGAAACGCATTTGCTTTAGCTCACTATGTGTTTCTTTCTGCTGCAAAGCAGTCAGCAAAGCAAATTTTTTCAAAACGTTTCCTGTTGCTGAAGCAATAAGTTAATCTTTGTTTCTTCTTTTGCTGTTGCTGTAAAACAATATTGGAAATCTTTATTTGGCAGACTTCTAAATTTAGTTTTTTTTTTCGATTTACACGTTACGCCATAATTTTAATCTCTCACTGTCAAGGAATTTTCTAAAACTAAAGACTGAAGCAGCGAGTAACAGCAAACAACAGCAAGAAACAGCAATCGTAGTCAGCAACAACTTCATTTTAAAGAGTTAAGCAAAAGCAAAAATAATAAAAATGAAAAACAAGTTATTGCTTAAACAACAGCAAATATTTTTAAAGTAATTGCTCTGCTGAATGCTTTGCTGCAGAAAGAGACACATAGTAAGCTTAAGCAAATGAGTTGCTGCACATTTTTTCTAAGCAACAGTTAAGCAATTACATATGCATTGAAAATAGACAAGCATTTTTAATCATTGACTTAAACAGGGGGGTTGTTTTTTGGATACAAAATTTTAAATTAGCAAACACGATTTTTTTCTGTACTATGACTTCATAAAAATTTTTTTAAAACTACACTATCTGCGAAGCTCCTGGCTTGTCATTAGAAAACACCAAGAGTATTGGATGGGGTATCGAACCCGCAACCTCAAGACTGATAGACTGGATCACTACCAATCACTATGTGGAAGTTCTCTTTACCAGTTATCGCCTGTTTATTTTGTAAATTCATGGTGAATAAAATCACAACGCACAGTGGGGCATTTGGCAACAACAAAAAAATTGAGAAATAAATTTGTAATTCCGGAACGGCTAGATAGATTTTATTGAAATTTTACTTTGCTAGAGTAAAGCTGAAGTCGAGCTTGAGTTTGAAATGTTAGACTGCATCGGAAGGCGACACGATGCATCGATGCAAAATGCGATGCGATATTTTTTATTTTTATAAATTTATAGCTAAAAAACTGTAAAGGATAGATTTTTTTTTAATATTTATAAAATCAGGGAGTCAAGGAATATAAATAAATAAAGTTTCAATAAAATCTAAAATAAAATCAAAATTGAAAAACAATCTTTTATGTTGATTTGACATGTGTGCGCCTTTTTACATTAATAGACGTTATTTTTTAACTTTTTGCCAACGTACAGGCAAGCCTTCTCCGGCATTTTTGAATTATTTACTTTAAATTTTTTTTTAAATTTTAAATTTCAACGGAATATCGAAAATAGGAATCAAAACAAACTAAAATTGACTTTTGTTTTCTTATAATATTCCATTCTTTAAAAATACACCAAATTTGTGCAAGATTGCATTTAAAATTATTAGAATACTAGCTGTCCTGACAATATTTTGTTCGATTTTGCTTTGAAAGGTACCCATCCCTGGATAAAATTCTAAAATTTATAAAAAATTATATTCTATTCTATGTTTAAAATATTTTAATAACGTTGTAATTCCACAAAGTAAAAATACAATTCAAATACAAATTTTATTCAACTGGCGCCTAATGTCACGCAATAGTGTTTAAAATATCCCAGTTTCAAACCGAAAATATCAGTACCATTAAACCGGAAATTGCACTTTTCACTGCTTTTTCTCCACTTATCTTAGAAATATTTTTGCGGAAAAAAAGTATGCTATATTGGAATCAGGATGCTCACAAAATTATGTTAAAATCCATCCAGAAGTTTTTACGTGATGCGAACACAAATGAAAAGCAGACTGACAGACATACGGAAATTAGTTACAATTTTATTATATGTAATATACGAATTTTGTATGGAAACTTACATTTTTCGATTTATGGCACTTTGAGAGCACCCTGTGTTAAAGGTGTCCATTTGGTTACATTGTGCGATGCTTTCAAATATGACACCTAGTGGTTAAATATTTCATACACGAGGTGTCATTATTATTTTAAATCCGATTTTAAAAATGTTAGCTTTATGGGTAATTCTTTGCCAAATCGGGCGATATTTTCACGATGTCTTCGTTTTGATTCTAAAACTTTTTCTTGTTTTGATAGTTAATACTTTTTAATTTTCGGAATTGGATTTTTAAGAGCTTTAAAAAAATATTTCTTTTTAAAAGTTTAAATATGATTTAAAAATCGTGACAATTTTGTATTCGTGTATCTTAGACAAAAAATGTATGTTTAAATTCACGATCTAGTGCTACCACCGATATTTTTCATCGAAGATTTGCAGGTTGTAGGGCAAATGTGTTATTTCAATCGGTAAAAATTATACATCGAGCTACAACTTAATTTTCTTGAAATTTTAAATGTTTTAACGTTATAATTTAGGTTTTAAATAAAAAATACTCCAAATTACAGGATATTAATTTGTATGGTAACACATCGAACTCCGAACGCTGTTTTTTGGTACAAATAAATTTTATGGATGTTTCTTTTTGTAAAAAAGTCACTTTTATAGAAAAAGTAAATAAAAAAATAAAAAATAATTCAAATTCGAGCTAGTCTTACTCAAGTAGGGTTCCATAGTACTTCAATATACAGGTTGGCGTTATGTTTGACTGCTACGCCATTTGCAATAATTATTAAAACTTTAAAAGTACGGCATCTTTATGTTTTTAGGGCTTTTATGTGGCACCCTTTAATTTTTAATGTGATATTTTTTACAAATTTAAAGTTACTGTTCATAACGTCAGGAATATATACGGTTACAGTTCATTAAGATAAGAATAAAAGTCAAGAATATATCTGTGGCAATAAGGAAAAAGTGGTTAAGTCTGATTTTTAAGTTTTGTAGGAGAGCAATTTTAAACTTTAAAATAATTTTTTTTAAAAAATAACTCATCTTTAAAGTTTACCTATGGGAGTCAAAAGTATGATTTTGAAAAATATCTTATATCTACCAAAAGTACGCAGGCGTTGCAATTAATAAGTTGTAAAAGAAGCTTCTATGATTTTGAAAAATATTTGGTAGTTTCTTAAGCTTTTTTCCAAATACGATTCGGCATTGAAAAAAGATGAGCAGAAAGTTTTTTTGCTATAACTTCCTGAAAAATAATACAAAATAATTGAAACTTTGCACATGGGTACTTTGAAGTACGGAGATTTCAAAGGTGGCAGTAACTTAGTTTTTGCTTAAGTCGACTTAAGCACTTATTCCTTATTGCCACAGATATACGCATATACATAAGCGAGCATATTTCCTTGTATATACCCTATGTAAATACCAAGTGTCTGTCTATGACGTTTACAAGGTAATAACAAATTAGTCAAAATAGCACGATCTGAGGAACACTTTTTCTTTTTTTTTTTTTGACACAGTTGTTATTATTTTTTTTACCCCTTTTGGGAGCGCATATGGCTTCTACAAAGCATCTTCAACTTACACGATTTGTCGCAGCGGTTTTCGCGTCTTCCTTCTTTATGTTCCTAAAATGTTGCAGTGAGATTCAGTCTGGTGTCATTATTCCCTTATGTTCGTTTCGTTAATCGGTTGCTTTTCCAGCTCACTAGATGATTGGTCTAATGTAGCGAGTCCTAGAATAATGGGAATGGAATGCCACCTGTAGTTGCCTTAAAATAACGCCCTCCATCCGTCTATTTGGTATAATGGTGGGATACCTTGCTATATTCTTTGACTTGTACCTTTTTCTTTTTTTTTTTTTTTGTTCCAGGGCTGCCTGCCCATTTGCCATTATGTTATCTTCTACTTTTCAGGGGTGGTCAGGTGTCTTCTTAATTTGTAAAACTCGTAAAAGCCATGGTGGAAATGTTTCGTCGTCCTCTGCCAGGGATCGAACTTGGAGTGCTTGGTTTTATAGGCAAGGACTTAACCACTACACCATGCTGCCAAATATGTTATACATAAGTTGTAAAAATACACTGTGTAAATTTTGCGTAAACAATATGGTTAAAATTTTCTCATTTGGATACGAAACCGTAAAAAGATTTATTTTATAAAAATAATGCCGCTGTAAAAACTCTACTATTTTCTTAAAAATACATTTTCAATTACCCTCGAAAATTGCAGATAAATATCAGTACTATCCTATAAGAGACAGCGCTCTTATAGGATAACATAAATAGTGGCTTTGTTTGCTTATAATTCACGCCATCGTTTAGTCTTGACGAAAGTTAAAACTACAACCGTCTCCATTAGACATTAACATGTGTCAAAGTCAAACTTCATTTAAAAAAACATTATTTTTAATACTTCTTTTATATGAAGTTTGACTTTTGTTAACTCATGTTAATGACTAATGTATAGCAGACGGGCAGTTTATATAAAAACAACCATATTTTTAATACTGGTTTTATTTTATGAAGTTTGACTTTTATCAAGACAAATCGATAGCTCGTGAAGACGGAGTGTAAGTTTAAGCAAACAATTTATGTAACAATATTATTGAGGTCAAAGTGATGTTTTTTATCTTTACTCATAAGTCTCTTCTAGTATTAAAGATTGCCGAACAAACACATTTTATTGTTGTCACTATAAATGACTCTTTTTACGCCAAATGTTTGTGTCTGGTGTTTATAATGATCACGTCGGAGATGATAATGATGACCATTTAAATGGCAGTCAATGAAAAAATAAGACTTGTCTGTTTTTTCTTTGTTTCTTTTATAAAAGTAATGGCCATTAAGAAGTACAAATAATGAACGTTTTAAATATTATATTGCAATTTTAAAGTAAGAATCAGTGTCTGCATTAGACTAAATAATGAACTCATACTTCCCCAACAAGATAAGAAATTTGATTGGGAACTTGGCGTGTCTATAGAAAAAAAAACACTTAATAAAACTCAAACAGATTCTTTTATAAAAAAAGAGAACATAAGTAGGTCAAATTAAAAAAAGTTTTGGAAAACATTTGCAGCATTCATTTAATGACAGATAAACAAGTATTTTGATGCATTGGAAGAAAATAAAAGACGGGTCTCTCACAAGAAGAGGATTTAATTTGGGCTTTCACAATAAATCATAAAATTATTTTAATTTTTTATTTATATTTCATATAGAAAATTTTTTCTGTCACACTTAATGTGGTTGTCAATATTTTCGATGACATTTCTGTAAAGCTGATTTTGCTCCGTATCTTCTGTTTCAGTTCTGTCATTATGTAAATAACCTTAAGAAAAAAATCGGAAGATATTAAATTGCAATATCTCTGGGACTAAAGAATGATACCGACTGAAAATTGTATACAAGGTAGCGCTACTGTTTCAGATGATCATTAATTAAAGAGCATCGATTGGTCTAGCAATAAATTCATTGTAATGTTCCGAACTGAAATTTAAATACACATAAAGATCTAAGCGTGTCCTTGGCAAAAACTGTGAAATTCGTGTCAACATATTTAAAGAATATTATAATTCAAATCTATTATCCCGTAATATCTTACCTGTCTATAGATACAGTATTCTTTTTATTATTTATTGCAAGAAATAATAAAAACGACTGGATAGCATAACCATGCAAAGTTGTATGACCAGGATTACGCCATCCCGCCCATAATATTAAAATTGAACAGTGTTTCTAGTGGCTAATAATTAGGTCTGTTCACTAACTTTCCTAGCAGAAACTAGCAACGAGAGAGTAAAACAGAAATTTACATAATTACTCTCCTAAATATGAAAAAGTAAAAGTGAACGCTTTACTAGCAAAAATTACCAAATAGACTACGGTGGCGCCAGGAAGGACTTAAAACTTGTACCGATTAGACCATCAAATAGTACCTTTGTAAACGTAATTGTACTTAAAGGGCAAAACATAAAGTAATCTACCGTTGTTAGCCAGAAATGTTGCTTTAAAGAAGTTAAAACTGATAATAGTAATCTCAAGGAAACCATAGAAATAAATCAAACAACAGAAATAAAAGCACAATAATTTAAATAAAATTATTGCTTTAAAACATTGGGTAGTTTTTGAAAGAGTTTATGATGCATTTAAGCTTTAGATGTCAATATGTTTGGTTAGGCAGTGCTAATAAACATTCTTATTTCAAAGAAATTTCTATAATATTTACATTAATAATATTCCAAAACACAAATATGTTTGTTGTTCAAAATATATTAAAAACTGTACAATACCAATTTTAAAATCAGAATTGTACCGAAAAAAGTACGATTGCAATAAATGTATCATCCCTGATTTGTTTACTATTACTCAGAGTACCGAAATGTACACTCACTGTTCATTTATGTATGAATATGCACATTTCATTTTTTAGTTGTTTCTTATCATACATGTGTGAGAGACTACAGGGGGGTTATTACGTAATTCGATTCGAAAAGCAAAACCTTTCGAAACAAATTTCCGATTCGAAAGTAAAATCGCATTATCTAATTCGTTCGAATATGATGCATGGTTGTATTGCGTAAAAAAGGGCAAAAACAGGTGATGCCAAATTTTGTCCTGATAAAAAAAATTGGCAGCATTGCTTTTTAATGTCAAAGTTGTCAGAAGTTGTGTGTGTTTAGACATCAAAGAAAAAAAAAACGAAGAAAAATTTAAACTTAAAGAGGATAAAATTAAATATACTTATTTTTAATGTTGTGGTTAAAAAAGTACGCACAAATTTACCTTAACCACGTGCAATAAATTGGTCAGAATAAAACTGCTAAACGTTTTGCCAAATTTTGTAAAAACTTTGTAGCGTGATTTTCTCATTGCGTTAATTTGTTAATAACATTTTTAAAGCGGTCCACATATGGAAACAAATAATAAAATCAACAACTTCGAAAGGAAATGGTGAACAAATTATGAAATTAAGCAACTACTGGTACATGTGCAGGAGCATTCTAAATTTTAAGTAAATTAAAGTGTGATTTTTAATATTTTTAGAAGCCCAAGGCCCAAAATACCTTATATAAAGATACATTTTGGGAGAGTTGTATGTTGGAAAATTAAAAATCAAGAAACACGTACACTAAATAGGAATTATTGAGAAATGCTACCGGTTAAATAAATTAACCAATAAACATTAAGTTATTAAAAGTTTATAAATAAAAATCACAATTATATTTAAAACAAATAATAAACAATGTTTTCATAACTTCAGCTGAAGAATTTTTTAAATCTCCAATTTCTTTGGTTTGCTTTTGTAATAACTTGATATGTTTTATCATAAAATCTACAACTATATGAATTTGCTTGTGTTATGTTTTACTTACATGTGTATGTTAATTCACTCCTTTCGAAATTATCAATGCAAATCTTTAAATCAAAGTATTACAGAACTTATAATTGATGTGTTTTATGGGTTTTTAATCACAAGATTTACATGTTTTATTTTCTTCGACAACAAAATAGCTTTCGAATAAAATACGAACGTTTTAACGCATTTGACATTAGCGTTCGAATTACATAATTTGATTTCCGAAAATGTACTTTTTGATTTTGGTATGGGGAATAAAAACGTACGGTTCGAAAATGTATTTCCGAACGTTCGTAAATAAATTTCCGAAAATCGTACTGCATAATTCAATTTGTACGAATTCGTAATTTTTTTCTTTCGAATCGAATTACATAATAACCCCCCAGAATTTTTTTTGTGTTTACATTTATGAATGCAATAATTTATTTTTTTTTTTTTTCTTTTTGTACAAAAGTGAATAAATGACAATATATTTTGTTTTTCATATTTGAGTGTTCATATTTGAGTATATACAATTTTGATAATTTTTCAAAAATGAAAAGATCGTAGAAAAATATGCGCTAAGCATTCACGTATAGAAATTCACGCAAATATGTATGTATGTATTTTGTGCAACTGCCGTCGTATACAGTAACAAAATGTTTTTTTATTTCTTTTGGAATATATTGTAAAATTGTATTTTGAGTTAATATGTATGTATGCTGTATGTATGAATGTATGTGTATATAATAACATTTAGAATACACTTGCATATGTATGTACATATGCAGAAGAACATTACGGATTTTCTTTTTTTCCCTTTTACATGTAAGTACCTAAATATGTTTAAAAAAAGTTGATATGTATATACATGTGTGATCATAAGCAGAAAATTCTTTTAAGTTTATTTGTGATAAATTTTTGACGTTCATAAATGTACATATACATTTATGACAAAGAACATTAATGGCACAAGCTAATTTATCACATATCATGTATGTATGTATGTATGTATGTATGTATGTTACAAAAAAAACAGGTACATTTTTTGTTGTTCGTTTATGTGTATGAAAGATAAATATAAAATTTTAGATTTCTCATTTATGAAAAATATCATGAATGTTGATTTTTGAATGTTCATAAATGAAAACTTTTGAACCCTGCTATTTCTTATCTAAAAACAATAAGACCGAAAATGAAAACCTAAATTTAAAAAGGAAAAACTAAATGTTATCGTTTAATATCCTAGCTAAATTAAAGAAAAACAAAATTTTATTCACTTTTATATTATTTTTACTACTAAATACTGATAGGTATATTCCTTCATATTCTAAAAATTTATTTTTTCATACAATTTTTCCAAAAAAATATTTTGTACACAAAATCCCGAACAACAGATAGACAAATTCTTGCTAATAAAAATTTTACTAGCAAAAATTTTCAAGTAATTTTTTTTCTCTCACATTTTTATTCTCTTGTTTTACTCTCTCGTTGCTAGTTTTTCTTGTTAATAAACACTTTTCCAGTAAAAATTTGTAACAATTAGTACTAACTTTCAGTTACTGACAAGGCGAATTCATACCAGGTGGAGTCCAGCTGATTGTTTTTTGCTCCTGTTATTTTGCTAATATCTTGTCAAAAAATACATTGTTTCATAGCTGCTAATCTAATATCAAAGTTGTTGTTTTGTTGTAGTTGTTGTCCTACTGCTCACACCTGGTATAAATTCGCCTTGGTTACTAAACAGAGCTATTGTGATTTTAAAAGCAGGGTTCCCAAATTATATAAAGCAATTTGTTGATTACAGACATGGGAACCCTAACAATAAACAAGACTAAAAGAGTTACGCTCTTCTTTCCAAAAAATTAAATTTTTTCATAAAAAGTTACATTTTGAAATTTCCTCGTTGAAATTATTGGTCGTCTTTTGTTGGTAGTCTGACCTGTATATTTCAAGTAACCTACTCGTTTTATGATTTTTCCAAATTTATTTCATTTATGATAAAAATTATGCTTTAAATATGTATAAATTAATATTTGTATGTATACACTGTGAAAGGTATGAAATGCATTAACGAACTTTAACAATAAAAATTCTTTTTTGATTTTCTTCCTTTTTAGTTCTTTCTTTTTCAATTCTTCTTCTTCTTTAAATATATGTAGTTATAAACTAACTGGTCACATTGGCACACTAAACTATGGCTTATTCCTATTAGAGGTGACAATAAAATACATGTAATAACGGATACAAGTATGCAATTGCTATGGTATCCAAAGTAAAATGATATGTTCAAATGCTTTGACGCGGTCCACTCGGGGAAAATAGGGGCACCAGACGCTAGGGTTCCTAGAGCCTAAATCTGGAAGAAAAGGTCTGTGAGTAAAATCACGGGTTCTCTTCGAGGCCCGACCAGTGCTCAAAGGAATGGTACCACGGGAATCGGTGGCCCCACAGAGAGCCTATCCTCTCTGTGACCGGTTATTGGTGAGGTCCCCTTCGGGGGTACACGTGGTGGTTGTGGTTTAAGATCGATTAAGTAGGTAAGGTGCA
Organism: Phasia obesa; assembly: GCA_949628195.1. NCBI lineage: Eukaryota > Metazoa > Arthropoda > Insecta > Diptera > Tachinidae > Phasia > Phasia obesa. Next base: position 36,274,036 of record OX451215.1, read on the forward strand.
AGGTCGATCAAGTTATAATATGGATCTAGGCTTGCCTTCGAAAGTCTTGCCATATTATATAAATTGCTACTCATTGTGACTGTATCACACACAAAAAGCGATTGGTGGCAATCGTAAAGTGTTGTTATACTACACAATGGAGGCGCTAGTCTACGCCTAAGTTTCACTCGGTGGTAAGACCACCGTGAGGTTAGGCCGAGTTGGCAGGTACTCACGTTAATCTTGTTCCACAATGTTCATTTAAGAAAACGGGCTTGCCCCTGTAGTTCTATGTTATTTATTTATTTATTTGTTTATTTATTGATTTATTTATTAAATGTTACAATACAAATAGCAGTTATCAAATATACACAGAAAAAAAGTTGAACATAAATAATATGAACTGATTTCATAGCTTTTAAGTAATACCAAGGTAGTGTCGTCCTCCAGGCTGATTTAGTAGTTCGTTGTATGTGTTTAGAATTTTTTTACTTTACGATTAATCGACCAAAACGTGAAATATTATTAATAATATCAATAGTATTTTACGCCAAAAACAGGTTTTGGTCAGTCAGTTTTTCGTAAAATAAATGAATTTACGATAATATATTAGCTAAATTACGTTCAAAGCAACATAAAAACTGATCTATTATTCGAATATTTTTTTAGGTTTTATTCGATTAATCGGTAAAATATTATGTTTATTTACTATTAAGCTGATTTACTAACACTTAGAAAACGCGCACTTTCAAGAGTTTCAGTATTAAAATTGCTTAATAATATTGCAGGCCTGAGTCAGTTTTTGGTCATTAAGCCATAAAGTGGACAACATTCAAAAAACCTTTATTCACATACTAAATGAGCGCAAAATGTTCTATCTCATGATGAAGAGAGTTCGTATTTACATGCCTCCAGAAATGAATGAGAACCACTCAAAGTTCAGTTTCAAGATAACCTTCGAATTGAACCGCTAAAAAACCACTTACGCTTTATAGTGGGTTAAAAGTTTGTATGAACAAAATATTTGTCCCTTTATAACGAATAAAAAGTTTATATAACTAAATCACGAAAACCTCTCAGTTTAAGAGTTATTGACTAATAAAGCCACATATCTTTTTTACATCTTAAATGCGAGGGGTCTGGCCGCTTTATGGTTTAGAAACAAAATTTTGATGCACAACGTATTTTTTACCCCTAACATAACCGAAAATGCGCGGGGAGCGAAAAAAATAACACATTTGCATATATGGGTGGTCTAATGTACATGGATATGGACATGTAAGGAATCCTCGTAGTAAGAGGAATTCTTAAACGTGCTTTAACAGGGAATTTTATAGTTTATCTATTAAGATAAACTGTAAACTGTTAATAAGATTAAAATTATGAAGCATATATGTACATATGTATGCACCCGTATGTACATACATATGTACGGTTTGTCAATAATGAGTTTGCACTTTGAAAACAAACATGGTTTAGTTAAACTTATTAGTAATTTAATGCAATTTTTATAACAAAAAAAATATTTTATGTTTATATATATCACAAATATGTAAGTATTTATAGAGATCGAGTCGAAAAAAACTTGTAATCAGTATATAATATAATATAATAATAATATAATAATAATAACATCTACCACACACTGTAAACGATTTTTCATTGAACCTGTTAACTTCAATAGGTCATAATTCATAGGAATTTCTAATATTATTGCTTTTCTAATATGTCTGGCGTTCAGCGACTTATTTTTCCAAAAACACCCATAGATTCTCAATAGAATTGAGGTCCGGACTTTAAGCGGGAGTATTGATAACGTGGCCGCAGTTATATAACAGCCACATCCGCACCATGTGTGTGACAAAATTTCCAAATTTCTGCGCAATACTAATTAAGTGGGTCCAAGATATTCAAATATTGATGAGCGTTCATTGTTGAGTCTTTTAAAGCAAGGTCACCCACTCCTTGACTGGAGATACAGCCCCAGATCATTTGAGACATTTTTCTAAATTTTACAGTTGGAATATTTTGTTGTTTTAGAGCTATTAAAAGCCTGCGTCAAAACCTAGACGGTCCATCGTTGTAGTACATTATTATCTTCGTTTTATCTTCGTTTCAATACAAAATATTACATTGTCTCAATAGTCATTCGGCAATTAAACGTTCGGAATAGCGAAGAAAAACCTCTTTTCTATATTTGCTGCTGACAGAAGTGGTTTTTACTTTCTGCTCTTGGTAAGTATTTATTTTTTATTAAGGTTTGACGCACTGTCTCGTGGCAACAACAACAACACCAAGCGCTCATCTAACTCTGTTGCTAGTTCTCTTGTAGAAATTTTTTGAGTTTTGAGCCACTTTTCTTATAAGCACGTCTGCTTATTTTATTTTTTCGCCCACCAACTTGCTTAAACTCCAGTCTATCCTCTTTTTCAGCTGAATTCATAACATTGTAAATTGTTCTCCGTGAAACTGAAAACATTTCCGACAACTCATCCGCAGTCCTTCCTAGTTGGCGATTATAATAAATCAATTGAATAGTATTATACGATAATCTTTTTTAAATTTACTAAATTTACGACAATTCATCACAAATTAACTTAAAAAGTTATCGATAAGAACAATGTACGCAGACTATAACGGTAAGTCACTGTTTAAAATGGTTTTACACGACGTGTATTTGTCATATGTCAGTTTGATAACCCATATGTAATTTCATGTGTTTGTCAAAACAGCCATTTTACATACGGTTTTAATTTTTGCTTTCAAACGTACATGTGACATAACCTACAATATATAATTTTTCCGCCATACAGTTTTTTATTTCCAACCACAACTGATGCAAAGATTCAAACATAGTGCTTTTACCACATTTTTAGCGCTTTTGGTACCACAAAAAGCATAAAATAACAAAATATCAAGTTGGCATTACAAAATGTCAGATGCTTTGTCACATCAACATAGAACACGTTCTAAATGAAAAATGTCATAAGTATTGTACACATGGAAAATATACATGTTATTTTTGAAAGGGTTCACACGACGTGTATAGAATTTACACATGGAAAAGTGACAAGTCATATGACAAATACACGTCTTGTAAAACCATTTTTAGTTGAGAATAATAACGTTATTTAATTACTAATAATTTTTACTAAACCGTTTATTTTCCAATGTGCAAACACATTATTGACAGACTGTATGTAGTATATAAAATTGTTCCTAACTATAATTAGTATGTGCATATAATTTAGGAAAATATTTTAAAAACACCCATTATGAAAGATTCACATTTTTTATTATGATGTTCATAAGCTGAATGAAAAAAGGTTGGGGAAAACATCATGTTCGATTCATAATATTTATGAAAAAATTCCTGGAATATAAGAATAATATTTTTCAGTGTAGTAATCTTAGTAGCAAAGACTTTCACTTAGTTGAACTCCCAGAGTCGTTGTTGGGAATAAAACTAACAACCCCCAGGCTGATAGTACATCACGGGGGCTGCTACTAGCATACGGGGCACCTTGTTCTTGTCTAGACATTATATTTTTTAATGTTCAGGTACCAAAAGTTACGAAAATTTGACTAAATATAACGAAATTATACATGGTTACGTGGAGCCTTTAAAAGTTATGAAAAATGTAAAAAAGGTAACCAAACGTCATCACTGAGTCTAACACTTAAAGATGTAGAAATCCTTATCCATCTTATTTGTGAAGTTATAATTTTCTCAGACCTCAGACCTTAACACTATATGGATTTGGTACCAATTTAATTTTAACTTCCAGTTTCTAAATACATACAACAATTGAATGAAATTTATATTTGTGCAACAAACATGTCTTGTCATGTTTTTCAAGTGTCCTTTTCTGTCAAGTTACTTTCACGTATCCATTACATTAGCAGTAAGCAACTTTTATACTCGCAAATAAATTTTTAATGTTGTATGTACTTTGATTTGGGAAATAAATATAAAAAAAAATCAAATAGAAAATGCGTTGGTGGAACTACAGCCATCTGTGACGATGTTGGCGCCACCCGCAACACAGAAAAACCGACAGCTGACAAAGTTTCTCAACTAGAGCAACAATTTAAATAGCAGCAAAACCTTAAAAAGCAAAAAATAAATAAAACAAGGAAACAGCAAAACATCAACAAACAACACGGCAACAAGCAAGAAGCAGGAGTAAAAAAAGAACGGAAAATAAAAGAAAACCCAGAAGAATATCTTCTTAATGGAAATTTATTGTTGCCACGGTTTTCATTGTTAATACTCCGTACAACAATGACAAGAACAAATTCCACCCACTGATTTAAAATTTGTTAATTCTTGACATGACTTTTTCTTTTCTATATGTACATGTATATACATACATATGTATGTATGGGTAAGTGTATATGTGTATTTACACTCCGATCATATGGAAAGGAAAGTAGGAGAACATGAATGATTTGAACTTTTAGAAAATATGTTGTAGCTTTCAATCAATTGTTATTCTTTTATTTTTATTTTTTTTATTTTAGCGTAAAAATAGTAGTTAGGAAATGTACGAGTAACTTTACGAGTAACAACTGAAACTCAAGTCAGTAAAAGTTTGAAAAGCCAAAAATGTATAAATTAAATTGAAGTTAGCTGACATTAAAAGAAAAGCTCGATCTATTTTTACCTTAATAAATTAACTATTGTTAATGATAGTAAAGACTTACACTAATTTGAAATTTGATGAATTGTCATTTTGACAGCTATAAACAGTCTGTTTTTATTTATTAATAAACTTCATGTGAAGAATCTCATTAATCATTAGTCCATTTAAACAAAAGTACACGTAATTTAAATAAAATAGAGATAAATAGAACAAAGAGTTGAAAACTACTGCAAGAGTAAAGTAATACCCGAGTTATACCTACTTAAAATCTTTTCATAAAGTGAAAGCAGTGAAAGGTTTTTTTAGATCATTATTTTTAGGATTCCGTACCCAAAGGGTAAAAACATAACCCTATTGTTTTCGCTAGAATGTTTGTCCGTCTGTCAGCGTCTTTTATCTCTGAAAACGTAATAGGTAGACTCTTGAAATTTGCACAGATGATGTATAGCTGTTGCCGCTATAGCAACAAATACTAAAACTTATAGGGTGTTCCGATAAAGAGGTGTTATTCACGAATGTGTTTATTTCTTGAACTATAGGAGGCATACACTTAAAATTAACAAACAGAAATTGAAACTTCGCTATGTAAAAAAGTATAAACAAATAAACATAAAAATTAAAGGGTGTTCCGATAGTGGTGTGATTAGAACCATAATAGGTAGACTCTTGAAATTTTCACAGGTGTATAACTGTGGCCGCTATAGCAACCAATATTAAAACTTATAGGGGGTTCCGATAGAGAGGTGTTATTCACGAATCTGTGCTTATTTCTAGAACTGTAGGAGGAATACACTAAAATTATGCAAGTAGCAATTAAAACTTCGCTATATAAACAAGTCTAAAAAAATTAACCTAAAAATTAAAGGTTGTTCCGATAGTGGCGTGATTTGCATGTATAAGACCTAAGTTTTGAACCATAATAGGTAGACTCTTGAAATTTTCACAGCAGGTGTATAACTGTGTATTTCTTGAGCTGTAGGAGGCAACCACTTAAAATTTGCAGACAGTAATTAAAACTATGTTTGCTTTATAAAAAAGTATGCAAAATAAACCTAAAAATTAAAGGGTGTTCCGTTAGTAACATGATTTGAATGTATATGACCTAAGTTTTGAACGATAATAGGTAGACTCTTGAAGTTTTTACAGGAGGTGTGTTACTATGGCCACTATAACAAATAGTAAAAATTAAAGGGTGTTCCAACAGTGACGTGATTTGCATGAATATATCCTAAATTTTGAACTATAATAGATAGACTCTTGAAATTTTCAAAGATGTTATATTACTACGGCATCTATAAAAAATATCAAAAATTAATTGGTTTTCCGATAGTGACGTGATTTGCATTTATATGGCCTTATTTTTAAACTATAATAGGTAGACTCTTGAAATTTGTAAAGAAGATATGTTGTCACGGTCGCTATGATAATTACTAAAAATAAAAGGGTGTTCCGACAGCGACATGTATTTCACATATTTTGCCTTATTTTTTGAACAGTAATAGGTAGGCAAGGTCGCTATAACAAATAATAAAATTAAAGGGTGTTCCGATAGTGGCATGATTTTGACGTATGTGACCTTAGTTTTTGAACCGTAATAGGTAGACTCTTGAAATTTTTGCTGTAGATGTGTTGCCATCGCCGCTATAACAATTATTATTAACATAGCGGTCGTGGCAACATATCTTCTATATAAATTTTAAGAGTCTATCTATTACAGTTCAAAAAAAAAGCTATATACGTGCAAATCACGACACTGTCGGAATACCCTTCAATTATTACTATTTATTATAAAGGCCATATTAACACACCTTTCGTGAAAATTTCAAGATTCTACCTATTATCGTTTAACACCCTTTAATTTTTAGGTTTAATTTTGCATACTTTTTTTTAAAGCATACATAGTTTTACTTACTTGATTGTCTCCTAAAGCTAAAGAAATAGAGATAAACGCAAAAAACACGTCATTTTCGGTACACCCTATAAGTTTTAGTCTTATTTACTATAGCGACCACAGTTATGCACCTTTTGTGAAAATTTCAAGAGTCTAACTATTATGGTTCAAAACTTGGGCCTTATATATACAATTCACGTAACTATCGGAACACCCTTTAATTTTTAGAATTATTTCTTTATAGTTGTTAATATAGCGAACTAAGTTTTAATTACTGTTTGTAATTTAAAGTGTATGCCTCCTACAAGAAATAAAGACATATACGTGAATAACACGTGTCTATCGTAACACCCTATAAGTTTTAGTATTTGTTGCTATAGCGGCAACAGTTATACATCTTCAGCGAAAATTTCAAGAGTCTAGCTATTACGGTTACAGAGATCAAAGGCGGTGACAGACGGACGGACAGACATTGTAGCGAATAACAATAGGATTATGTTTTTACCCTTTGGGTACAGAACCCTAAAAATTATGAAAAATTCTAGATTTCGGCAATTTTCGTAAAAAAAAACACATTTTTCCTCAAAGTCACCAAATATTGTATTATATTTTTAATATGGTCTGAGTTCGAACCCTGGCTAGATAAATGTTTTTTGTTCTTGTTGAAATAGGGTTTTTCAAGGCCACAGAAGAGGTACAGAAGATGTAAGCCTGTCAACCTGTCAGGCATACCTTTGATAAAAATCTTTCTATATATGATGAAGATATATTCAAAATAAGGCAAGGGTCTCTAATTTCTTTAGGTTTTTCCATACTGTTGTTGTTTTTTATGTTATATTGTTTTTGATTTGTTTTGTTGAAAAGGACAAATTCTAGATTGCCTTAAAATCGGAATTTCACTAAACATTCGAAATTTTAATAATTACTAAAATTTTTAGCAAATTTTTATGTGAATTTTATTTGAACTCTTTTTAAATGAATAAATTAATTATTTAGGCTTAAGTTCTTAATTATAAAGAGATAAAAACAAATAAGACACCAGCAGAGTGGAATGCATTTTCTAGACAGCTACTTCCGTCATCAACACACTTCGTATCTATCCACTAGGTAGTTTCAATTGTTATTAATTTTCTATTTAAGCAAACTTATCAAAGAAATAGGATATTTGAAATTTTAATTTGTACATTATATTTCATAGGCGATAGAGCTTTTTTGAAATTGTTTTACACTTTTTAAACACTATTTCTTTTTATATTATACTACCAAGCAAAAATTTTTCTTTATTATACCCTTCACCACAGGTGGAAAGGGTATATATAAGTTTGTCATTCCGTGTGTAATTTCTACAATATACATAGAGAAGTTGATTAAGCGATGTCCGTGTTCGGGTTGAAATGTCATTTGCCAAGGCACCAGACTTTTGTTTGTTTTTAGGTTTGTAGGGGTTTTCTGCTTTGATTTGAATTAAAAAACTTTATAGAGAGCAATACACATATAGGTATCCAATTGACCCACAGGGTATTGGTAAAACAAATTTTATAAAATTTAAAAAAAAATTTTAACTTTTAAAAAATAAATAAAAAAAATGCTTTTTCAACATTTTCAAAAAAGTTTACAAACCGTTTTTAAAACGATATTTCCACAGACAATTTTTCGAAAAAAATTTTTAAAAAAATTTTCCAAAAAATTTTCAAATCAAATTTTCCAAAAAAATTTCGAATAAAATTTTACAAATTTTACATTTTATATTTTAATATTAAGAATATATGTATGTATGTATGTATGCATGTATGTATGTATGTATGTATGTATGTATGTATGTATGTATGTATGTATGTATGTATGTATGTATGTATGTATGTATGTATGTATGTATCTATGTATGTATGTATGAATGTATGTATGTAGAGTAACACTATTTTTTTAAATGCGTTTGGTTTTTAAATAGATGCGATCTCTGTTTAAAACATAATTAAATGTTTTTTATTTTACAAATGTATATTTGTAGCTGTCTCGAAAATGCATTCCACTCTGCTGGTGTCTAAATTTTTCTTTATCTCTTTATAATTAAGAACTTAAGCCTAAATAATTAATTTATTAATTTTTAGCAAAATTTCAATAAAAAATTTTTATTACTTGACCAAAAAAATTTAATTTCAATCGAAAAAATTTAAATTTATAAAAAAACCGTAAATACACAAAAGAATGCCTAATTCAAAAAAAAACAAGTTTCGCCAAAACTTACCAATTATAAAATTTTATTTCATTTTTTATAGCATGATTGTAGTACAAATGAGGTTGAAAACCACAAAAACTATGGGGGTGTGAAATTGAAAACGTAACAGCGCAAGGCAATATTTTACTTCACTATGGTGCAGGGCATATAAGATTCGGCACGGCCGAATATAGTACTCTTACTTGTTTTTTTTTTTTTTTTCTTTAGACATTAAGACAATTAGCGCTGACGTTCTATTTCGCCAGGACCTTTAAGCATTTAAAACTCTTAAACACTTAGTTTAAGAATTCTTCATATACATATACAGTAGCACAGCAAACTATACATACCCCCTATTTATTTCAATTATAAGCAAGATGTAGAAATTTCTTTTTAACCAGGTAATAATAGTGGATAAAAAATCAAGGTTCAATTCATTTATTAAAAAAATCAGCAGATAATCATTTTTAAGGCACAGAAAAGTATACATACTGATAGGTTAGAAATGCTAATATTATCAATCATGCAAAATAAATAGTGCTACCAACTTTTGTCAGCTCTTAAGAAATTCATAGTTACTATTTTAGTCTTATTTTATATTAATATTTTTAAGTTAAAAAAGGAAAAAGGAAAAAAATATGTTTGGAGATGCGGAAGCTTATTGTTAAGTACCACGAAGGTGGAAAATTTCTTCGGGAAAGTGGTGAGTTAGTTGTATGTTCCAAGGCAATTGTACAAACTACAATTAAAAACTGTAAAGAAATAAAATGCTTTGAAAGTAAGGCCAGGTGTGGCCGTCGACCTAAAGTAACTAATTGTATAAAACGCCTAAATCTTGAGAATATAAAACAAAATCTAAGAAACACAGCAATGGAAATCTCAAAATACTTAGAATTTAATAATATTATATCAATTCACCCAGAAACAGTTCGAAGTATACTTACAAATTATGAATCTCATAGTCGTATGCCCAGCAAGAGGCCATATATAAGCGATATTAATAAAACAAAACACAAGTATTTGCAAAAGCTCACGTTAACAAATAAAACCATTTCTGGGCTAATGTTATGTTAAGCGACGTCAGTGAATTCGGTTCTAATAGGAGACAGAGAGTTTGGCTTAAAAAAATGATGAACTATTGTCTATATAATATACTTTCAGTTACTATATATAACATTTACTTCCAACTGTGATACATAGTGGTGATCATATCATGCTCTGGGCTTGCATATCAGCTGCTGGTGTGGGCAATTTTGTATTGATTAGGCTCACGATGGGCCTATTTATTAATTTAAATCTTCTTAAAGAAATGGATAAACAAATTGAGACTAAATACTGGCTGGTATTTTCGGCAAGACAGGGATCGCAAATAATGATTATTTCCCAAATTTTAACAAAAAAAATCATAATGAAGGAGATATGTTACAAGATTAAAAGGTACACCAATATAATCGCTATTACGCGGATTACCTTTACGTGCATTAATTTTTATTATTGTGAGTTTTATTAAAAAACTCAAATTTAAAAATTATTTATTAAGTTTTATTTTTTGCGTAAAAAATAACAGTTTTGCTTGAAAAATAATATTTATTTTTCAAGTTTTATTTATGGCTTGAAAAACAATAATTATTTTTCGAGTTTTATTTTTTTTTTTTTTTTTGATTGGAAAATAAAAATTACTTCTCCAGATTTATTTGTAGCTTGAAAAATAAAAGTACGTGTTCACTTTTAAAACAGTTTCTGAACTCAATTCAAGTAGCATTAGATGACAAAGACTCAGATGATGGTGAGCTAGAGGATGAAATGAAAAAGGCGATAACTGAAATCGATAACTACAGTCCCAAGCCCATTGACATTAATAAAGATTTAATGAAATATTGGAAGGAAAAAAATATACATATGTATTTATATTTATATCGATTGGCGCAAGTTTTGATAGCGTTCCTGCAACACAAGTTACTGTAGAAAGAGCGTTTTCCGCCCTAAAACTAATATTAACTGATTTACGGTCAAAACTATTTCCAGAGTCCGTACATAAACTCTTATTTGTTAAATTAAAATAAAAAAAAATTTATCCAAAAAAATTTAAAAATAATTTTTATTTTCCAATCAAAAAAATAAAACTCGAAAATAAAAATAATTTTTATTTTTCAAGCAAAAAATAAAACTCAAAAAATAATTATTATTTTTCAAGCCAAAAGCAAAACTCAAAAAATAACTGTAATTTTTCAAGCAAAAAATAAATCTTGAAAAATAACTATTATTTTTTAAGCAAAAAATAAAACTCGAAAAATAACTGTTATATTTCAAGCAAAAAATAAAAATTAAAAAATAATCATTAAAAAGTAATTTTTTTAATAAAACTTATAACCGTTACGATCTCTGGTTTAAAGCATATTTGTGTACCCATAAAATATTAATTTAAACTTTGGAAATATTTAATACTGACAATAAATCATTTTCTTATATAAAGTACACAGAGCTAAAAATGCCTAATAGAATCAAAAAGATTTTCTCTATGAAATGTTTTTAGGCTAAGGGGTATGCCTGCAGAAATAAAAGAAGATATATTCAAAGGGATTCCTTATTATTTTCAAGCGGTAAATCTTTTTAATTTTATCAATAAGAAAATCCCATTAAATCAATAAGAAAACTTGTTATTCACAATTTGTTTATTCATTTTTGACACACAAAAAAAACAATCCATAGAGAAAAATTTTTTATCTCTATTAGGTTTTCTTATGATTTGTATAAAAATGGTTTCCTTATTGATTTCATTAGCCTACCTAATTGATTTTTTCAAAAAGATATTCCTTATTGATTTTGAAAAAACGTTTTTGTGATTGATTTCATTAAGGTTCCTATATGATCATGTGTAAATCAAGTTTTTAATAAGCTTATCTTCTTGATTATATTAGCTTTCTTGTTATTTCGTTTATAGAAATCAACATAGAAACTGTTTGTTAAAACATAAAATATAAAATATACATTTGGTGTAGTGGCTAAGTGCGTGCCTACAAAACGAAGCATACCAGGTTCGATCCGATCCCTGGCAGAGGAAAAATTTTCACCATGGTTTTTCGGGTTTTATAAATTATGTGTATTCAACCCCCTATAGACAATCCATCAGAAGAAGCTCCTTTCAGAGGACCTTTCACTCACCCCTGTAAAAATAGAAGATAATATGAAGGCAAAATAAAATATCACAAAAAGAAAAGGTAGAAAGAAAACAAACAAAAAAGATTGATTAGATTAAGATTAGCAAACAATTTTAAAGGAGATGCCAAACAAGCAATATACCAATTGTTTTCAGTTTTTTATTTTGAGATTTTTTTTGTTAATTTTGTATGTTTTTATAAAAAAAAACAATATAGCCTAACAAAATCAAGAAGAAACCCGGTTTGAAAAAAAAAAAATAAGAATACCTAATAATTCTTGCAAAAAAAAAACCGACTACAAAACATGTGTAACGGTTCCAAAGATATGGCCATATAGCTTAAGCAATATCACCTAGGGGACACCCTTTAATGTGCAATTTTAAATTAAACACTTATTTTAAAGAACATATTCTTTGTAAATTTCAAATGTCTGTCTAAAACGGTTCAAAAGTTTGGCCATATGCATAAATTTACATCAGCTATTGAGACACCCTTTAAAATTTTAAATATTTATAAGGGTTATTATACGGGACATAGTAGTGGAGATTCTGTCTAATTTTCACGTTTTTGTTTATAACGGTTCAAAAGATAGGGCTAGATAGGTAAAATTATATCAATTATGGGGACACCCTTTAGTTTCCAAATTTAAATTATATACTTGATGTTATAAAGGACTTAGATATACAGGTTGTTTGTAAATTTCAACCGTCTCTCTGTTACGGTTCAAAAGTTTTGCAATATACATCAAATTACATAAACTATTGGGACACCCTTTAACTTCTAATTATAAATATTTAATTTCTGATTATAAATATAGGACATTCTGTCAAATTTTCAAGTGATTGTCTACAATGGTTCAAATGGTTCATATATTAAAATTGACGTCACATATGGGGACACCCTTTAATTTTTAAGTTTATTTATTTATTAATTTCTGTTATTGGCAGCTATAGTAATAAGCAGTTTTTTTAAATTTTAAAAGGGTGCCCTTTACGGTTCATAATACACAAAAAAAACACGTATGTTGTATGGGGACACCCTTTAATTTTCAAAATTCTGAACTTCTTTTAAAATGGGACCAATCTGTAAGCATTTCCTTTCTAATAAAGAAAAAATTTTTAAAATCGGTTCAGAAATGACTGAGTTCTGCGGGCACAAACATAAAAAAAAGCAACATTCAGACGAATTGATAACCTCCTTCTTTTTTTGAAGTCGGTTAATAATAATAAAAATCCTAAGTTTTCTTCTTGATGTTTTCAAAAAGGTTTTTCTTATTAAAATAATAAGACTTTCTTCTTGAAAAACAACCATAGAGATATCTTATAAATTTTGTTCTATTTTATTAGGTATTTAGACACAGTTTTTTCTGTGTGTATGTATACTTTTCTGTGTCTTAAAAATTATTATTTGAAATGAATTGAACCTTGATTGCATTATCCACAATTATTACCTGTTCCTAATGGCAGTTTATTTTGTTAAAAAGAAATTTCTACATCTTGCTTATATTTTTTTAGAATTGAAATAAATAAGGGGGGTATGTATAGTTTTATGTGCCACTGTATACCTTTAATAAAATGAGAGCTACATGTTTGTTTGTTACTTTAATATTAATTTAGTTTAACTTATCGAATACTTTTATTAGTTTTTAATTAAAGAAACATTTACCTGTTAATTTTATTTTTATCCATGTGTTGAAGTCACCAAACAGCAACAGCAATATGTGCAGCAGCAGTATGAGCAACACTTTGTGTCTATAAAACATTGCCAATGTTTAAGTTTTTAATTAATTTTGTTTAATTTTACTTCCTCTTTGTTAATGTTATACATTGACTACACCAGTCCCCTCTTGTAAATATAAATTTAGTAAAAAACGTGTTTTGTTTTTGTTTTTGTTTTTGTTTTTGGACTCTCATCAAAACTTTTAAGCTCATTATCTGCATTTAGCATTATTATTACTCTTAATAGTATTATTATTATTAATAACAATAAACTTTTATTAATGATGTAATTATTTTGCAGGCTGTTGTTGGCTTAAAGCTTATTAGCAGGCAATTTATTGCAAAATAATTTGTTCAGAATTGTGTTATTTATTTTTTGAATATTTATTTTCCCTTTATGATTGTGGCTATTTTGAAAATAAAATTGATGAGTCTGCAAAAAAAAAAGAAGAAAATTCAATGAATAATAATTTTAGATAATTTTAATTAAGGTAGGTAATCGTAAGGCATAATGGTATCGGTATCTGTACCAGTATTGCTATTGGTATTGATAGACCAAGGTTCGCCATAGCGTTCTCATGTGCGAATTATTTGCTTGTTTTGCCAGTTTAGCCATTTGTATTCGCATTTACAATCGCTTAAGTATAGCAAATATTTGAATTTTTAAATTAAGAATACTTCGCAAAAACTGACATTATTTTCTTATGAAAATTAAATATAACAAATACAAATTTAGGAAAACATCAGAAACATACACAATTGAAAAGGTATTCGCATCTTAATAAAATTACAAAAACAATTTTTTTGTTTTTGCATCTGACACATTTAAATAAATTGTTTGTTGTTTTGTAAACATGTATGTATTTCTTTTGTACAAAATTTCTTAAATTTATCAGATGTTTTATGACCCCAGTAACTTTATTTTTAATGGCTGAAACAAGTTTTGTCGTAAATGTTGTGTTCACCAGAACAAATAAAACGAAATCAAAATATAATGGCGTTTGGAAAATACTTTTTATTATTGAAAAAAGCTAAATGTTTAAATTGTGATACAATTTTATCTGGAAATCCGATCCAAGATATTTTATCCATAATAAAAAGAATAGCAAAAGGAGAAGGCCCAAAACCATCGACTCTTTTAACATTAGTTAAACAAATTATTGGCACTTCTCCAAACCAAGATCCATTGAAAATGTTAAGTAAATGAAGAGACCATTGCATCTTAGGACCTATGGTTTAATTTTGTAAAAGACGCTTACAGGAACCAAAAGAGAGAGGAAAGGAATTTTTTATCTAAATTTCTTTAGAGGCAGAAAAATATAAATGAATTAAAACAAGGAGAAGCGGACATTAATTTTTTTTTTTGGTTTATGTTGGCTTTGAAAAGTTATTGAGTGTACATAAACTTGGCCAAAAAAATGTCTTATGATCATAGAATGTTAAAGCTTGAAAATAAAAAAAGTCGGACCAAGGAGAAAAAAGTTCCCCTAAATAGAACTAATCCAACCTATGAAAAATTAAATTTCCATACTTTTGTTTAGCAAATGCCTCTTTTAAGCTCAGTGAAGATTAAAAAACCTAAACCCTTGAAAAAATAGTGTAATTATTATTATTCCCGCCAAAGACTCTGGGTGTTTTAGCAGACAGACAAAAAGTTTTGCAGGTAGAGATGACTTTAAAAAAATAAAAAAGCAACACGATCAAGATTTAAAAAAATTATATATAATAAAATAAATAAAAAGAAAACCATAACTAAGCGTTTCTAGTTAGCTGTCAACAACTGTATTTAATTCGCCCTAATGAACTTTACAAATATTGTTACAAAAAAGTTATAAAAAGCCAAATGAGTCGGGATTTATTTTGATTTAAATTCAAAATATTAATAAATACATACAGTGTGTAACAATTCAATCGAAACAATCATTTTACTGGGATTCTTATCGGAATATTGTAACTATAAGTATTTCAAGTCAATTTTGATTAAAAATACATACATACCTATGTACATATATATAAAAATAGAATAAACATGCAGTGTATTACATTAGCAAAACAATTAATGATTTTATAGGAAAAAAAAGTGCTACGATCTGCGAAATCTTTGAACCTAAAATTAAATTCAATTAATAAATTTGAAGCTTCGAAAACTATTTAAGAGACGTACTGTAAAAACGCAACATTTGAGAGAAAGATGTTGTAAATCAACTAGAAAGAGATTAAATCAATTTTTAAGATGGTCTTGGTAGGTACTGTCCAGTAAATAAAAACCTTTTATATTTAAAAAGAACCTTATTTATTGCTCTCATTAAATTTGAAGAGGCTCTAAAGGCCTCTATTCAGATGAATCCAAATATAATCCAAGAGAGAGATTGACATGCGATCATTTGTGATACACAAAGATGGGATATATGCCGGAAATCAGATGAAAAAAAATTTTTGCATTATTTAAAGGTTTTAATAAGTTTTAAATTAAAATTCTTTAATATTAATTAAAATAAAATTCTTGAATATTAATCAGCTAATTTGTAAATTGTAATTAAAATTATTCTTGTTTGAAGAGATTTTTTTTATTCATTCAATTATGTATATATTTTTTTTAAATAGAATAAAAAAAAATCCCAATTAAATAAATAATTGAACCAATTAAATTTTTAATTAAACATTAATGTTAAACTAATTAAAACCATTAACCGGTGCAGACACTTTTTCCTGTATCCCCTTAGTTTGGAGATTTCAAACTTTAACTATTCAAAACGTATATCTAGGATTACAATTCAATGAGGTTAGTCTTTTGAAGTAACCTGCCCAATCAACAGATCTCAAGTCCATAGAAAATATAAGTATGTTAAATAGTAGATTGCAAAATACGAGTCTGATATTATACCAAGAAGGAAATTTTTGTCAGCTCCAGTTATAAAAGAATGCCAAACATATTTTAAAGAAAACAATTGAGAATTTCGTTGGAGCAATAATGCATCGTCAATGTGCTGCAACTAAAGGATAATCGACGAAATATTGTGCTAAAGCCATTTTCACACTATTATACTGAGTATTAAGACTTGTCAGAAACTTAATTGCAATGAGAAAGTGTGATAGTGTGAAAGCGGTATGTTATCAAAATGTAAAGTAATACGGTTAGAAATTTGAAATCCCATTATACCAAACCAATTTTGGAAAATTTTCTAAACTATAACATTTTTCATTTTATCAGGGTTGTGTTTTTTTAAGCAAAAAACCAAGCTGATTAAGTCGCAGCCGATAGTTCGCTGCCGTCGATGATATTTTTTCTTTGTCCTGCGCCTGCCTTAAATTGCTATCAGTCTTATCGCCTACGTAGTACTTTGTTTCTGCCATGTCTAGAAATTGTTGAATGTACGTATTATTTTTTTCGATTTGTGTTTTATTTTTTTTTTTTTCTTAAACGAAAACTTGAACGGCCAAACAAAATTATGATCAGGCTCCTTTGCTGTCCACATGAAATTGCTAAGTCGTCGCCGTTCAATGTCTCGTCTCGGCTTGTTCCTTTGCTGATATTTTTTATTTTATTTGAAGTGTGATAGTGTGAAAACGATATGTTATGTTACGTTAGATTTACAATCACACAATCCTTATCTGATTTCTATCTTACAAAATCCAATGGAAATCCTAATACTCAGTATTATAGTGTGAAACGGGCTTAACAAAAGTGGCAGGTTTCCATTGTTTTGCATATAGGTGGTACAAAAAGTAAAAATGTTGTGCTTGTTCAATATTTCCAGAACTTTATCATTTATGTTGTTATTTTTTCTTTAATATAGAATTTATTTAATAAAATACATACTTAAAATTTTACCTAATTGCTTAAGAATAATTTAGGATTTTTGAACTACAATGAAAATTATATGTACATATATCTGGATTTATATGAATTTTATTTGAACTATTTTTGAATTAATAAATTAATTATTTAGGCTTAAGTTCTTAATTATAAAGAGATAAAGAAAAATTCGATACCAGCAAAGCAGAATGCATTTTCTAGACAGCTACGTCCGTCATCAGTACTCTTCGTATCGATCTACCCGGTAGTTTCAATTGTTATTAATTTTCTATTTAAACAAATTTATCAAAGAAATAGAATATGAGAAATGTCTCTTTATAATTAAGAACTTAAGCCTAAATAATTAATTTATTAATTCATATATCTGGATATTAAGAAATATTTTCAATGTTTTGCCACTAGTGCTGGCAATTTCTACTACTTTTAATTACTCAATTCAACTCAATACTTATCAATTGGGTACTCAATAGTACTCAATACTTCCGTTTAGATACTAGCAGAGAAAATTTATCGTTGTAGTTATCAAATATTTTTATAAATTTATTTCTAATAATACGACCGTAAAAGCATGGATTAACTACTTTTGTGTATTGAGTACCCAAAAAAATTATCGAGTACTCTGTAGCCACTACTCAATACCTTACCAGCACTAATTGCCACCCACTGTATAAAGTGTAGTATATGTATAAGGCCTCAACTAAAGTTATAATAAAAGAACAAACCGAATAATTTACTTATCACTATGGTGAAGGGTATTAAAAAACGAAATAAAAACTTCTTGAATCTTTTTTTACTGTACGCCAATATCAAATATATATGTATGTACATATATTAAAATATAAAAAAAAAAACAAGAAATACAAAACAGAAAAAAAATTTTAAACATCTAAAACAACCAACCATCTATCTATTCATTCAACCATATCTAAACATTGAGAAAAAAGCGACATTAGCAAAATTTTTATGAATATTAAGTAAAAAAAATCGTTACTTTAAATTTCCTGAAACTCCAGTAATATCAAATTTCAGTTGAATCAATTTTTTTTTTTTTTTTGTTTTAATCAGAATAGTACGTTGATTGTTTTTTTTTTTTTTTTTGTTTCCTTTAGTAAAATTTATAACTTCAACAACATTTACTTTATTATTATCTATTATTCTAAGCTTTAGATTTTTCTTTTAGTGTAAAAAAATATTCAGATAATAAAGTAAATTGATGTATTGTGTAGATACATACATACTTACATACATATGTACATATTTTGTTTTTATTTGTTCTTCTTATCAAAAGAACGAATCCACATACACGTACTCATATCCAATTTTTTTTAGGAAATGTGCAAAAAAATTGCCGAAATTTTTTGTTTAGGTTTCTAACAAAAATATCAAGCCATTTATTCAATCTGTTTTTCTATACCAATGTCCGTCTGTATGTATGTACATGTACGAAGTACAATTTATTTGAATGTATAGAAGCATTTCTTATTTGCTTTAAACTTCTACTATATACTTATTTATGTATATATGTACATACATACATACATGTATCTTCATACTACCCTATAAGCAACTCAACTAACTTTTAATGCACTTTAAGCTAAGTATTTTGCAACCAGTAGTAGTTGATACTTGGATTATTTTTATTAAAAATAAATGACTTTTTTAACATTGTGATGTCCTAGGGTGTAGTCAGTTGTCTTACTGACTACTCAGAAGTTAGCTTAAAGTTAGTCAATTTGTAGTGAGCTATAAACTGAATATACATACATACATATATCAGTTAGCTATAAAGCGAATTTGTAAAAATATGCAATAAATTTTTTCCCTGTTCATTCTTATTTCCTGCATCTTTGCTTGAAGGCTTCTTAACTAAAAATGTTAATACATGAAATACTTAAAAGTCAGTAAGATATTATTAATAACATTAAGATCATAATTTAATAAAACCCCGTCTTCATTTGCTATCAACATGTCTTAACAAAAGTCAAACTTCATATAAAAAAAAAACCAGTATTAAATATAATGTTTTTTTTTCGTATGAAGTTTGACTTTTGTGAACGCATGTTAATGTCTAATGGAGACAAGGGGTAATAATTTTAGAATACAAAAGAATGCAAGGGATGTGACACAAATTATCATTTTATAATTTTAAAAAAGAAATGAAAAATATTTAAAATAAAATTGTCAAAAATAATTTAATTTCATTTTTGATTTTGGGGAGCTTTTGCATTTACTTATGTATGTACATATATTGTAGTTAGCTTATAGTTAGGCCATACAAGTTAGCTTAAAATGTGTTATTTTCGTAGTCGACTACCATTTTGCTTGTAGGGTAGCAAGCACAGTTTAAAATAAAGTTTAGAAAAGGGAATATTGTACATACATACATACATATTCTTGTATGTATACAAACATATGTATGTAGTGTATGTAGGTATGTATGCAGATATATACGTATGTACATACATATATACATATGTTTTGAAGATCAAAAAAAGAACCAAAATTCAAGTTCAATGTTAAATAAATGTGTTCATATACATACATATAAGTATGTATGTACATATTGTATATATGTATACATCTGCATATGTACATACATATGTATGTATTTACATAAGTATATACATATCTAATAACTTTATTATTATTGTAGTTTTTGTTATCATAAGTTTGTTTTATTTATTCTTTATTATTTTAACTCTAGTTGTTGTGGTTCTAATTGTTAAATTTTTGTTTTTATGTAGAAATAAATTCTAAGAAACAAACAAAAATTGAGACGTAATTTTTGCACATTCGACAAAATTTTGCCAAAGTAACTTTGAGTCTAAGAATGTTGCAATATTAAACTACAGCAACATGTTGCTATAAACAATTATTTTAAAAATCCGCACAAACACAGTGGACGACAAAAGGAATTATGTTGTGTTTATTTAAATTTTTTAAGTGGAATTGAAACAAAATTTTTGGATTTTAGATTACAAATTCTGCATAAATTTTATTGAATTTTTTTAATAGAAAAGTATGTTTCTATGTAAGTAAAAATTATAAAATCTTTACAACAAACAAATATTCTTTAACATGTTTGAGCTATTTGCAAAGAAGGATTCGAATGCTCTTCAAAATTTGATTCCAACCTCCTCGTTAAAACATTTAAAAAAGTAATATTTTAAGTCTTTATATAATATAATGGTCTTATATTAAGTTATATTATTGAAGATTTTGGAAAACAGTGTTTAAAATTTCTCGTTTACAAAAGTTAAGGGTGCTCTCTTAAGCCATTTAAATCGGTAAAATTGTTAAAGCTTGGGTGTTTATATTATATAAACCGTAACTGCAGCACTAACCACTAACAGATGGCGCTGTATTTTAAAGTAAATACATAACCACAACTGAAGGACAGTTTAAGGCGGTGGATTGCTTTTAAAGCAAAATCGAACAACATTTTGCAAGGACGCTCACGAAGAGGCTGACACAACTAGTCTTCAATAAACTATTAGCCTATAGAATTTTGAAAATATCATTCTTAACTTTAGCATTAAATATAAAAAAAATTATGAATTTTCAGAAAAACACATATAGAATGTCGATTAAAAATAAATTAAAAAATATAATAAATTGTATCTTCAACATCTTGCACAATATGTTGCACTATATCACAGTAATAATAACTTTTAACAAAAAACCTCATAAAAAATTTACTTTATTTCATACATTTTTTTCTATTTTCTTTTATTCTTTTTTTCCTTATTCAATCACTTCTATTACTTTCTCTCTAAAAATATTTTGAACACAAAAGTTTTTGCAGATTTGTAACATAGGTTTGAGGAGCTTTTAAAACATCCTTCCAAAAAAAGTTTATTATAAAGCAAAGCAAACAAAAAGGTTTTTTACAGAATGCGAGTAAATTCCAAAAAAAAAGTTATAGAATTAGAAGCAAAAACAGCAAGGAAATCCGGTGCGTTGAAGAGAATAAAGAGCGCTAAAACGACAATGTAAAATAGAAATGTGTGAAATTCGTTCGTTATTAAAACAAGTTTAGAATGGTTGAATGAGGATGCCATATCTTCGCGTAATTTTCTAAGAAAATTTTCTAGAAAATGAATGAATTCACCAAATTATAATAGTGTTTATATAACCATTGTTTCTTTAATCACGAAGAAAGACGCATAAGTACATTTACAATGTATTTAACTGTGCCCGCCACGTCGTTGGCGTCCTGACAATATTTTATTCGATTTTGCTTTCAATGTAATCTACACCAAATTTTAAGACTCTTACTTTTATAGTGCTTGAGTTATCTATACATATAATAAAACAGTAACTAATTTCCTGTCTGTCTCTTTGTGTTCGCATCACGTAAAAACTACTGGATAGATTTTAACAAAATTTTGTAAGGAGGTACCTTAGTATCTTCATTCTAATATAGAATTATTTTTTCCGCAAAATATCTTATTTCCAATAGAAAGTGAAAGGCAGTGAAAGTACGCCGATTTTTTTAATCAGTACCTTTATATGTACTGCATACTTTAAGGCATCTTTTATTTTTGAAAGCAGTATATTTTAAGCACAGTTCCGCAACCGATGGCGCTGTTTTAAAATAATGAGTAACTCATTTCCTGTCTGTCTTTTATAGAACTTTACAATAATTTTTAGAATTTTATATAAATTTTAGAATTTTATATAAATTTTAGAATTTTATCCAGGGACGTGTACCTTTATATAAAAAATCGAACAAATCATTGTCAGGACTCAACGTGGGTGGGCACAGCTAGTGGTTTATATATTTTATTTATATAGAGGTACCCATTCCTGGATACAATTTTAATATTTATATAAAATTATTGTAGAGTTCTGTAAATACTGTTTAAATGTCCCTCTTTCAAAAATGAAAGATGCTGTCAAGTTTGCTGTACATTTAAATCGATAAAATTGCATAGTTTTACTACTTTTTCTCTATTTTCCCTTGAAAATAGGATATTTTGGCGGAAAAAAGGTATCCTATATTTAAATCAAGATACTAAAGTACTTTCTCTCATAATTTTATTAAAATACATACAGACAGACAAAAATTCTAAAAACTGCTGTTTTTGCTTTTATTCCTTTTTATTATTGGGATCAGTAGTAATACAAACTTTGTAAAAATTGAAGGCGCGTATGGGGTCTCTCTTTTAATATTGAATATAATTAGCACAACCTTTCAAATAAAAACGAAAATATCAAAAGCGCTACATAAATGACAAAATTCTAATTTAAAAAAAGACTAATAACCCTACTTCCTCATGTTTTTGAATGAAAAATGAATTTTCAGCGAAAATAAAATCTCTAAAAATTAAAAAAAAAGAAATCAAGATAATCGATATTTCTCGGTAAAGTCAAAGATTCACTTAAAATCTAAATTAAAGCGAATACCGAAAATATACCGAAATGCATTCTACATGATTAGTACTCTTAAGGATTATATCACAACCCCATTACGGTCTTTTCATATGGGCCCCAAAATAGGTTCTACAACATAATACATTTTACATTTTAAGAAGGCGAAAAATAAAGGCCTAGTTAGCCGACCGTAATTTCAACGGAACGTAACACATGACGATTTTTGTTTTTGAGCTTTTGCTTTCATTTATGCTTTATTCATCAATGACTCGTTAAAATGTAAGCTAATCTATTTTTATTGGCTTACTGCCATGATTCACTATCATACTCAGTCGTACGATTTGTCGAAAATTGCATGCACAAAAAGTATGTTAGTGTGGATTAAAAGTGTATGTGTGTGACAGACTTTTTGAGAGTCTGTACGATTTGATACTGTTTTGAAAAAGATCAGAGTTGCAAAATCTTGTTTTGTATGATAATGTGGCATCTACAACGCTATTTTGAAACGATTTTTAAGTAGGACAGAATTCTGTCAGATTTTTTTGTGATTAAATCGTACGATTGTGTAGGATAGTGAATCCTGGTCTTTACTTACATCACTGTCGACAACATTTAAAAATACAAGAAAGAGCGAAAAGAGAGCAAATAAATCTCAAACGACAATAACTTATGTTACAGTCCGCTGAGTAACGGTTGGCTAACTGAGCCTTTTTAAATAAATAAATAAAAATAATTCAAAATATTAATTCATAATATACTGAGTGCCTAATACGGTGGTTCAACTGGTAAGGTCTCGTACGCTAAAATCATGCGTTGTATGGGGATTCCTTCTTTAATTAAAAAATATTTTGGTAATTACTTGTTATTCTAGGGACCAAAGTAATATACAATTTGTCTAAATAAGGTCATATACTCGTACATCAAAATCACTACTTCCCTTTAATTTTTTTTTTTTAATATTTTTTATAACTTTTTAATATTGGGTAGTAGCACAAATTTTGTAAAAATTTTAACTTATTGTGTGCAACCCTTTAATTTATAATTTTTGTTTTTGTTAATCGTATTTCCTATTTCACCTCTAATATGTTGTATTAAAAAAAATAAATTCAGGACTCTATTGGGCTGCAGCAAAATGACCCTATGAAAAATCGCCTACAAAAATGAAAAATTGCCGAATGAATAATCACCCTAAAAAAAATTAAAAATTGCCCAAAAATGAAAAATGCAAAAATTGTGTAAAAATATCCAAATATAAATGAATTATCGAACAAATGTATTTACACTTTTCTTATTATATACATAAATATAAAGATATCAATATGTTTAGTAATGATATTGATATTGGTTTAATTCATCGAGCAGGCTTTGAGCATGCAATTTCTGTGTGTAGTCTTTGATCAAAATCTAAGAAAGCTGCTCGTGGTGGTGCTTATAAAGGAACGCTGCATAACCGTAGTCACGGTCGCTACAACCGTTGCTAAATTAAACCGTTGATTAAGCAAGCTTTGAGAAGAAGTTTTTATTCCTGCCAATGTACCCAAATAAATTATTGTATTGCTATCATTAAAATAAATATGAAAGGAAATATATTAGCCCTTGATTTTGAAAGTGGTATAAGTCAAAAATTTTAAAAATCTAGTTTATCAGCTATTTCATATCAAATCCTAATAAAATAACATAAGCTGATGTAATTCGCAGTATGGCATGAAAATTAAGTTGATAAATTGTGTTTATTTTTTGCTTGGTAAACAAAATTCAGTTACTGTATATTTTGATGGTGGTATAAGTTAGTCTGTTTTCAAAGTTTGTCAAAATATTTGTTAGTAATTTTGTCATGTCTTCAGATAGCGGTTCAGGTATGATCGGGTAATCCTGTTAAAACAAAAATACACTATTTATAGTTAATTGTAGACATTATACGGCGAAGAAGTATAAGTACTGCTCCCAAGAAATGGAAACAAATAAGAACAAATGGCTCAGAAAAATTTCGTTTCATTTCGACGAGTAAACGAGGAGGATCAACGACTAATAGAAAGATAAACACCAATGGAGAAGCTGTGTCTTGGCTAAAATACAATGTATTAGATTTCTAAAAAAAAATGCTCCATATAAGATGTTTTATAAAACTTCTTTGGATGACAATTTCGAATTCAAAGTGTTAGACCTTTCACCTAAAGGAGGAAGCCCAAGAATATACGAAAATATTGATTTGCTTTCATTATACACAACCATTAGACAAATAATAGAAGAAAAACGTAAATATATGATGGATTTACTACCCTATATCCCAACAATTTTCCACAAACACTTTATTTCCCTAAATACTAAAAAATAAATTACTTAGTTACAATGTAATGAGTTTTAATAAAATGTTAATTTCTAACAAAAATTATTTTTTTGATGGTTTAAGTCATGCAGTTAATTTTGAAAATGGTATAAGTCATTTCAAGCTTTTAAAACCACAATTCCTTTTAAAAATGGTTATAAATTTCATAGTCATAATAAATACTTATTTGTTGGCACTATTTATTTGTCAAAATATTTAATTCCATAATGCAAAAATATTTTTTAATTCTTTCAAATGCAAGCCTTTTAATATCTCGAAACAAGAAATATATGACTTATACCACTTTCATAATCAAGGGCTCATATATGAATAAAAAAAATTATAAATGAACAAATAGTTTGCTAATATGAGTTGAAATGAATTATTTATATTAATAAATTTATTACTTATTGAAAAATTTCTTCATCATATAAAATCGTGATCTTTCATTAAAACATTTGGGCAATTTTTAATTGTGAAAAACTGCAATCAACCTACAAATATGAAAACGGTTCAGAACTGACAGAGATCTGAGGTAACAACATTAAAAAATACACACAAATTTAGAATTTTCTCTTTTTGGAAGTCGATTAATTAAAAAGAACATTAATTTTCATTTAATTTTTCACCTAGATGGCATCATTTAGAGCTTCCTTTCTTTCCTATCGTGACGTTATTTGTTATTTGTGCGTATTTCATTTTTATGTATGCATATACATACATACATACATATGTATAGACGTATGTTTGTATGTATACATGCATGAGTATGGACTTGAACTTGTATTTGTTTACAGCCACGACAATAATAAATTTAAAAATATTTCTAACATTATAATTTATATATGTATGTATGTATGTATGTATGTATGTATGTATGTATGTATGTATGTATGTATGTATGTATGTATGTATGTATGTATGTATGTATGTATGTATGTATGTATGTATGTATGTATGTAAGTATGTATAAACACAAAAAAAGAAACTTCGAGTATAATTAGAATTTTTGGAGAAAAAATAAATAAGAGGGACAACAAATTATGTATTTATATATCGAAGTATGTATGTACATGTATACTCGTACATATTCCATGTATTTTCGTTCTTTTTTTTTCTGTTAGAGATAGGAAGGTATACAACAATGTTTCACTCAATATCTACTAGGTATTAGGTACAAAGGACCATAAAAAAGCCCTAATACATCTTTCCACTCCTCCCTGATTTATTCATTTCTTTCTCGTTGTTTAAAGAATTTTAACAATTATGTCATTCCTGGTGTAGGTAGCCTTATTGTTGTTTTTGTTGTGCTTTTTTTCGGGGGAAATTATGTATTTTAGTTATTTATCTGTTGTTTGCTTTTGTTAGTTTTTAATTCCTGCTGATTTTTTTCTTTTTTTTTAATTTCCAGTTTTTTCTTTTTTTTTCATTCTACATTTAAATGATCAGTTGATTGAATTCGCAATACTTTTATAGGAAAAATTTAATTTTAATTGTTTAGTAAAATCAGTTTTGCTAAACTTTGTTTTGGTGTCGGTAACGATTTCTTATGGATCCTACTGTATGAGCTGTTATAGATGGGATCACATCAAACGAAATCCATTCTATCCTTCTTCACATTTCTTATGTCTTTAAATTAGCTTCTTCGTCTAATTTCCAATCCCATTTATCTACTCCTTTAAAGATGACAACCGCATTAGCCATTCGTGTTTATTCAAGCGTTTCAGTGATTGGGGCCATGTGGCAGAATGTGAAGGTTACGCTTGATCACGATCTCATAAAATATTCTCTATTCTTCGAACCAATTATGTTTGCTTGCACACAGAACTACAACCGATTATGTGGCTGCATCTGTAGTTACAGGGTGAAATAAATGTTAAGGAATCGGATGCCCTTGATGCCTAGTACATTAAAATTCATCAAACTAAACACATTTTTTAAATATTAAAGATTAAAAAAAAAAACAACACTACATGCAAAGCTTTTGGCTTGTCTGCCAAAAAAAACACCCAGTCTTTGAACTATAACACTTTTTCTTAAATTCAAAATACATACATACAAGCAACGTTTGATAATTTAATATAATAATTATAACCAGAAAATATTAATAAACAAAATATGATAAGTTTGGTTTACATGTAACCAAAGTATGAATTAAAATAAACAAATATATTTTTGGTTCAATTAAGACCTCTTAGTGTAAATATATTCAATAGTTTTTCTGTTAAAATAAAATCAGGAATTAAAAATACTAATGAATTTTTCTCTGCAGCCTACAATTTTTAGTGTGATTGTTTAATGTAACCATGTGATGTTATTTATTAAATCATAATAAATAAATTGTTATCATATTATAGTTATACGTAAACAAAATCATGGTTATTATTATTATTTTAGGCAAGAATATGGTTCTTATATTAATATTATTATGTTTAACAATAACATGATTACACTACAAATATACATATAATTCAAACATAATATGTTGCTGAATTTAGTTACCTCAACCATGTATTCTTAATTACGTGTAGTTTTAATGTTTTTTCGCATCTACAATGGAATTTGTTCTAATGGATTTGGGAAACATTTCCCGCTACTCAAATGATTTTGCGTATTATTCTTCCTTTACTTAGATCATACTCATTTGTGGTGGATTGGGCAGAGAATTATACTCCATACTACGGGATAATTTGTTTCAAAAAAACTTTCTGCGGAAGTCTTCGAATGTCCACAATATTTCTCCTCCTGCATATACCATGCTTTCCCTGATGACAGGAGACAATTACAAAAAGGAATTTTAAATATATCCGTCAAGTGCGAGTCAGTCTCACTGGATATCCGTAATATGTTCAATGTATATTTGATGTTTTTAGCGGGACCCGTTATTTTTAATTTCATGTTGTTATTACTTGCTTTTACAAATTGGAAGTTTTCCGGATGTTTTTTTTTTTATTATTTATTATTATTTTATTTATTAATTTATAACACTAAAAGAAAAAGAGATAAGCGTCTTCTAAGAAAATATCCTTATTTTTATGCTTGTTATATTTTAAGCGAACATAGTAAAAAAACATGTGTAAAATTCAAGTGTTTGCCAATTACGGGTCAAAAAACATGGTTGAGGTAACCATAATCTAAGAGCAACATATTATGATTAAATTAAATGGCTGCAGTCAAACCATATTATTATTAAACATCACAATATGAGCATACCATGGCTAAATTAAATAATTATATTATGGTTAGAAACTATAAACATTTTTTATAATAAAAATTTTTCATTTTTAGCAACGAAGTTAATTTTGCTTATTTCTGTTATCAATCAAATCGTCATATAGATTTTATTTATACATAAATTAGCGAAACATAATACACACTTTATTTTGTAAAAAATAATTGAATATGTATATGTATGTACATATATAATTTTACAAAAATAAAAACTTGTTGATACATTTTTTTATTATTTTTTTAAGAAACAAAAATCAAGCAAAATCGTTGAATAAAAACAAACACTATTTTATTTGAATATTTATTTTGGAATATTTATAAAACTTTGGTTATGGTTTGAAATTTAATAAAATTTATATAGTTAAAACCAACCATGTTATATTTTTGATGAAATCTTAACCAAACTTTGGTTATTGTTAGAAAGAACATAATGTGGTTCTTGTGACTATACCACAATCATAGTTTTTCTTAACGTGCACATATGTATGTGAAAATCGGAACACCCTTTAATTTTTAGTATTTTTTGTTATAGCGGTCATAGTAATACAACTTCTGTGAATATTTCAAGTGCCTACCAATTACGGTTTCAAAGATAGAAGGCGCTGGCTGACGGACAAACATTGTTCTAAGAACGTTAGGATTACGATACAGGTTCGGAACCCTAAAAATGATTTAAATCTTCAAAAGAGTTATTTTGTATACCATTGCTAATAAGGTGGCAACTTTTAACTCAAATCTTAACCTAATTGTATAACTGGACTTATTCGATATATTTTAATGTTTAAAAAAACTGTTATACATATATTGTTTAAATGTTAAGAAGACAAATATCTTAAAAGCAGTTAAGCCCATAAAGTATATGTAGGTAAATCGATTATGAATTATGTTTTCTATTTCAGCTCATTGGGATTAGAAACAAACAAAAATTTAACGATTCAATTATGATTACATTTACACGAAGGTTGCATTTTTACCCCCATATTTATAAAAAATAAAATATATTTGAAATCTATTTTAGAACTAATTTTTTATAAAAAAAACATTGTTCTAAAATACATTTCAAATAAGATTTATTTTTTATAAATATTAGGGTTAAACTTTACACGCATTAAACTTACAGAGAGGGAATTTGAATTTAAAATATTTTGCCCTATATTCAGTTATCACATAATTTTTGCAAAAAAAACCGACTTCAAAACAGATAGAAGGGCACCAATTCTAAACTAAAAATGTAAGAAGTAATCTGTAAGAATTAGATTTAAACCAAATAAAAGATGCGCCAAAATTAGACTATAAAGACTATTGAATGTCAAGCCTCTCCCTATTACTGTTCAAAAGTTAAGCTATTTTCACCAGTATCCGTCTTGTATGGGACACCATTCAAGCCTCTGTCTATAACGGTTTCAAAGATAGGGGCACACAGATCAAATAACATCACCTATTCGGACACCCTTTAATTTACAATGTTGTTATAGAGGACTTGGCCACAAAGATTCTTTGTAAATTTCAACTATCTGTCTATAACGGTTAAAATGTTTAACCACATATATCAAATTACATGAACTATTGGGTCACCCTTTACATTATAATTCCAAATATTTATACTTGTTATCATACCAGAGAAAGTAGTGGATATTCTGCCTAGTTTTCAAGTGTTTGTGTTTAACGGTTCAAAAGATAGGGTCATATAGATCAAATTACGTAATTTATGGGGACACCCTTTAATTTCTAACTTCAAATTGTATACTTGCTGTAGTGGACTTTGCAATACAGGTTCCTTGTAAATTTCAGCTGTCTGTCTCTAACAGTTCAAAAGTTTGGCCACATACATAGAATTACATTAACTATTGGGGCACCCTTTTAGTTCCAAATTCAAAATTTTATACTTTTTGTTTTAGCTGACTTAGCACTACAGGTTCTTTGTAAATTTCAGCGGTCTGTGAACAACTATTCAAAAGTTTGACCATATACATCAAATTAAATGAACTATTGGAGCACCCTTTAATTTAAAATTTTGAATATTTATACATTTTATTATAACGGTCATAGTAATCGACATTCTGTCAAATTTTCAAGGTTTTGTCTATAACGGTCCAAAAAATAGACCCAAATAGGTCAAATTATGTCACCTATGGGGACACCCTTTAAATTTAAATTTATTTTTTTATTAATTTCTGCTTTTGGGAGCTATAGCGGCACGCAATTTTTTAAAATTTTAATTTGCTGCCATTTACGGTTCTTAATATACGTAAAAGACATGTATGGTGTATGGGGATACCCTTTAATTTTTAATATAATGAACTGTTTTTAAAATGGGACCAACCTGAAAGCATAACCTTTCAAATAAAGAAAAAAATTTAAAATGGGTTCAGAAATGGCTGAGTTCTGCGGTTACATACATAAAAAAAGCAACATTCAGACGAATAGATAACCTCCTTCTTTTTTGAAGTCGGTTAAAAAATATAAAAATATTACCCAAAACATTACGTCAATTCTTAACATGACCTCTTCATATGTCATATGCTGTCTAGCAAATTTGAATTGAATATCTTTGCGTTCATTATTCAGCAACGACTTTTACATTTTGTTTACTTTTTAATTCCAGGCATTTACAGCTTTGGTGATCTTAGAGATTTGATCTTTCAACTGGTTTATGAAAAACAAAATGATTTTGATTAACTTTGAGGTGTGACTGTTAATGATTTAGTGTGCGATATGAATTACTTTCGAACATAAAAGCATTAAAGAGTCTCAAAATAAATTACTTATAATATTTCAAAATAAATCGAATTAGCTCTCGTTTAGTTTTGTTTGAAATGGTCACTAGGGTGGTATAAAAATTTTGTTACATCTTACAAAATAATGATCTATGCAAAATCAAGTGCGTGAAGATAAATTCGTCAGTTAAATACGTCCCACATCTCTGTTAACTGTTCAATTTTATACTTTTTCCAAAAAAAAATCATATTTTTCAATCGGGTTAAGAATTATACTATCCTATACTATCTGCAAATAGGCGATTTCAGGGTAGGATATGGGGCACTTTGAACCGACCTGAATGGGGTTACGATATACCAGGTGAAAGCTTGAAGGGATTAGATTCCAAAACTATCAACACTATATTTATACTTTTCTCAGGAAATGCCCTAGAACAGGTACAATATAGGGTACATTTTTATACATCTATGTTTGGAAACCAATTGGAGCCCTTTAGAACAGACCTGAATGGGGTTCCGATACATCCTGTGAAAGCTCTAAGGGAGTAGAATTCAAAACTGGAAACAATACATTCAGTTATTTCTCAGGAAAAAATCTATAGGGGCTGGAATATAGGATGGACGGTAGAAAATGGACATAACTATAGAAATATAAAAATTGGTTATTTGGGTCATTTATAAGAGACCTGAAAGGGGTTTCGATATAACCCGTGAAAGCTCTAAGGGACAAGAATACAAAACTGGAAACAATACATTCAGTTGTTTCTTAGGGAAAAACCTATAGAGGGTGGAATATAGGGTGGATGGTAGAAAAAGACCATAACTATAGGAATATAAAAATTGGTTATTTGGGTCATTTAGAAGAGACATGAATGGGGTTCCGATATATCCCGTGAAAGCTCTAAGGGAGTACAAATCAAAACTTTAAACAATACATTCAGTTTAAAGAAGGTGGTACTAGAATGTTAGAGATCTAAAACAGGTCGTTTTTCGGTAAAACGTTATTTAATCCTCTTTTCAATAGTTTTTGTTTGATGTCTATAGCTCTCGTTTTCCGCTGAGTTATGATAATTTTAATACTTAACGATAAGAAACTCCGAAACAGTAGTTTGATGGAAAAACGTCCTCTGGCACTGCTTCATATTAAATTCAATGCCGTTTAAGACAAAATATCTACAAACAATCAGAAGGTTATATTCTTATTCTAGAAGAATAGAACTTACTTAATATGAAAATAAAATGAGTAATACAATTTGATAATAACCTATAAAACTTTAGTTTAACTTTCAAAGTCGATTATCTCAAAACGAGTTTTTTAACTGAGTTCGTTTTTCCACTAACCTCCTCTATTGTTCGACCAAATTTGTTATTGGTCACTCTGAAAATTGAGGCTTATATATTCACATATGTTTGGAGCTGCATTCATATATGAAAATACAAATAACCATGGCTGGTGGGTGGGTTTGCCTGTAACTGATCATAATTTGATTACTAATAATATATTATGGTAATAAAAAAACAAATTATTTTGGTATTCTAATAAAACTTTGGTTTTGGTTTGAAAATTCTATAGTTCAAACCGAGCATGTTAAATTTTTTGGGTGTAGCAACCTCTTAATGATCAAATAGTAACAAAAACTTGTCTGCCTGTCTATTTGTTGTTTATCGCAATCATATATTGTCACAGAGAACAATAGGATGGTTCTTGTGACCCTACCATAACCATGTTTTTTTTCTGGGTGCAAATACTAGTTTTCCTTTTCAGACTTTAAAATTTCGAAAAAAAAATTTGTCACTTCGTAAGTTACGATCTAGGCGAAGATAATTTTAAAAAAGATCACAGTGTATTTAACTATTCGTTGCGAGGTTGTTACAGTTTTGCGTTTTTTTTTTTTTGCATGTAAATTGGAGAGATTGAACAGTCAATTATAATTTAATTTGTTAGAGCATTAAAGTAATATTTCTCTAAATAAAAAAATTAAAATTACCCAAACAAAATAAAAATGTGTAATTTTTTTTAATTCATGTCTCCTTTTAAAGGACCTCCTGTAAATATTGGTGGATTGGAAGCTACAGTTACACTACACTACACTAGGGAATGTCAGGGTACGAGAAAAAATCCAACTCTGGGTGGAATTTTTAGACCTGAAGGGGGTGCAGGAATACTACCACACGTAGACATGCTAAAATTGTGGTTAAAGAGCAAACAGATGCATGGATAGCTGCGTTAGTAACATGCCATGCAACCTTTAAGTATTCAGGCTAAGATGAATATTAAAGCAAACTATACTTGCGGACTGTGCATGGAAGAAACTGAACAGTCTGTGTAAATATCCAGCACAAGCTAGCAATAGGCTTAGATACATGACACATATTAAATAAGGATGCTATATTTGATAAATGATAGCACTTACTAGAGACACAGCAATGGCTAGTGGCAGGACGAAACCTAATGAGATTAAGGTGTCGCACTCTCATTACATCAATCGGGTGTCAGAAATATTTGAAAAAGAAAGAGGTTCTAAAATGGGACCCATAAATTTCGTGATCTGCTTCGGTACATATACCTACATAGAAAGCGCTGAATATTTTGTAATATGTAATAAAAAAAGACCATCTTCATAAATTTATGTTTCAGACAAGAGCAGCGAGATTTTGATATATATGTACATATTGTCCACTGGCTTTTAATCAGTTATTTTCTACTGGATGGATTTTAACAAAGTTTTGTAAGAAGGTACCTTATTATCCTTATTCCAATATAAGATACTTTTTCTCTGCAAAAATATCTTCTTTCCAAGAAATGGAGGAGAAAAATGAGTGAAAGTACGCTGTTATTTTATTAGTAAAGTAAATACATAAACCATAACTGAAGCACTAACCACTAACAGATGGCGCTGTTTTATAAAGTAAATACATAACCATAACTGAAGCATAGTTTAAGACGGCACTAAAAAAGTAAGGGTTTTTGGTGTGGATTGCTTTCAAAGCAAAATCAAAGAAAATATTGCAAGGACGCTTACGAAGTGGCCGGTACAGCTAGTAGTTTATAATTGGAACACTCAATTCAATTGAGAAGAAATAGGGTATAAAAGATTCGTATTTAAATGATCAATCAATTTCCTACTTGTATTTATTTGATTTTGTTGTATATTTTTCTGTTCTGTTTTGTTTGTTTGTTGTTTGTTTGTGCCTGTGTCTCTTTTGTTGTTGTTATTATTATGTTGTTTTGCTTTTGCTGAAAAGCAGGGATGGAGAACGGAATTTTTTCAGTAATAAAAAATATTATTTCTTTTAAAGAACAAACAACAGATAATGAGAATAGAAATAAAAAAGTAGCAAACAAACGTATTAATACTATCTAATTTAATAATTTTTAGGTATAGTAATATAATAGGCGATAATAGCTGAAAATTACAATTGAGCTTACATTCTTAAATGCTGCCAATAAATTTGTTTTTCTAAATCTTGGTTGAAAAAAACTGCTTCTGTAGCATTAGGTTTTTCTTAATATCATATCTCCACGAAGGCAAAATTGATTATAACAGTGCTATACTCGAATAATACTTTTTGTGTCAAAACATTTGTGACAATAACAACAATTTGTTATTCTAGGTTTCATAAAAAAAACTTTTAATACAGCAATCATCAATAATAGTAGTTATAGTTTTTAGAATGGCACTACATGTATCTTTAAGCAATAACTAAATTTCACCAGAGTTTCCGAACTTTATTCTTTAAAAATACTTTAGTACTCTTAATCATATAAGATGTATTCAGATGTAACTATTTCGATACGAATGAAAAATTATTCGAAACACAATGTAAAATACATACAAATTCGAATGATTTTTCTTTTGAATCGAAACCCCCCAGTTTTAATGCAAATGGTCTTGCGAAAGTGCAAATGCAATATATCATTCAAATTTAGCAAAAACAATATGTATTTTGTTGTTGGATTTAACAAAATAGCTATGATATTATGCAATTGCACTTTTGCTAAACCATTTGCATCGAACACTGAACTCCACTATAGTTGCAGGCTTTCATTGCAATATTAGGCTAATCGTCTGTATAAACTTAGAATGGTTATAGGTACAAACAATTTATATATAAATGTAAAATACTAACCTTTATTATTAAATTGTATTAATTACTATAACGCTTAAATCGTGGTGTAAATAGTTTTAAGTTTACAGATACATATATGTATATCTATAACCAAAATGGGAAAACGCTTGATGAAATTAAATATTATAATAACATTTGTTCCATCCCTGCTTCAAAGCTTTACTTTGATTTCGACGCAATTTCAATATAAAATTTCCACACATACCACCTTCTCCTTTGCGCTACAACTACACATTCACCCAAACACATTTTTACACACACTTGCAAACAATTTTTCGTTTCTTGAATCTTCAACGCCTTCACACACCCTGTTTTTTGTTTTTTGTTTCTTTTTTTTTTTTTTTTTAATAATGCAACATAATTTGTATTAAAATTTTCTTTAAATATTTAAACAGTTAACGCGAGTAAACTTACGAAATATATAAGTATTTATATTTTAAAGGATTCAGTCATTTACATTAATTTTGAAATTTCAACATTTTTTTAACGAGTTGTTTTTTATTTATATTTTTCTGGATTTTTTCTTCTTTTGAAACTTAAACAATAAACGCGGATTTTAATAAATTGAAACCCAATAATAGCAAACGATATAAATTTTTTTTTTTTTAATTTTTTGTTTTTATTTTTGTAATTTTTTTATATGTATGTAATTCACTCATTCTCGTACACGAACCGTAAAACTCCACGCAAACACTTTATACGGCGCTGAAGAACTAAACTTAACTAAATAAAAAACAGAGTTGAAAACTTCTCAAACATACACCGACCGGCCTGCAATATATCGTTATTTGCCTCTTTATACTTTGTTTATTGTTGTTGGTTTGTATCTAGATACTTTATTTTGTTTGTGTCGTATCGTATCCTATGAATGATATTTTCTACATGAATCAGGGATGGTACACAAATTGTACTAAATTAATATTTTTGCGTAAAAATTTGTTGTTCGTTTTAGCATAACAAAATTTATTTTTACATGCGAATTATTTTTTTTGTTTTCAATTTGGTAATAATTTTGTCATTACTACCCAGACCCTGTTTTTCTTGGTTATAAGAGAGCAGAATACTACATGTATTTAAATGCGTTTAAATTAAATGTTCTGTTGAATGGAAACGTAAAAGCAAACAATTTTAGTCCAAGCGCGGACCAAGTTAGAAGCATAATAAATCTATTTTAAATATTTAGTGAAAATTGCTTCCGAATTCTAACTATTTGTATTAAAACATGTACTTACATCAAAAGAAAACGTTACTAAATAATTCTTGCAAAAAACCGACTTCAAAACAGATAGATGGGCACCAATTAAAATTAAACTAAAAATGTAAGAAGTAATCTGTAAGAATAAGATTTACACCAAATAAAAGATGCGCCAAAATTAGCGGGAAAAAAAGTAAGGACTATGTGAATGTCAAGCATATCCATATTACTGTTCAAAAGCATCCGTCTGGAATAGACGGATGTCTATAACGGTTTTAAATTAAAGACCTGTTGTTATAGAGGACTTGGCCACAAAGATTTTTTGTAAATTTTAAATGTCTGTATATAACGGTTCAAAAGTTTGGCCATATACATCAAATTACAAGAAGTATTGGGACACCCTTTAATTTATAATTCCAAATATTTATACTTGTTATTATACCAGACAAAGTAGTGGACATTCTGCCTAACTTTCAAGTGTTTGTCTATAACGGTTCAAAAGATAAGACCATATTACATGAAATTACAACATTTATGGGGACACTTTTTAATTTCTTAATTGAAATTGTATACTTGTTGTACCGGACTTTGCAATACAGGTTCCTTGTAAATTTCAGCGGTCTGTGTAAAACTGTTAAAAAATAGGGTATCTATCTATCTATCTATCTATCTAAGTACCTACTCATATCTTAAATCTAAGGTAAAACTAAAATTACATTTTAAAAGGTTGCAGGTATGTATATGTATGTATACAAGGGCTATTCTTCTAATGTTCAGCTGAGAAAAGCAAGATACCTCCTCCTTAGTAGAATGTAACTACAATCTTCTTTTTCTTTCTTTCGTACTCTTGTTTTGCTTCTTCAAAATTCTGGCCCTCTTGTAAACGTAACCCTCCATAAATTAAGTATTGAACTTATTTTTTGAACATCGAGACAACTTTGGAATAAAATAATGACAGTGGTAAAAACAGGTCATGTTAGATTTTATAAATCAGAATAACAACAGTTGACATATTCATTTTCA
This sequence comes from Phasia obesa, assembly GCA_949628195.1. Classification (NCBI taxonomy): domain Eukaryota; kingdom Metazoa; phylum Arthropoda; class Insecta; order Diptera; family Tachinidae; genus Phasia; species Phasia obesa. The sequence goes on from OX451215.1 coordinate 36,311,459, forward strand.
TAAAATCTGAAAGTAATTTTAAAATGTACCATTGGTGTACCATTGTACTTTTCAGGTGTAAAATGTACCAAAAATAGTACAATTGCCAGCCTGATATAAATACCGGCAAATCGTATTTACAATTTATCTTTTTTTTATAATATTTGCTCGCTCTTGATAAATATTACTCTCTTTTTTCTACTTGTATTTGTTTTCTGCAAGCTCAATATGGTTGTTGTTGCCTTTGAAAGAATTCATATTTTGAAAATTGTTGAGTTATACATATGCCTATGTGTGTGTGTATGTACGTGTAGATTTGTGAAATAGTCGACATTAACATAACTTTAAGCTTAGTGGTTAGTGATGCCAGACTGCAGATAGATTCATTCAAGCAGATGTATATGTAGATACAGTGTGTTTTAATAACAAGCACATCTAAATATCGAATATTTTTATATATGTATGTACATATTTTTAAAATTTAATAACTAAACAGAAACAAATTAAAAAAAAATAATATAAAATCTGTTGCATAGCTTTTTGTTCGCTGCCAATATAATTAAACAAATTTAAATTATACTAGTATTTGGTTGCGTATTATTTTTTTTTTTTTTCAAAACTTGTTAACATGTCTGTCTGTGCCATAGACTTTTAATTTAATAAAGTATCGTTGAAAATTCCAATTAATGCAACCCTTCTTCAAGATCTGGGATATTATACAGATTTTTTATGGGATTGAGGTCTGCGCCCTCGCCTGATCTCTGCCCATACATCATTGGATGCCTTAAATTATTTACTTTTGAAAATTTTAATTATTATTAGTCGAACTGTTTATGTATTACACACAATGAAATTTATAATCAATCTTAAGTTCGTTTTTATTCCCTCTAAGAAAGAATTAATTAAATTACAAATAAGGTGATAATATTAAAGAAAAATTGGGAAAATTTAATTTTTAGACACCAGCAGGAGCGGAATGCACATTTTCTAGACAGCCACCTCCGTCATCAACACTACTTGTATCTAATCTACTTAGGGTAGTGTTTTAGTTGTAAGCATCATCTATTTAACCAACCAAACCCAGATAAAGGAATACGAGAAAACTTGTATTCAATTATGAGTCGTCAGTTGGTGAGAACTACCAACTGACCCCAAACATGGTCTACACTGTCACAAAAATTCATGGTCGTATTAATGAAGCCGTATCATCGGAATTATGACATCCATCTTATGACAAATTAATGTCACCAATAAACTGAAAACTGACAACAATGTAGTGAAAAAGTCATCATATAATTTTGTCATCTTTAGGGTGCCATCTATGTTATGACTGCAATGTAATCAACTCGATGCCTTATTTTGTAAGTTTATAAACTAAGCGGACTTTTTAGAAAACCACAAACATTGTATACACTGATAGAAAAAATCATCGTCGGATTAATCAAACCGTATCATCGGAATTATGACATCCATCTTATGACAAATTAATGTCACCAATAAACTAAAAACTGACATCAATGTAGTGAAAAAATCATCATAGAATTTGGTCATATTTAAGGTGTCACCTATGTTATGACTGCAATGTCATCAACTCGTTTTTATAATCTTATAAACTAAGCGGACTTTTTAGAAAAGTCCGCTGAACTGATAGAAAAAATCATCATCGGATTAATGAAGCCGTGTCATTGGAATTATGACATCCATGTTATGATAAATGAATGTCACCAATAAGTTGAGCATAGGCATTAATGTAATAAAGAAAGTCACCAAAGAATTTGGTCATATTTTAGTAGTCATAGATAGAAAATATCATCATCGGATTAATGAAGCCGTATCATCGGAATTATGACATCCATGTCATAACTCCAGGTGAAAACTGGCGTCAAAGAAAGTCATTATAGAATTTTGTTATATTAAAAAAGTGTCATCTATGTTATGACTGCAATGTCATCAACTCGATGCCATATTATATCTATTATTTATAGCAAAAATATATCTATACAAAAATATTAAAAATCGTTGTTATGATTACAACGTCACCAACTCGGTGCCATATTATATATATACTACTTATAGCAAAACTATGTCTGCAAAAAAATCTTAAAGTGTTCTAATAATTCCATTAGCAATTTAATTTAAATTTTAATGTTTTAATTATAATTTTCGTTTCGAAATCATATTGATGTAATTTCGTCATCGTTATTGTGAAAAAAACATAATTAAACTACCTTAAGCTTCTCTCTTGTTGAATATTTTTACTTTTTTTAATATTTAGCACCTTATATTTTTGTTGTTCCTTCAGCCAACCTTCGGTTAGCAATGAAAGTTACTTTTTGTTTATTTCTTTTACTTCCAACATTCGTTTTTAGTTAACACTAATCTAGTATCAAACCAAATTTTGTTTTATAAATATGTCCAATTCCATCCCCAGACCAAAATATTCCCACCTCCATGTTTTAAAAAAAAGCTGAAGGTGCCTTTATTAAACCTAGGATTAAGGTGTTGTGCTCTAAGTTTCGCACTAGCTTAAGGCTAGCAGAATCTTTTGAATGAAATTTCGATTCAACAGAGGTAATCCATTGGTTATTACCTGATCTTCTCAATTGCTGATCTTCCGAGGACTAAACCCTTTCTTTGAGGATACAGCAAACCTGGAAAACAGTAAACAGCTTATACTAAGCGATCTAACACTGTGATGGGTTCCAAATTTGTTTGCAATGGATGTCACTGATTCAACTCTGCTGTAATCATTTATTATTTTTTCTTTAAATTACACTAAGTGCTCAATATTGGCCATATTATTTATTCAAAAATTCCAAGATATGAACATTAGTAGTTAGGTTGGATTATAACTGTAAATTTCGTGCTTATGTTTTGTTTCAGATAACAAAATTTCAATAATATACATATTAAAGTTGACTTGGTTCACGAAAATGATTTTTAACTTTATGTATGTGCGAGGTACGACGCACTGCTCGACTATGTACGAGTATACTGGGTTACTTGTATGTAATTTCAAAACTCCAAAGTTAAAAAGAAATATTTACTTTGTATGTGAGTTACCATCTTTATTTTTCCTTTTTTCGCTAGACTATGTACATTAATAAGAGGGTTATATGTACAAAATTGTATGGCTCTACCTGTTATAATTTCCTAAGTACACGGGGTACCACGCAACCTCATTTCTTCAATTTTTATTTGATTTTTAAAAAACATACGTGGTCTTAAATATCTAATTAATACATAACCTATTTCATTTTAATTGTTTAATTATTTTCTATTAAAAAATTTTATGACCCTTTTTTAGGCAAAAAATATATGCAATAAAAATGCAATAATTTTTGAAAATCGCTTAGTTTTCAATTCAGAAAAGATTTAATTTTGAAAACGTTTCCAAAATATTTTGATACTCACCCACTGTGCAGCTAAAGGCAATATGAGAGGTATATAAGATACCGAATATATGTACCACTTTTATACACTAATACATATTCTGTTTAGTTATTTCAAAATTTTGGATTTCTTCCATTTTTTAACCGACTTCAAAAATATAACAAGGTTATCAATTGGTATGTATCTTGCTTCTTATGTTTGTGCCCACAGAATTCAGTCATTTATGAACGGAATTAAATTTTTTTCTTCATTAGAAATTTTTTTCTTTATTAGGTTATGCTAACGGATTGGTTCCATTAAAAAGAAGTTTATAATTTTACAAATTAAAGTGTATCCCAATACAACATATAGAGCCGCCCCAAGGGCCGGTAAAGGGGGCGCAAACTTGTCTAAGGGCGAAAGAAATATCGCCGTCGGCTTTATGGATAGGAGCACGAATATTGAATATTTGATGAAGAATTCGAATGTAATCTATGACTATTAAAACAAACAACAATAAGTTGTAGAGGAGCACCTATGTATTCTCCACTCGTGGCTCAATGGTTGCCAGGTGTGAAGACCGTTTTTCAAAAGTACGATGAACCGTCCAATGACGCCGGCGAGTGTGCAAATTAAAAACGGCTAGCTATTGAAGTTATTATTGGTTCTTTCATTGCCCACAAAAAAGTAATAAAGAAAAAATACGAAAACAATAATATTATATATGAAATTACCATTTACCATTACCAACTGAATAATTTTTTACCATCATGTTTAAAAAACTGTCTGGAGCACAAAGATTCAATTAGTAAGAGAAGAGGAGGCAACGACTGAAGTGCTTCTTAAGAAGGTCCTAAAGCTCACTTTCTATTTTGCTACATCTAGTTCTTCGGCTGTCATCAGTGAACGTGGTGAGTACACTTTTTTTTTTTTTTTTAATAAAAGTCTTTATTTACAAGTTTAAAATATAAAAGGTACAGAGGTATGAGATTTTACTATAAGTACTACAACAATAAGAGTCTTATAATTAAATTTACAAAACTAATAGCAATAAATATACAGCCTTAAGGAAAATAGCTCACAAAAACCTTTTTGATCTCTATGGAAGTTATAAAGAAATTTGTTTGGATAATCACTAATACATTCATTCTTAACGAACGAATCTTAGTGATTACCTTGTAAATTCCTTATTGATTCAAAGTTTGACATTCTGCATTTTTCATTAAATGTCAGTGTCAGTTCTCTAGTGAAATCGTTTATCATCTTGTGTCCAAAGTTACTGTGAAGTAAATTTGTCGGATACCTACGAGGAAGATTATGAATTATTTTCAAATTCTTGTTTTGTATAATCTGAAGCTTTTTGGTATGAGTTTTCGCAGTTTTATGAAACCATACTTGACAGCTGTAACTCATAATTGGTCGAATGCACATTTTATATAACAATATTTTGTTTTTCATATTCAATTTAGATCTTCTGTTGAGTATGGGAAACAATGCCCGACCACACTTTATAGCTTTTTCACAAATTTGGTTAACATGTTGCCTAAATGTTAGTTTTTTATCCATTATAATGCCCAAATACTTGATTTCTGACTTTATAGGTATAACATTCCCACGGCACAACATAGATTGAGAAGGTATGCGTTTTGGCGACTTATTATATGGAAAAATAATGGCCTGTGTTTTATCATCATTGACCTTTATTTTCCATTTATTAAAATATTTTTGGCTTGAATTTAAGCTCTCTTGCATTTTCCTAACTAATGAATTAGATACCTTACCGCTGCAAATGAAAGCACTATCGTCTGCATAAAATGCTGCTTCCTGATCCCTGCGTAGAGTGATATCTGACGTGTATAACGAATAAAGCGTAGGTGACAAAACGGAACCTTGCGGTAGACCTGCGAGTATGTGTTTTTCATCTGATGAGATGCGCTCCACGAAAACTACAAATGAACGTTGGTCTAAAAAGCTTTGTATGATTTTTTGTAAATATAAAGGAAAACTAAAAGAGCTAAGTTTATAATGGGTGATTTTTTTGAGGTTAGGATTTTCATGCATTAGTATTTGACAGATCACGTGAGATTTCAGACATGGTGCCAAAGAGAAAGATGCTCAGTATGCTTTGACATTTCATCATGAATAGACTTACTAACGAGCAACGCTTGCAAATCATTGAATTTTATTACCAAAATCAGTGTTCGGTTCGAAATGTTCAAATGTGACAAATTTTGTTCAGCGATGAGGCTCATTTCTGGTTGAATGGCTACGTAAATAAGCAAAATTGCCGCATTTGGAGTGAAGAGCAACCAGAAGCCGTTCAAGAACTGCCCATGCATCCCGAAAAATGCACTGTTTGGTGTGGTTTGTACGCTGGTGGAATCATTGGACCGTATTTTTTCAAAGATGCTGTTGGACGCAACGTTACGGTGAATGGCGATCGCTATCGTTCGATGCTAACAAACTTTTTGTTGCCAAAAATGGAACAACTGAACTTGGTTGACATGTGGTTTCAACAAGATGGCGCTACATGCCACACAGCTCGCGATTCTATGGCCATTTTGAGGGAAAACTTCGGAGAACAATTCATCTCAAGAAATGGACCGGTAAGTTGGCCACCAAGATCATGCGATTTGACGCCTTTAGACTATTTTTTGTGGGGCTACGTCAAGTCTAAAGTCTACAGAAATAAGCCAGCAACTATTCCAGCTTTGGAAGACAACATTTCCGAAGAAATTCGGGCTATTCCGGCCGAAATGCTCGAAAAAGTTGCCCAAAATTGGACTTTCCGAATGGACCACCTAAGACGCAGCCGCGGTCAACATTTAAATGAAATTATCTTCAAAAAGTAAATGTCATGGACCAATCTAACGTTTCAAATAAAGAACCGATGAGATTTTGCAAATTTTATGCGTTTTTTTTTTAAAAAAAGTTCTCAAGCTCTTAAAAAATCACTCGTTACAATAGGCCATTATGCCACACTGCATCGAAAGCCTTTTCAATGTCAAGAAATATAATACCTGTACTTCTACGATTTCTTTTATTATTCTCAATAATATTAACCACTCGTTTGATTTGATGTACCGTAGAGTGCTCTCTTCGGAATCCAAACTGCTGCTGATGTATAATGTTATTCTGTTCTGAGAACTCTACGATTTTGTGGATTATTTTTTGAAAGACTTTATCCAACAAGCTCAAAATGCTTATTGGCCTATAGCTGGAAGGCAATTTTGGATCTTTACAAGTTTTGAAAATAGGTATAACCCTGGCCTTTTTAAATATCATGGGGAAATGACCATTTCTCAAGCAGTAATTAAATAGTTTGCTCAAAGTTTCAAAAAAATAATCGGGCATATTTTTTTAAAATAATGCTGTTAATTCCGTCTAAACCTGGGGCTTTGTTATTTTTTAAAGAAAAAACAAATGTCTTTACCTCTACTGCATCTGTGAATTCAAAATTGTCACTGTCAGCGAGATTTACATTGTTAAGTTCCTGCACATAATTTAGGACCACATTATCTAAAGGTGATGAATTGTTGTTGGTGATATTATTGTTGCATCTAAAAACTTCCGCAATGGCATTTGCTTTTGCTTCACCGGTACTTAAAACTTCCCCATTTATATTTAGATCGGGGATTGCAGAATTTCTACCTTTTAAAGCTTTTGTTAGTTTCCAAAACTTTTTAGAGCCGGAAGGCAGTTTGGAAATGAATTTAGCCCACGCTTCATTTCTATCCCTTTTCAAATGAAAATCAATTAAGTGATTCAACTGTTTTAAAATGCTGATTAGTTGAGTTCTGTAACTAGGATCTCTACATTTTTTAAGTTTACGGTTATACTTGTTCCTCTGAGTAATCAGCATTTTAGACGTATTTGAAATTTCCCTCTGCCAAGGATTTTTCTGGCCAATTGGAATCTTGGAAAAAGCTTCTTTAACTATACTAACTAATTTATTTAATGTCGAATCTAGGTTTATATTGTTAAGCTCTATTTGTCCGATATTATGATTCTTAATTTCATTCTCGACCCAGTATTTAATTGCTGGCCAATCAGCCTGATTATACAACGGAACTGTAACAAAGTGATTTTGTGGTGTTCCAAAAATGTAACAAGATATTGGGGTGTGATCAGACTGTAAAATATTTGGATGTGACTGTAACTGCGAAAATGAAATGTTAGAGTTAGTAAGTAAAATATCAACCGTGGATGGTTGGACTGGAATTATATTTTGGCCGAATCTAGTATGTGTATCCGGATGATATACATAATAACTTGAACTTAAGTGATGTCTGTACAGTTCTTTGCCAGATGAATTGTTTGAAATACAATTCCAACTCACATGTTGTGCATTCAAGTCACCAAAAATAAAATAGTCACTAAACGAATTGGTAAGAAGTTCTAAGTCAGTTTTAAAATTAGAAGTGTAAACTGGATTATAAGCAGAGATAAAACTTATTTTAACTTACACAGAGATATTTTCTATGGTTATTGTTTTAATCTATGGTAAAAACTTATGATCTATGTAATTTTTAACCGCTATAAGCACACCCCCACCATGTGTTTGACGGTCTTCTCTGTATATTTTGTAGCCTCCAAATTTTAACCTATGATACGGCTTCAGGAACGTTTCGTTAAGAAGTAGAATATCAATATTTTTCTCATGGAGAACTTTTTCGAGCTGTGCAGCTGCTAACTCAGTTGTTATGCCTTGAGCATTCCAGTGCATAACGTATACATTTTCACTACCCATGATTTTATATAGCATGCTTGAGCATCATGCCAAGCACTCTGAATTTGTCAAATTTATTTCGACATTTTTCTAGTGCATCCACAGCACTAAAGAAGATTTCTAACAATCTCTCGTTAGATAAGTCATCATCGTTGTTGCTGTCGCGGGGTCTGTTTTTCGAAACCTCAGAGTACAAACTTTACCTTTGGAAGGTGTGCTCTCGTGAATCAGTTGGTTGACTCTGACTTGACAGGTGTGGGAACTCAGTCTCATCATACACATGATTAATTCTTGACTTGTTGAAATTAGGTCTAGACCTAGAAGTTAATCGTAAGCGCATTTCTAAATAATCTTTACGGCAAGGGCATTTAGGATCGTCGGACCTGTGATTCGAGTTTCTTAAGTTCTTTTGGCTCCAGTTGTGGCATTTATAAACAACAGGAACGTTTCGTTAAGAAGTAGAATATCAATATTTTTCTCATGGAGAACTTTTTCGAGCTGTGCAGCTGCTAACTCAGTTGTTATGCCTTGAGCATTCCAGTGCATAACGTATACATTTTCACTACCCATGATTTTATATAGCATGCTTGAGCATCATGCCAAGCACTCTGAATTTGTCAAATTTATTTCGACATTTTTCTAGTGCATCCACAGCACTAAAGAAGATTTCTAACAATCTCTCGTTAGATAAGTCATCATCGTTGTTGCTGTCGCGGGGTCTGTTTTTCGAAACCTCAGAGTACAAACTTTACCTTTGGAAGGTGTGCTCTCGTGAATCAGTTGGTTGACTCTGACTTGACAGGTGTGGGAACTCAGTCTCATCATACACATGATTAATTCTTGACTTGTTGAAATTAGGTCTAGACCTAGAAGTTAATCGTAAGCGCATTTCTAAATAATCTTTACGGCAAGGGCATTTAGGATCGTCGGACCTGTGATTCGAGTTTCTTAAGTTCTTTTGGCTCCAGTTGTGGCATTTATAAACAACATTACTCCCTTGAGTGTTTTTGGCCAATACACACTCAGTGTGGTCGTGATTGCCAGCACAAACTGCGCAGACGATAACTCTATTGCAGTTTTTAGCTCCATGTCCGTACATAGAGCACTTCGTACATTGCGTAGGCCCTTTATTCCCTTTAAGAGGTCTTCTCCAGTAAACAGCAATATTGCAAAAGTACTTTATTTTCATAATATGATTTTTTGACACTTTTTGTTTGTTAAACTCAATCAGGTATATAGCGTCATCAGCTGTAGTCCTTTTGGTTACGATTTCTTTGACACTTACTGGGTTTATGTTGTGCATTTTAACAAATTCCTCCTTTAAAAGCTTTGCGTCTGTTCTTGGCAAACCAAATAACACTAACTTAGAGTGCTTTACGTCTTTAACTTCGTATGTATAAAAACTGTACTTCAGTTCACTCAGCTTTTTTAACGCAGCTTCATACAGGACCATTGTATTGCATGTAACCTTAGTTCCAATTGTCATTCTCTTGAAGAAGTACTCCTCACCAAGTATTTCCCAAACTTTTGAGAAACTGTGACACGAGTCTACCACTGTTGGTGGAACCCTTTCTTTGACTGCTCTTGCCTCTTCTTCTTCATTTGCTAGCAAATGAAACCTGTTACTAGGGCCAGGATCAATCCTTATCGTCTTAAATTTGGGACTATTCCCAAAGTAATCTCGCTTCTGGCTAGCCATATTGGAAGCGATTTAAAGGAAAAATTAAATTTTCAAGAAAAATCACGCACGAGCAAAAAATAACACGTTGTTTACAACTCAAGGCAATGTTGCCAGATGGTGAGTACACTTAATGAAGTTGAAATACTAGTAATACCAGATTCAGATTCTAATGACGAAGATATTAATGAAAATGAAGCTGACAAAACGATATTAATTTCTTCTCCTAAAACTGTTGGCTTGATAAATTCGGATCCATCCTCTTGGCCAGAATTCAAAAATAAAAACGAAAAGAATGAGTTGATTTTTAAAGGGCTCTTACCATTAAAGGCTGATAACTATTATCCAAAAATTACCCAAAAAAGATATTTTTGTAATGAACATCAGCTTCGTTGTGCAGAAAATGGGGAAAAAATAAAACGTTAATGTTTATCATTCCAGATTTCATTGAAACTTTTTTTATTTACATTCCTTGACTTCCTGATTCGAATTATAATTTAAAAAAAAATGTGTCCCCTACACATTTAATTGGCCAGATAACAATCTCGCCCCGGGCGCCTACTAACCTCGGGGCGGCCCTGACAACATACATGATTTTACAAGTATTTTGAACCGTAAGGATCTACCAATTTAAAATGTTTAAAAAGTGCTCCCAATAACAAAAATTAATAAAAAAAAATCTATAAATCAAAGGGTGTTGCCATAGGTTACGTAATTTGACATATATGGCCTTTTTTGAACCGTTTTGGAAAAACACCTAATTTTAAAGTGAGAATGTGTATTACTATTTCCGTTATAATAACGAGTATAAATATTGAAAATTAGAAATAAAAGGGTGTTCCCATAGCTTATGTAATTTCATGTATATGGTGAAACTTTTGAACCGTTATAGACAGACAATAGAAAAAAAATTTTTTGTTTTATATTGCTAAAGCCCTGTACAGACGGTTGTCAGACCTTACAATATTGTCAGACCTAACATTGTGCTAACACACGATTGTCACATATTTGGCATTATTATTGTTAGTTTGAAGTCTGACAATGCTTTTTCCGTCAATATTGCCAGACAACAATTGTAAGTTCAAACGATTCTTAGACTTTTTCTTTATATTTTTCTTACAATATTGTAAGATCTGACAACCGTCTGTACAGAGCTTAAGTTTTTTTTTCATTTTTTTTTTTTTTTTTTGAGAAAATTTAATATGTATATGACCCGTTTTCTTTGGAAGTGGTCACCACTTAGTGGTGTAAGATTATTTTGACGAAAAATCAGTAAACATTTTTATAGTTTCCCGGAATTTTCAATGCAATTCTAAGAAGGGGAAAATAGCAATGGTGAAGAGGTAAATTTGTTGAAGATATGTTAGGTAAGGGTTTTATAAAGCAAACCATATAGAATGTTGTATAAAACGTCATTTAGTGAGAATTACGATTTTTAGTCACTAAATTTATTGCCCTCACGGGGAATATGGTACTAACACGTTTATATCATCATTCATTCATTGCAAAACCTTAAGTATCTCCATTTATCTATCTGTATATAAAGCACAAAATGTGTTTGTTTGTTTGTCGGAAAGCTATAGCTGCCTACGCCAGTGAACCGATCTTTCTGAAATTTTCACAGTTTGTTATTGGATATACGGATGGTAAAATAGGGTACTTATTTTTTTGATATTCGTCGTGGGTGTGGCACCTTCCAAACAAATAAATATTAATCAACGTATATCTTGGTAACAGTAATAGGTAGCGTCTTGAAATTTCGCACCCGTAACCTCTGTATTAACATAAATAGTTTAGCAAAACACAAACTGAATTGGAATAGTGGGCGTGGTACCTCCCAAACAAAGTAAATATTTATCATCGTATATCTTGGTAACGGTAACAGGTAGCACAATTTAATTTTAAGTGAAAAGTTATTGTCGTGTATCTAAAGAACTACAACAGCTAGCACCTTGGAATTTCGAACCAGTAACCCCCATATTAACGTACATAGTCAAGATAAACACAGACTGAATTAGAGTAGTGGGCGTGGTACCTCCCATACAAAGTGAAAAATTATTATCGTGTTCCTAGCGAACTACACTAGATAGCGCCTTGAAACTTTGCATGAGTAATCCCTGTGCAAATGCGTATAATCTACTAAATTACAGAATGAATTAAGACAGAGGGCGTGGTACCTCCCATATAAAGTGAAAAATTATTATAGTGTATCTAGAGAACGGCAGTAGGTAGCCTCTGGGAATTTTGCATCAGTAACCCCTATACGAAGATACATTGTTTAGAGAAACACAGACTAAATTGGAATGGTGGTTGTGGTACCTCCTAGACATAGTGAGAAATTATTATCGTGTACCTAGAAAACTGCAATAGATAGAGCCTTGAGGCTTTGCACGAGTAGCTAGACAGGGTTGACTGGAAAGTCGCGGACAAACTAACTGTTACGTATAACCCCTGAAATAGTAGTGTTTTATAAATGACAATTAACATTTTGTACAACGCTGCACTTGAATTTTATTATTAGCACGTTTTTCTTTTTATATAAAATGTAATGTCAATTTTCCTTAATTGAATTAAATAAAAAACTCTTGTTTATACAAAAAGATACACAACATTGGTGTCAAAAGTGGAATTTTTAAATTAACACAATGGATGCGAACATGATGAAGCAATTGGCTGATTCTCTGTCCAGCGCAATACGACAAGCAGTCGTGGAGGCAACAAACGTCTCATTGGCGGCAAATTCTAGTAATTCCACGTCATCTACAAATTTATCTAAAGCTCCACAATTCTGCGTGGTTGAGTACAAATCTACTGATGGAACCACCGTACAGGATTACTTCACTCGTTTTGACTGGGCACTACAACTAAGCAAAGTTTCACCTCAAGAGTATGCCACATACGCGCGTGTGCATATGGGGTCTGAATTGAATAATTCATTAAAAGTACTTGTTTCACCAAACAGTCCTGAAACATTGTCATACGATGAAATAAAGAAAACGTTGGTAGACCATTTTGATGCAAAAAAGAACAAATATGCAGAGAGTATTAAATTTCGTAAAATTCAACAGGAGAACGATGAAAGCATTCCTAATTTCGTTTTACGCCTTAAACAAGCAGCAGTTTTTTGCGAGTATGGAGATTTTTTAGATCGTATGCTAATTGAGCAACTACTTTATGGTTTACATTCACGAATCATATGTGATGAAATAATTTCTAAAAAACCAGATAAATTTTCGACTGCATATGACATTGCATATACAATGGAGTTAACTCGTCATACAACAGGGGCAATGAAAGAGGAGGAACCGTTACCAGCAAACCAAGAGCTACACAGACTAGGTTATTCACCAATTCAAACAAAACATAACAAAAACAAATTGCAAAAGGACCGTAGTACCAGCTCTTCTTCTTCTTGCTTTGGATGTGGAGGTCAGCATATGCGTAATCAATGTAAGTTCAAACAGGCTAAATGTTTCGTATGTGGAAAAGTAGGTCACATTGGTAAAGTGTGTAAAACCAAAACATCACAAATATCAGAAGAAGAAGAAGCACCTGCTGATCAAGTGCAGATGCTGAATCAGGTAATTTCAATAAATACAGTGAAAGGTAATTCAAAAAAGATGGTATACGTTAATGTCGATGGTCATTTGCTTAACATGGAATTAGACACTGGTGCTCCGTGCTCTGTAATTAGTATGAAATATTTACGGGCATTTAAAAAGTACATTAAATTGAACCCAACAAACAAGAAATTTTCTAGTTATTCGGGGCATACAATTAAATGTTTGGGCTGTGTTGTTGTAAATGCTAAAGTGGGAAAAACAGCAGCTAGGCTCAATTTATATGTGGTGGATGGAGACCTTGACACTCTAATGGGACGCGAATGGATCACAAAATTTGTTAACGAAATTGATTTCGCAAACCTTTTTGCTACAAACAATCAAGTAAATAATATTGCAACAGCGCCACCAGAGATGAACCATACACAACAACAAAAGCTGCAGCAAGTGCTTAAACAATTTGATTCCATTTTTAGTAGTAAACCTGGCAAGTTAGTCGGTCCTCCGGCTAAAGTACATTTAAAACCTAACGCGACACCTATTTTTGCTAAAGCCAGGGATATTCCTATAGCACTCAGAGATGCTTACATACGGGAAATCGATTCAAAAATATCTTCGGGTCTATACCACAAAGTGGATTATTCAGAATGGGCTTCAACTACACATATAGTAACGAAGAAGAGCGGTGCTATCAGAATAACAGGCAATTATAAACCTACAGTAAATCAGAAAATAATTATTGATGAGCATCCAATCCCTAAAGTTGAAGATCTACTTAATAAAATGAAACATTCAACCATATTCTGTCATTTAGATGTTACTGATGCCTATTCTCATCTTCCTGTTGACGAAGAGTTTGCACAAATTCTTACGTTAAATACACCAACACATGGCTTAATTCGGCCCACTAGAGCTGTTTACGGGGCTGCAAATATCCCTGCATTATGGCAAAGACGTATGGAGGGTATGTTAAAGGATATACCAAACGTAATGAGCTTCTTTGATGACATCCTCGTCTATGCAGAGACATTTGAATGCATGATTTCCTCACTTGAAATAGTTTTAAATAAACTTATGAGTCAGGGTGTGCGATTAAATCGTTCAAAGTGCGTTTTTGCCACACCTTCTGTAGAATTCTTAGGGCATCGGGTAGATAAACATGGCATTCACAAATCTGATAAACATATTGAAGCTGTGAAGAATGCTCCTAAGCCGTCAACCCCAGAAGAAATGCAACTTATACTAGGAAAAGCTACATATTATAATGCTTTTATACCAGATTTGGCCACAAGATCACGACCACTGAGAAATATGTTATTAGAAAAAGAATTTAAGTGGACCAAAGATGGAGAGGAGGCATATGAAGACATTAAATCAGCTCTTGTTTCTCCACAAGTTTTGACTACATACAATCCTGAATTACCCCTAATTTTGGCAACGGATGCTAGTAAGTGTGGCTTAGGTGCAGTGTTATCACACAGAATGAGTAATGGGTCCGAACGACCGATAGCATACGCTAGTAGAGCCTTAAGTAAAACAGAAATAAGCTACCCCCAGATGGACAAGGAGGCACTAGCAATTGTGTGGGCAGTTAAGAAATTTTTTAAATATTTGTATGCACGGCATTTTACCCTTATTACGGATCACAAGCCGCTTGCCCAAATACTGCACCCTGCAAAGTCATTACCTAACCTATGCATAAGTCGCATGGCGAATTATGCCGATTTTTTAAGTAACTTTGATTACGATGTCATATGCAAACCTACAAAACAACATGCAAATGCGGACTTTTGTTCCCGTATTATATACGACAAATCGAACTCAATCAACAGTATTCTTATTGACGAATTTGATCAATTCATAATCAATCAAATCGATCAGTTACCCCTTAGAGCATCTACAATAGCCCTGGCAACAGCCAAAGATGAACACTTAGGTAATATTCTTAAACTTCTACAAATGGGAAAAGATCTTAAAAAAGCCGGCTACACTGCACCCGAGCAAAATTATAAACTTACTGCAGGTTGTCTTACTTATGACCACAAAATTGTTATACCTACATCTCTTCAGAAAAAAGTACTTGATGACCTTCACAATGCGCATTTGGGAATAGTAAAAATGAAGGGTCTAGCTCGCTCCCTTGTTTACTGGCGTGGAATAGATAAAGATATTGAAAACTGTGCCAAAACGTGTAGGGAGTGTGAAATGCAAGCGAACGTACCTCCTAAATATGGTGAACATCATTGGGTCTATCCTAAAGGACCATGGGAGAGGGTGCACATTGACTACGCAGGTCCTTTTTTAGGAAACATGTTTCTGATAGTGACTGACGCATATAGCAAGTGGATCGAAGTTAAAATTACATCATCCACTACGACTGCAGCAACAACAGCCATTTTAGATGAAATATTTTCAGCTTATGGTGTGCCAGTTACTGTCGTATCTGATAATGCGACAAACTTTTCATCGGCGGAGTTTCGTGAATTTTTGAAAATGAGCGGTGTCAAATACCATAAGCAAACCGCCCCCTATCATCCGGCAACAAACGGACAGGCGGAAAGAAGTGTACAGACTGTCAAAAGGGCATTAAAGGCGATGGGATCAACAAAGTCTACAGCCCAAAAGAATCTAAACGCCTTTTTACGACAATACCGGAATGCACCACATTCGACTACTGGTGAGTCGCCGGCCACTCTCTTTATGGGTCGTTCCCTTAGAACACGTCTCGATTTAATTCGGCCAGAAGAAACGTCAACCAAGGTTACTGGAAAACAATTCCTTCTTTACAATCCGAACTATCGAACATTTCGAATAGGCCAAACGGTGAATTTTCTGTCGGGAAATCCTAGGATGACAAAGTGGCTACCAGGAGTAATTTCGTGCAGATTGGGCGATCTTCACTATGCGATCGAGTACAATCAAAAACAGTTTAAGAGACATGTCGACCAAATTCGGAGTACTTTAGCTTCGCAGGGTGGTAACAAGCGTGAACCGGCTCTACGAGGAGGTATGCAAATAGAGCCGCAGAATGTTGAAAACAATGACGTTAGCGATTACACCTTAGACTCCAGAAGTCAGCAAGATCCGAATGGGGACTACCTTACGGAAATGCAGAACAGTCCCGAGAATCAAGAACAACAATCTGAAGATAAATTTAACTACGGTACACCAAATGCGGAATCCAGTGCCCTGAATATATCACCATCAGCACAGAATTCGCCAGGTACTGCAGAATCAAGTGCTACCAACGAATCATCCCAATCACAAATGATTCGACCCAATGTAGAGCCCATACAACAACCGGACCCAAGGCGGTCTCAGAGAACAAAGAAGCCCTTAATCCGTTACACACCATAATCATGATGCGGAGGAAGAATTGTTACGTATAACCCCTGAAATAGTAGTGTTTTATAAATGACAATTAACATTTTGTACAACGCTGCACTTGAATTTTATTATTAGCACGTTTTTCTTTTTATATAAAATGTAATGTCAATTTTCCTTAATTGAATTAAATAAAAAACTCTTGTTTATACAAAAAGATACACAACACTAACCATAGAGCTATACGGTTCAGGCCAGTAAGCCTGACATCTTTCCTATTAAAGACAATGGAGAGGGTGTTGGCCGACTTTCTGGAGAACCATACGCTGAAGAATCGATATAGATATATCTGATACCGCTCTGCGTGAACTTGTCGGAGTCGCGGAAAGAGAAATTTTCAATGGTGGCGCTGCATTGTCCATCTTTATGGATATTGAAGATGCCTTTGATAAAATCTCTTTCTCGAAGTTGAGAAATGCTCTTGCTGGCTCCAGCACTGGCTAGTATAAGAATCAGGACCACTGATAGAAGCTTGTTAAATGTGGATGCCATGGGGGACCTGAGCCTTGAACAAACGCTAGTAATTGCTAGAGACTGCGTGATGAGAAAGAAGGCTGACAGTTGCCAGTCGACAGTCTGAAATCACTAACGTCAAGATTAAACGCTGGTTGTAGCACGTGTAAGTAAGGCTGCCGTAAATTACATTTCGGTTGCCTATAATCAGAGGACGGAAGGGGGTCGAAAAGATACCTATTGTGGAAGTGGTCTGCTTCGAAATTCCCTCTACATTAATATAATATAAAATATCTCCAAAATATCATATAAAAGTTAAAAAATATTTATGCTAAATAGTGATACTGTATTGTAAATTATGAAGCTTTTAAGGTCTTATTAAAACTTTGCCAATTTATAAAAAGTAATATTCATTTTTTTTTTTAATTTTATCTAAAAAAAAAGCTTTATTTATAAAAAAATCAAATTTTCCTGACAAAATTTCTATTTATTTTAATTCATATTGTCGCTTTTTTATAATCAGGTGTAATGGAAAACAATTTTGAAAACGAATCGATTTTAAAACGATTTGTATAAAAATTAGTTTTTACTTATTTTTCATTTTTTAATATTTTTGCCTAAATTCCTCATTATAGTTTGATTTTTATCTTCTAATAAACTTTTCAAACCCAAATGTTAAGAGATGGATTTAAAAATAATTCTCAAAATCGATCGAAATTCATCAAACCCTTTGAAAACGATCGTTTTAAAATCGATCGTTTTCCATCACATACGAAAAAAACTTTACTTTTTATATATGGGTTTCAAAAGAATTTTTTTGCAAAAAATAACTGCGAGGCGCGATTCTCTAAAGGGTGTAGAAACTTGTTTAAAAAATTTGTTACTTAAAAATAACTGTAGCTAAATCTGTCGCTTACGTTCTTTTGGCACCAACAGTAAATTGCAAATTTTATAGCCATTTTTGGTTTTTGTCAAATCAGAAGACGCAAGTTTCTGTGTGTAGACTAACATTTAATCCTATCCCAGTAAACAAGCGTTAGCATGTGTTTTTCTTGCTCATCTTTACGTCCAAATGGATTTTCTGAAGAACTCAGATAACTTGCCGACTGTATGGTAGTTCAATTGTCAGATGTATTCTGCATCTGAATACAAGAAATTGTGTACATTTAAAAAATTCGAAAAAGTTTAACAAATAATTCAATATTTCACTAAAAATTTATAGCGGAGTTCAGTATTCGATGCAAATGGTCTTGCAAAAGTGCAAGTGCATAATACCTATTGTTTTTGTTAAATTTAAATGATATAACGCATTTACACTTTCGCAAGTCAAAAATAAGTTGAAACTTTTCCAAGAAAGTTTAAAAAAGTCGTAATTTTAATTAATTGAAAAATCAGAATGACACAAAAGATCAAAACTTTAAAAAAATTTAATTTAAACGAAAAAAATTAATTTTTGGAAAAAAATACTTTTTTCCCATAAAAATATTTCTAATATTTTTACCGATTTAAATGACTTGAAAGCAACTTTTATTTCGTAAATGGAAGTTTTATATAGACCCTTATGAGCTGCATTCGATCTCCGATCTTCGCTGGCTAACGAACACCGAATGTCAAATTCGTATTATGAGTTGGTAGCACTGTCAAATATTTCGTTGTATAACGAATTTTCTATCGAACACAGTAATGCTTTTGATGCTTATTGAAAATGTATTTGTCAATTTTTTTAATATTTTTTTATTTTAATTTCATGCAGGTCTAAGTTATACTTATTTTTCTAATGGAACAACATGAATATGCACAAAAGTTCAAGCGTCAA
This sequence comes from Phasia obesa, assembly GCA_949628195.1. NCBI lineage: Eukaryota > Metazoa > Arthropoda > Insecta > Diptera > Tachinidae > Phasia > Phasia obesa. The sequence goes on from OX451215.1 coordinate 36,330,430, forward strand.
AAAATGGGAATAAACCACGCAGAAGCTAGATTGTGTTGGTCCAGCCGTTAGAAATTGTTTCCTTTATAAATTAGTAATACAAAATTTATGTATAGTGCCAGCTAATAAATATGTGCTATTGTGAATAATCCAGTTGAGTCAAATTCACAATAGCAATATTTTTATCGAAAGTGCGCCATAATGCCAAATGAATTCCTTCGATCAGCTGCTTCTTCTACAGTCGAAGATCGAAAGTTGCTCATAATGGGCACCATATAAACACACAATTTCGAAAAAAAATATTTTCAGAACACTGACGATTTTGCGGGACCTGCTAGTAAGATAAAGGGTTACTCTTTGTTTTTCTTAGAAATAATCAAACTTGTAAAATATTTTTAAAATCTTTATTTAATTCAAATTAATTCGATCATTTATTATACAATGTAAATGAAAAGCAGAAAAATACCAGTTAATTTATAAAATATTTTAAGAATTACTTAATGAAATTACAAATTGAAATGAATATAAAATTATTTCATTGATGAATATTTTTTTTATTTACACAACGATACAAACCATTCCATTAATAAAAAAAAAAAAACCTTTACGTTTGCAAGAAAATGTATCGAGCTCATTTAAAGCTAAAAGATTGTTTAAAATAAAATTTTCGAAACTCAATTCGAACCAGAAGCCGACGAAGATCGCGCATGCTTTTTAGATTTTTTACGTTTCTTTTTCTTTTCACGAGATTTTTCATCTTTGCCATCGTTGGTAGAACTTACTGCAGCAGCTACCGCAGCTATTACAGTAAGTTTTTTAAGTTTTTCATGTTCTTCGAGTTTTTTTAGAGTTTCTAGTTTTAAACGTTCTAGCTGTTCCAACTCGCGAGCAGTTCTTTCTTTTTCCAAATCTTCTAAACGTTGTTTTTCTGCACGTTTTTCCTCCTCTTTAGCGATTTCTTTTCTCATGTGGTCCTTAAACATTAAGAGAGCTTCAGCTCGTTTTTGTTGCTTTTCACGGGCTGCTTTTTCCTCTGATGTGCCAGCGCTAGAAGAGATGGTGTTTTGGTCATTGGTTATTTTCTTTGGCGAATTGTACCGGTCATTAGATTTTTTTCTATTACGATCATTTGAACGCGAACGTTTAGGTGATCGAGTCTTTGAACGATTGCTACGACGCTGATTGCGTAATGGAGTTCGTGATCTGGATTTTGATCTACTACGTCGGTCACGACTGCGGTCACGACCACTTCCTACACCACCACCTATGAATCTTCCACGGTCACGTTGATCACGTCCAGTAGAACGTGATCGTGAAAGACTGTGTGAATGGTCGCGACGATCCCTTGAATGTCTGCGATCTACAGGTGATCGACGACGTACAGGAGAAAGAGGAAAGCGATTACGGAAACGATCACCAGACCGTGAGCGACGCCGTCGATCTCCAAATGGATTTCCTCTACGACCACGGAAATTATTGCGACGTAAAGGAGAACGGAATCCTTGACGACGCATAGGCATGCGGCGGTCATTGCGGAAAGGAGAACGGCGGCGTCGTGAACGAAATGGGGATCGTGAATTAGAGCGAGAGTGACTATGTGAACGCGACCTAGATTTTGAACGTGTTTTAGAACGAGAACTTCGTGGATGTTTCACTGGTTTCTCTTTTTCGCGTTCCTTTTCACGCTCTTTTTCCTTAGCAAAACTATCTTTACGATTTCTTTCCTTTTCATTACGATCTGTTTTACGTTCATTAGTTGAAGATGACGTCTTTTGATTGTCTTTTACAGATGACGAAGTTGTTTTAGATTTTCTATTTAAAGTCTCATCAAAATCAGCAGTATTGTCATGTTCTGTCTCACTATCTGGTTGATGTTCGTAGTCTAAGGCATTAAGGTCAACTGACTTTTTACGTTCGGGCGTTTTTTTACGTTCCTCGTATCGGGGCTGATGATCCGTTTTATCCTTTTCTATTTTAGAGTCCTTACGGCTTTTTTCACCCTCTTTATCTCGTGTACGCTCTCGTTCTTTTTCACGTTCACCGACGCGTACTCCACGTTCTTTAATCTTCTCATTTTCTTCATGTTTGTCGTCACGACGTCGTTTAGGTTCATTGCGCTCAGGTGACTCGAGACCTTCAACATCTTTACCACCATATGAACTGGCATGAGACAATTCAAAATAAGATTTTTTTGGATTTTTTGCCGCCTCTTCGTGACGTTTTTTACGTTCAATTTCACGACGCTTTATTTCATCTTCACGCATTTTCTTCTCTTCTTCCATTCGCTCTAAATCTGACATTTTAATAGTACGATTTTGTGCTCGCTTCCAATGAGGAGGAGTAATACTACGAGATCGTGAACGAGAAGGTGTATGAAAACGCTAAGAGGAGACAACTTCTTATTTTAAAATAACATCAAATATAATCAATACAAAAACTTACGAAAACACCTCTGCCTTTAATAATACGACCACTTCGTGAGGTTGGCACCTTCTTTTTAGACCAACCAAAAGAATTGCGTCCATCATTTTTCTCTTGTCGATCTCGTGATATATCATGTCCTTCCTCTTTTTCCTGTGACCTTTTCGAACGATCATCGCGCATAAGAAACTTATGAGAAACCTAAAACAATATATAATAAGTTAAAACACTTTGGAAATTTCAATAGAAACGACAAGCAAGTTTTTGTCACTACAATGATAGTAATAATAAGGCCAATTATGTTCCTTTTGATAAATGTACCTCTGGAATTTCGTCAGGATCAATTTTGGTAACTGTTACTAGAGGATGTAATTCGCCTTCCATATTATCACCAGTAGCTTCTCCTTCTTCAATTTCTTTTTCCCCATCAGATCTATAATTTAGATTATTTATTATATGGTAAATTTTTTATTTCAATAATGCACTACAAATTTGTATTTAGGCGAAGATTTTTCTATTTGATTTTTAAGCCTTTTCGTAAGAAACGCATTTATGGAGTATGTGCATACACTTATGTTCATATAGTTAAGCCACTCACATGGTTGTACCAAAGATTGTTTATAATTAATATATTTTTCACGATTTCAGGTTGCTGGGAATAAAATTAAGATCTTATATTGGCCAGAAAAATATCGTGAATTAATCCTATAGAAAATCAATAGGGGATTATAAAAAGGGCAGTAGCTTTACGCAAATTAAAAAACAATCACATTTTAATGCAAATGATGCCGGTGGAATGGGATCAACTAAGTCCAGCCCAATGTGCCGAATTAGTTCAAACTATGCCACAACGATGTGCTAAAGCTAGGGAATAGGGGCTTTTCAAACTTATGTTATCTTAATATAAGGTAAAATTAATAAAAGTTTCTATATTTATGTGATAACTATCTTTTTTCAGATGATGCACATAATATCTAAAAGAAAAATAGGTTCGTAGTTTTAAAATGAATTAAAATTTATTTATTATTGTATTAAAATTTGTTTGTAATCGTGAAAAATATGTTTATTTATTTATTTATTCAATTCAAATCAATATTTTTATTAAAAGCAATATTAACAACCATGTGAGTTACTTAATTATACGAGCATAAATCTATATAAAAAATTTCATCATAAAAAATTTCTATATTATTAAAATTTTTGGATGTAAATTTTTATCGTGAGAAACTTTCTTATCGTAAAAAATTAATAGTTATTTGTTAAACAAAAGCTGTTCTCCTGTTATAAAAATCAGATATTCATCTCTGTTATATATTCCGAATGGAAATTTTGGCGGTCCATATTTTACAATATTTTTTACATTTTCGAAATTATGTTTTCAAGAAAATATAGCAAAGATGGAAATTGAAAGAAAGACATTTGATAATTTAACTCATTCAGACCTTAATAAAGCAACGTGCCCATTTTTTATACCCTTCACCACAGGTGGAAAAGGTATATATAAGTTTGTCATTCCGTGTGTAATTTCTACAATATTCATTTCCGACCCCATAAAGTATATATATTCTGGATCCTTATACATTGAGAAGTTGATTAAGCGATGTCCGTCAGTCCGTGTTAGTGTTGTAATGTCATTTTCCAAGGCACCAGAAGAGATACAAAAAATTTAAGCACACCAATCTGTCAGGCATAGTTTCGAAAATTTTGGTATTGCAATTCAGCAACATCGGATCATTCCTTTGGAGGCTGCGGGCCAAAAACCACGCCCACCTATATTTTTTTACGTTTTTTTTTAATTTTTTTCGGCTTTAATGATTCTGTTTTGCCTTTTTTTGTCAAATAAATATTAGACTGCGACAGGTAGATCGCAAGGAGTGCATACAGATCTCGTGGGATCAATAACCCCCTGCGAGGGGCGATTTTTGTTTGTTTTTAGATTGGTAGGGTTTTTCTGCTTTGATTTGTATTAGAGACCTTAATAGAAAGCAATACACATAGAGGTAGCCAATGGTCCCACAGGGTACCCACTGATAAATAGGAGCAGTTAAAAGGACCCCCCATGTGTCAATATGAGGAAATTTTTTTTGTTGTAAGGATTTCTTTTTGCTTTAGTCTGACCATTCTAACTCAATATAGATTGCAAAAAGGTCCCAAATTTAACAATAAAATTTCAATAAAATTTTTAAAAAATTTTTTTAAAAAAAATTTTAATATATTTTTTTAAAAAATATTTACAAAAAAATGTACAAAACATTTTCAAACAGATATGTTACAGAAAAATATTCGAAAAAAAATTTTTTTTTCAAAAAAATTTTCGAATAAAATTTTACAAAAAAATTTTATATTATGAATATACATATGTATGTATGTGTGTATATAGAGTAACATCTTTTTTTAAATGCGTTTGATTTTTAAATAGATGATATCTCTGTTTTAAAACCTAGGTCCATTAAACACATAAACATCATGAGGATACCGACTACAAACTGTCAAAAATAAAACGATTATTTAAAAGTCAGCAAAGCTACATGGCTACACGGCCACCGTTGTGGCTGTCTTCAACTTAGGATAATTTCTATTTTATTCAACAAAAAAAATGTCACAAAATTGTAAATTACAAATTCATATACAAACAAAAAGTTTTGGAGGATTTATTTTTAATTTTTTGAAAAAGTTATTTAATTTTACAAAAGCAAAATAAGTATTTCTACACAGGAAGTAATGCAAGTGAAATCATGAAAAATTATTGGCAGTGTGTATTTGTTAATAATTTTTTAAAGGTTTAAACAACATTTCCAAGTTAAGAAAGCAGAACAGAACAACTTGTCAATTAGAAAGTCGTCAGCGATTCCGTCGGTTGTAAAGCTTGCAGCATGTCTACGCTTTTTTGCAGAAGGAAGCTATCAAAAAGGTGTTTCCTTTTTCTCGGGATTTCCAAACATTAATTCCACCAGCGTAGTCAGCTGTGGCTTGTTTGCATTTCCACTCCTTTTAATCAAATTAAATTAATCAAATTAAAAATGAATAATAACTATTTTTAAAAACAACAAGAAAACTACTAAAGGAAGCATTATGCTTACTTTCTTATTCCCAATCAAAATGTTTGGAATAAAATTTTTGGGAAAAAAAACTCGCGGGAATAAAGATCGACGATGTCATATTTTTTTTCGAACATGCGAGTTTTTTCACATGGAAATAATTCACGATTGCGACTTTAGGGAAAAGATTCACTATAGGGTGATTATCACCCAAAGTGAATTACTGATACTTTTTTTGGGATTAAAATAAAATTAACTAACACAATTGAAGTATTTATAAATTGATAAAAAATAATAAATTAATTTTTTAAAACTTACTTTTCTTTGTCATTGGACTTAGAACGTTTCTTCTTCTTCTTTTTCTCCTTGCGTTTACTACGCTTTTCAGTATCCGAATTACTAGCTGAGTCGTGTCCATCAGATGAAGTTGCGGCACGTTTCTTTTTCTTTTTGTCTTTTTTAACTAAAAAATACTATGTTGTTTAAAAATATGTATTTCCTTTTGCGTGGCAATTATTTTATTACCCTTCACTTGTCGGACTAGTTCCCCACAGTTACTAATAACAGCATCCTGTAAAGGACGTGAATTACGATCGACTGGTAAATCTTCTAATTGGCGTACTAAATCTTGGCCCGATATAACTTCACCAAAAACAACGTGAACGCTAAGATTAAAAAGGAAATAATTGAATCTTTTAAAAACTATTTTTATTTATTTTTTTTATCAGAACTTACTTGTCCAAATGTGGAGCAGGTTGTGTAGTACTATAATGAAAAACAGAAGAAGAGAAAAATTCTTTACACTTTGTCATTTACTACATTGATTTGTATGTTTTTTTTTAATTTTTGGTGTTCAAATTGTTGAAGAATTGACAAAAAATTTTAATTATTTTGGATTTGTTTTGGGTATGAATGCAAAATAATTTCTACTTTTTGGAAATTAGAAAAATGCTGAAGAAAACAATCTTTTGATGATATTCTTGGATGTGCCTAGAAGTCTGATCATATTTTAGATTGTTTCATTGGCTTATTCCATGGAAAATCTGTTTAAGTTAAGAAGCTGCTAGACCTGTTAGCATTTGAATATAAAACTTCCGTTTTCCTATGAGCATCAAACGTTGCTAGTAAGCCCCTCAGCGTTTACTCATCTTTTAAGTATTTTTAAAAGTTGTAAGGAAAGTAAGAGAGACAGGCCCCCGTGCTTTAGCTTAGGATGCCACAATGCTAAATAATAAATAACAATATAATTATGTAGTATTTGTTTTTTTAAATTCTAAAACAAGGTTTAATGTAAGCAACAAAAAATTAAGAATGATTATAAAAAGATGTACAAAATATTGCTGAAAGTAGATTGGGAATTATTATTTGAAATATTTTATAATTTTTTTTATAAAATACATATAATTGCTTACATAAAAAATTGAGAGCCATTCGTATTTTTTCCACGATTCGCCATGGAAAGTAAAAAGGGACGATCGTGTTTGATATCACAATTTTCATCTGTAATGGTAAAAAAATGTATATTAGTTTTTAATAAATAAATAATTTATATCTTTTTATTTATTTTATTTATGTTTATAAGTATTATAAATACTTTAAATTTTCAACATATTTACAATAAATATATCACAAATTATTATTAAATAATACAAAATTGATACATTTCCGTTTAAAAGCAATTTCATTTGTTTATTCTTGATGTTGTTTGGTAGTGAATTGAACAGCTGTAGACCGTTTTAAGGAAAAGTGAGGTATAAATACAATTACTTTTTAAATCAAAAAATATATTTTCAACAAGTTTGGCATCTTGTAGAATTAAATAAATGAATAACATGCAAATTATTTTTTTTAAGTCAGGCTTAAGTTCGTTTTATTCTCTTTAAGTTGTAAAAATACTTATTTTAAAGAAAAAATGGAATTTTTTTTTTTACATAATCCAGTAGCACGTGTAAGCCGTTCTCTTATGGGGATGATCTTCAGGTATTATTCAATGGTAGCTTGGATTTTTCTGATGTCCTGTATGATAGTGTGGCATCTACATCGCCACTTTGAAACGATTTTTTGAGTAGGTCAGAATTCTGTCAGATTTTTTTGTGATTGAATCGTACGATTGTGTAGGATAGTGAATCCTGGCCTTTAGAGACACTTGCACATGCATTATTTATGCATTTGATGTATATTCAGGCACCTTAGGTTATATTTTTTTAATAATAAGACTGGCTTTTAATAGAGTCATCAGGTATCTCTGCTCATTAAAAGTGCGACATGTCTCATCTTATATTCTGCAATTTTTAGGTATCTCCTTTACTGCATTTTTAAAAAGACACTTAGGGCCAATTTTTGACTAAGTATTTATCTTTAAGTTGTATTTAAGTAAGAAAATCAGTTTTGTACCACACACTTAAATGAAACTTTTTAAATGACCACTCTTGTGCTCTTAAAGATTATTTAAGTTTTGCACATAACCATATGTTTTTATCAGCTTGATTTTGTCCATGAAAGAAAAAATGTGTGGCCATTGGCAGTATTTATATTAATCTACATAAATTAATTAAAATATATTGACTCCTTTCTATAAAAATATTAATATTATATGTATGTATGTATGTATGTATGTATGTATGTATGTATGTATGTATGTATGTATGTATGTATGTATTTCAACAATTTTGTTGTTTTTAAGTAACGTTAAATTGAAACAAACAAACAAACATATGTATGTACCCACAAAACCAAATGTTCCTATTTTATAAAGAATTGGTAACGACTAGTCGATAGAATCTTCCGATTTCGGAACCGAAATCTTAACGATTTTTACATGAAAGGGTTGACATACTTCGCAACGACATGTGGGTACGAAGTCGCAATGAAATGTTGTCTGTGGGTATAAGCTAAAATATCGTTCTTTGAAAATTAAGTGAAGGTAATAATAATGTAATAATTGTTTATTGATTTGGTATTCAAGTCAATACTTTACCGTACTTAATTTAATTTTTACATAATTATTAAATTTTTTCGTATTTACTATAATTTTTTTTTTTTATACAATACTATTATAGTTTTTGATTTCTTACATATAAATCAAAGTTTTATATATTTTTTATTTTTTTTTTTTTTTGTTTAGACAAATAACCAAAATGTCTTAAAACATTCGTTATTTTTTCAGTTTTCAGACAAACTACGGAAATGTCTTAACGAATTCGTTACAAGTCTGATTTCCGACAAACTACCGAAATGTCTTAACGAATTCCTTACGACAAGTCTGACTTCAGAAAAAATCGAAAGCTTTGGTGGGTAACTACATTTAAGTATTTTTTGTGTTGTTCCTATTTTCTGTCTGCAAAAACAATGAACTTTTTTTTGTTAAACGGCTTTTTTCCTCAAAATTATCTGCAATTGTTTTGATATCAAGTAAGAACATTTAAATAAGACTGAAAAACTGAAACTGTATTTAAATACAATTTAAAATTACAAAAATCCGTATTTAAATACCAAGTCAAAAACTGGCCAATAGGCTGCATGATCCGATGTATCTAGTTGATGTATATAGGTTTGGTAAATCGCAAAAAATAGACAGTTGATTATTCCGATGTTGTCTTCTATATTGTTCTTAAAAATTATTTGATTGCTGTGTTGGCACTTATAAAAAGAGACTTTTTAGCTTTTTTTGTCCTGAAAGCTAAATAATCAACGTTTAATTTTCTGTACTTTTAGGGGCCTGAATGTAATGTAATGCTTTTACATATATATTTCTTCTTTATAAAGTTTATTTGTAATATTTAAATTAAACCAATATTCTCGTACATATAATATTTTAAATAACAAATGCTTTTTAATGTAAAGTTTTTTACGAAACTTTATTGTAAATACATATTTAAATAATTTTTTAATTGGGAATTAAAAATAGTTAGATATGTGGTTTGTGCCACCAGAAGTCGGTCAATTTTAAAAAAATTATGAAAATGTCCTCTTTATTAGAAAGTTAATGCTTACAGAATGGTCCCATTTTAAAAATGTACATAATTTTAAAAATTAAAGTATGCCCCCATACAACACACACGTTTTTTTTTTCGTTTATTATGACCGTTTTGCTCCTAATAACAAAAATTAATACAAAACTAAACTAAACAATTAAAGGGTGTTTAGTCTTTTAAACTAACACGTATAAATAGGACAGAATGTCCATTACTATGTACGTTATTATAACAAGCAAAATATTTAAATTTAGAAATTAAATGGTGTTTCAATAAAATTATTAAAGATCGAAATTTCAACTAATGATTGACGAAACCCAAATTAAGAATTTATTTAGAATGAGATTAATTAGGCTTTCGCATTTAACTTTTAAGGAAGATACTTAGGTAATTTCGTTTACCAATTTCATTTACACCTGTAACTTGTTAAGGCTTCATCATAAAAATTTAAAAAAAGGAGCCTATTGTGAGTAAAATTTATTTTAAGAAAAAAAAAATGTAAAATGGAGTTACGGACCCAAAAGTTTATATGTAAAGTATTTTATACCTATCTCGAGTATAGGCAATATGGATATCATGGAATGGTAATTAAAAGTACTATCCAAATAAAGTGAAATTAAAAAAAAATGGAAAAAATTTTGCGACCTGGTACGCAGGAAATCTTTAGTAAGTAAAGCCTATGATAGTTATACCATAGAGGAGAAAATCATTGCGTCCGGCCGAAGGATGGCTATGCAGAAAAACCTTTAGTTAGGCTATGCAGAAAAACCTTTAGTTGTTATACCATAGAGGAGAAAATCCTTGCGTCCGGTCGAAGGCCGGCTTTGTAAAAATTATTTAGTTAGCGAAGCCCGTATGGTTATACCATAGAGAAGAAAATACTTGCGCCCGGCCGAAGGCCTGATATGCAAAAATCTTTAGTAAACGGAAAAAATTTTTTTGAAAAAAAAATGGTTTTTTGTGCTCTTGAAAATTTTACAAACAATAGGCAACTTTTTATTTTTTTTTTTTTTTATTTTTATGATGTGTCCGTAAACTAGATTTGTTCCTTCATTTGCGACCCTCTAAAGTATATACATCTGTATTTATGTATATTACGAATCTAAATACATAGGGAAGTCGATTGAAATTTATAAATTTACTACAAACCAACAGAAAAAAGATTTTTCATACTTTACATAGAAACTAATGGTAGCCGCCAATTTTTTCACTACATTTTTTACTAAAAATTAATAGGATAATTTTTTAAAATTTTTTGTTGTGTCCGTAAACTAGATTTGTTCAATTTTCCTTACGTTTTTCCCATGTTTTCACCATTTGACAAATTACATAAATTTAAGATATTGCAAAATATGCATATTCAAAAACTTTCAGTCCCGTTAAGACTGCCTCCGGCTTTTTGTCCTTTATTTTTCCTACTTACTTTTTAACCCCCTAAACATACTTTCTATCATGGAGGTGCTTCTATAAAATAGATTTGTTCCAATGTTCTTACTAAAAAAATCAATAAAAGTACGGCGCATTTAACGAAGTAATATTGCAAATATGTACATATGTATGTAGGTACATTGTATCGGCAAATACGATTCTTATCAGAATAAAAAAAAAAATAATTTAATTTATTTTAAACTTACCCTCAAATGTTCCTCCATAAATGGATTCGCCGCCAGTACCATTGCCAGCAGAAAAATCACCAGATTGTATCATAAAATCTTTGACGACTCGATGAAAGATAACATTTTTGTAATGCAACTCCTTTCCCGTTACCAGGCCCGTGCCCTTTTCACCCGTACACAATGAACGAAAATTTTCAGCAGTCTTTGGTGCTACATCATTATAAAGTTCAAAAACTATACGGCCTACGGGTAGACCACCAAGTGATATGTCAAAGAAGCAACGCGGTCTACTTGCACTTCTGCCACCACCATCATTGGTTACAGTCATAGTATTATTTAAATTCAGTTTGTTTCAAATTCTTAATTGACCTCATAAAACCTAATTATTTGATATTTTGAAATGATACTTCAGTGCACAAATTATTTATCTGTCGTTTAGTGCTTTAATATAAATTTTACAGAATTTGCCTTTCTTTTGAGTTAAGTTGGCTTTTTAGTTTCCGAACGAACTGAGAAACAGTGTTGCCAAGTACTGAAGATAATCGCCCATGTTCAGACACTCGCATGATAACATAAACAGAGTTAGTGTCCCACACTTGCAATTTTTGTTTCTCAAAAATTCTTTAAATTCCCCTTTTGAAGTTGCATTCGTGTCCATACTTTGATGTACATATGCTGGATGACACGTCAAGCATTAATTTTTAATCTGATTTTGTGCTGTCAACATTGTACTGCAACACAATACACATCAAAATATGACATCCAGCATGCCAGAAATCAATAATTATACAAATATATTTTCACAAATACTACAACAATGTTGGATGATTATTTTGACCGTGTCTAGGCCACTTTATAGGTGGCGCATACGTGTTGTTATATCATGACAATGAATTTTTACCTCCCGCCTCCATTAGTCATTACCCCCATGAAAAAAGTCATGCAAAAATGTTGCAGAAGTAGTACTCTGTTTTTACTGTGGAAAAACATTGAAATGTTTCTGGCAACATTTTATCAAAGCTGTGAAATAAAGCAAATGGGCATTATTTCATGTGAAATGTTGTGGAAATTTTTTAAAAACAATGTAGTATATTTAATAGCAATAATATCGTTAAATTTTTCCAAATCGCGAGATAGAGAAATAATAAATGTTGCTCAACATTTTTCACAAATTCGAACAGAGTACTAGGCTTAAAGCAAAGTAAAGGGGACTTGCTGGGAAATAACATAATGTTAGTGATAATATTTATCATTTTATGTCTAATGTAGACGGGGGTTAAGACAGGGAAAACAAGAACTTAACCCACTTGTCCAACGCTCATTTCTTGTATCGTTTTAGAAACGCAAGGGCCTTATTTTTGTTGACTTTGCTAATTAACGGTTTTTTTCCTCTTTAATTTTCGGCTCTACTAAATAATAGAGGTTTTCACGATGTGTATCACAAACGGGCAAGGCATATTCATCAGGTAACCTCACTACGAAGGGGAAATATTAATGCGAAAATTTTAATTTTTTTGTATGGAGTTTGATAGTTATACTTCCATTTAAGGGTAAGAATTGTAAGTATAACTGTCAAAATCCATATAAATAAAATGATAATTTTCGCCTTAATATTTCCTCTCCGTAGTGAGGTTGCCTGATGAATGTGCCTTGGAATTTGATAGTTCTACTTCCATTTAAGGGAAAAATAGTAATTATAACTTTCAAAATCCATAGAAAAAAATTGATAATTAATATTTTCCCTCCGAAGTGAGGTTACCCGATGAATGTGCCTTGTGAATATACGTTGATTTCAAATACATATATATTTTTTCACTTTCCTTTGCTTCATCAGGGATGGTAAACGAAATTTTGAAATTTTCTTTTCTGATTTAAGTCGCAACAAACTTTTTTGAATTCTTGATTTAATTCAGATTGATCCAAACATAAACAGATCATTGTATTATAATTTTTTTATTTAGCAGAATTGATATGTTTTTTTATTACAAAAAAAGTGCTATTGTACCCACTTAGCCATCTCTGAGAACTCCAAGTTTAAATATCATTTTGAAAATTTATTAAAACTCAAATTACATAAATATTTAAATTGTAATTAATTGTAGGTCATGTAACGTGGAGTAGCACTAAACTTAGCGTAACTCTTTATAACCTTGTTGACCGCTTCCAAGAAATCTTTTTCGGTGGCTACTTTGCGCCGAGCGCGAATTGCAAACATACCAGCCTCTGTACAAACAGAACGAATTTCAGCACCTGTGGAGTTAGGACACAGGCGTGCCAGAAGTTCAAAACGAATGTCGCGTTCGACGGACATTGAGCGCGCATGAATTTTAAAAATATGAGAACGCCCCTCTAAATCTGGTAATCCAAATTCTACTTTACGATCTAAACGACCGGGGCGCATAAGAGCAGGATCCAAAGTATCTGGTCTGTTGGTTGCCATAAGGACTTTTATGTTACCCCTAGGATCGAAACCATCCAATTGGTTAATAAGTTCCAACATTGTACGTTGTACTTCATTATCACCTCCAGCACCATCATCAAAGCGGGCACCACCAATGGCATCAATTTCATCGAAGAAAATTAAACAAGCCTTTTTTGAACGAGCCATTTCAAAGAGTTCTCTCACCATACGAGCTCCTTCGCCTACATACTTTTGTACCAACTCTGAGCCAATGACACGAATAAAGCAAGCATCTGTGCGGTTGGCTACAGCACGAGCACACAAAGTTTTACCGGTGCCAGGAGGACCAAAAAGCAAAACACCTTTCGGCGGTTCAATGCCCAAATTTACAAACTTTTCAGGGTGCAACAATGGTGTTTCTACGACTTCACGCAGTTTTTCAATTTGTTCCTTGCAACCACCCACATCGCTATAGGTAACATCTGGTTTTTCTTCAACCTGCATCATGGTAACTGTGGGATCAATTTTAGGTGGCAAAGGTATATGAATCTGATATTTGTTGCGATCTACACCAACACGCATACCCTCTTCGATATCTGTTGGTGCCACAGAATCAGCTAAGTCTACCACGAATTTAGCAAACTGCTTAACATTTATTATGTACTTGGGATCATCCGAGTCGGCATTAATAATTTTAGTGCATCTTGCTACTTGGAGTGGTTGTTCATTTTGCAATATTTGTTTGTCGGCTGCCAAATCCCATAGTGCGGGTGGTGCTAGACCAGTGTCACTTTCTTTTATGCCCGTCAATTCGTTTACCTGTTTAACGGCTTTTTGTATATCTTCCTCAATGATTTTAATTGCTTTATGGTATTGACTTTGGCCGTAAGTTTTTAATAGTTCTATATCGCCCTCATCCAACGATTTAATTTCTTTTTCCTCCTTTTCTTCGTGCTTAACTTTACGTTGATCGTCTCCCAAATAATCCGGCATATTTACTAATTTTTCCTTTAAAAACTTTACTTCTGAACAATAAAATTATTTTTTCGGATCCGCGATGACTATATAAAATTGTGTTGTCAAAATATGCGATGCCAAGTTTTTGATAAGTTTTACACGAAGTTGCCATTTGGAAATCTCTTTTTAATATTATTGCCACTCTATTTTTAATAAGGTAAAATAACTGGAATAAAATAGCGTTTAAAAATGAGTAAATACTTTTGGCATTTTTTTGAAAAATTTGTTTAAAAAAATAACAAATGGATTTAATACAGATTGAAAATTAATTGAATTCAATTAAAAATTAAAATTTTTAGGTTCGTAATTCATTCATTCAAGTAAAACTGCTTAAAAAGTGAATACAGGCATTAAACATTTTGGATGCCCTGACGTGGTAGGTAGGTCGATATTTGAAAAAGGCATCGTATAATTTATTACATAAAAATAATTTTAATTTAAAAAAGTCTATCAAACAAATTTCGTATTTTATTACATTTGTTTTGTAAATTTCTAATAAATAAATAAGAATATTATAAAAAAAAAATGGTTGACAACATAGATAACACATAGATGGCCAACTCTCCAAATGTCAAAAACGTGGCTACAAATGTCTTCACACAAACGGGTACGGTGTGAATTCAACACACTTAGGGGAGTAAAATTTTTATTCACATTTAGACACTATTACGCGATATTTTATTGCACTTTCCAAATATTTAAACAATTTTGAATTTTTGCACAAAAATTATTTAACAATTTATTGTATTTTAAATTTTTTAATACAAAATAAATTTAATTTTGTTGACATTTGTTTGGTGAAATTTATTTCTACACAGTATCGTATTTTTTGGTTTTTAGGGGATGAAACTTTTCAAATCAATATAATAAATATTTAAAATTAGCATTTAATCTAACGTTTTTTTGCACATAAATATATTAGAAAAATACAAAATTCATATTTTTACTAAAAAGCAAAAGAATTATTTAATTTTAACATCAAAAATTGAATGTAAAAAAGTATTCTACTTTTACAAAATATTTTATACCACTATGTGCAGTTTAGGTGCTGTGGGGAATTTTTTTCAAAAACCAACACTTATACAATTTTGCCTACCAATACATTTTTAGACTTAGGTTTTTTGACAAGAGACTTAGGTTTTTGACGTTTTAGTTGACTATCTATGTGTTATCTATGGTTGACAATTTTAGAATACGCACATTTAAAAATAATTTATTTTGAAAATACTGAAACTTCTTTCACACAACAGTAATTTTGAAAAGAAAGGGTGTTCCAACAGTTGATGTATATGGCCAAACTTGTAAACAGTTATAGACAAAAATATGAAATTTACAAAGAACCTACATATATTACAAAGTCCACTATAACATCAGTTATAAAATTTTAATTTGGAAATTAAAGGGTGTCAACATAATTTGTGAAATATGTCCTATATGATGGTATCTTTGGAATCATTTCAGACAATCACTTAAAAGTTAAGACATATTGTCTACTACTACGTTTGGTCTAATAACAAATATCAAATTCAAACAAATATCTGCATTGCAGATTTATCGAAACTTATTCGTCACCTCCTAGATTTCAAGTATTAGAGTCAGTATTTTATAAGTCACTAGGTATCTTTTGCCTAACAGCTGGCGACTACAACGCTAAACATACATATGTACATATGTATATCACACTTGATCATCAAGAGGGTATTATTTCAAAATTTTTTAATTTTCACTTTTTCAAGAAATCAACTAAACATCAATATCTATTTACTGTAAAAATTTCAACGTATTCTGATTACTCTTTCTTCTCGAAACCCACATATGAGACCATTTTCGTGTTATTGTCTGGAGTACCTTTATATCAACAAAAAAAAATATTATTTTGACTTAATACCAAAGTTAAAACAGAAATATATCGTATATTTTCATAAAAAAGTATTATTTTGATTTCAGCCTTTATTTAAGTTAAAAATAATAAAATTGTTCAAATTTTTTTTAATTGTGTTTTATGAAATAATGCAATCCTTCTTTGCTTATAACCATTTTAATGATATCTTGTTTATAATAATTTTTTTACTTTAAATTAAATATTTGCTGATAACGAAATTGCTTATTGCAGTAATAATAAAAATATTTAAAAATAATAAATTATTACATTTTATAAAGTACGAACAAATAATAGTTAATTAAAATTTAATATGACGAGTCCAAACCTACAACACTATTATGTATGTATGTGTCTTGGCCTCTTAGAGGATAAATATAAGTATTTTCAAATGGAACTTGCTTACTATGATATGTTCGGATTTTTAAATTATCTTAAAATGTAATCACAAACAGTTTTTTACATCTACTGTAAATTTTAAAATTTTGAATTAATACCCTCTTGTTGATCAAGTGCGATTTGTATGTAAGTGTATGTTTTGGGGATCCTGATGTAATTGATATTTCTATATGGAACCAAAAAAATATCGTATTACATTTTAAAATTAATAGTACATAAGTAAATATATACATATGTATTTCTTTTTTAATTTTTTATTGATTAAAGTGGACTTAAAATGTTTATATGATATATGTATACAAATATTTTTTTTTTTTTCAAAAAATTGCACAGATTTTTAAAAGAAAATCTAAGTTAGAAAAAAATAAGGAAAAATTAAACCTAAAATTTACTTTTTCAAAATATGGTCTAAAAAATTAAAAACAATATTAACGTAAACAAAATATTGAAAATGCCATTTAACTTTATACACTTTGCGTTGAACGTTTAAATATGTACTTTGAAACAACAACCAGTTTTTTTATTCTACTGTAACTGATTTGGCAAGATTACGGGGACAATCGACGTCACACCCTCTTAAGACAGCAATGTGATAGGATAAAAGTTGCAGGGGTATGACCGTTAATATACCTTGAAGACAATCTACAGTTCGTGGAATTTCTAAACTTCGCGAAGAAAACGATTTAGTTTCTTCATCACCCTCTTCGCAGATGATTATAGGGCGGCCTTTTCGAGAGGTCACCTGCTGTAACGCATTCATGCACTTGACATAAACTGGATCACGTAGAACAATCATCAGAACTGGCATTTCATCGTCTACTAAAGCCAATGGACCGTGTTTAAGTTCACCAGCCAATATACCTTCACTATGCATATATGCAAGTTCTTTGACCTTTAATGCACCTTCCAAGCAGGTAGCAAAATTGTAGCCACGACCCATTATTAAGAAAGACTTATGTTGATACAAATCTTTGGCTAATTCCTGTATCTTCGAGTCTAACTTAAGGACTTCCCGTGTTTGGTCTGCTAAATTTGATAGACCTGTTATGATTTCTTGTCTCCTTTGTTGCAATGAAAGACGATCCTCTGACATTACCAAGGCAAACATAACGAGAGATATGAATTGAGAGGTGTAGGCCTTAGTGGAGGCTACACCTATTTCAGGACCAGCATTAATATGAACACCACAATGTGATTCCCGACATATACTACTGCCTACAGTATTGGTTATACCCACAATAAGAGCACCACGTTGCTTGCAGTACCTTAAAGCCATTAGGGTGTCAGCTGTTTCGCCAGATTGAGAAATAAAGAAACAGACATCATCGCGATATATAGGTGTGTGCCGATCTAAGAAATCAGATGCTAATTCTACCATTACAGGAAGTTCAGTCAATTCCTCCAAAAGTTGTCTTGTTGCCACTGCACTATGGTACGAGGTACCACATCCAATTAGCATAAGGCGTCTACATCTCTTGATTTCAGGTATATACTCCTTAATCCCACCCAAGACTATGGAGTGGTTATCGAATCGAACTCTACCTCTCATGGTATTTACCACCGACTCCGGCTGTTCATAGATTTCTTTCAGCATAAAATAGTCATAGTTTCCCTTCATAATCTGCTGAATTTCTGTTTTTAGAGTGGTTATTTCTCGTGCATGGGGATCATCTAAACAACGTTTTAACCGATGTATACTCAAGGCGCCATCCTTAACAGCAGCAACATCATCATCTTCTAAATATATAACACGGTTTGTATGTTCAATTACTGCTGAGGCATCCGACGCAAAAAAATATTCCACTTCTGTATCTTCTAAAGGCATAAATTCTGAATGAATTTCAGTGCGTGACACTATAGGCAAGACAGGCTGCAATGCGCTGTGACCCTTAGGACGATGTTCCTTAGCATAAAGTATTGGAATGTGATCTGTGGCTAAGCGAGTTTTAGTTTTTATGCCCACTAACAAAGGAGAGCCACGACGGGTCGCCACGCATTCACCTGGAAAGTGCTTCGATTTAAAAGCTACTGCAAATGCTCCTTCTAACTGCTGTATAGTTTGTTCCACAAGTTCGCGGAAAGTATATGAAGGATGTTGTTGCCACAAATGGTGAACGAATTTCGCAATAACTTCTGTATCGGTGTCAGATTCAAATATATAACCCCTCTTTTCCAGTAAGGTTTTGACATCCTTGTAGTTCGTTATAATACCATTGTGGACAACTACAAAACTATTGGACATATCAGAACGTTGAGGATGAGAATTAATTTCTGAAGGACCGCCATGAGTGGCCCATCTCGTGTGAGCTATGCCCACATGTGTATTCAATGGAGCTGAATAATCCTCTGCGTCACACAGTTCATTAATGGCATCTTCCAAGAACTTAACTTTACCACTTCTTTTTACCATCATAATGTCATGATGGTCACCAATGGCATCAATAGCTACACCCGTTGAATCGTATCCTCTATACTCCAATCTCTTTAGACCATTGACCAGCAAATCCAATACTTCTTGTCGTGTTTTTGGTGTCAAATAATTCAAATAAGCAAATATACCACACATCTTTTTGAATAATTCTTCAAGTGCTTATTTTTATGAATTAAATATAAAAATTTATGGTTTTTGTGCTTTAAAAATTAAAGTGCTTTCTAATTTTCTTTATAAACACAAGACACGTAATTCAACTTGTTAATTCTATTATTATCTCATAAACTATTTGGTTATCAGCTACATATGTACATATATATTTCTCTTTGCTTTATTAAATTTACAGATGTTATTTTTTGATAATAAATCAGAATAGTTACTTTAATTGTTGCTTTTTAATTTTGTGCAACTATTAAACATAAAATGTAACATAAGTATATTTATTTAATTGCAATAATTTTGTAGTGTAAACAAATCTAAAAAACACGTATTCTAAACAATATGCATAAATTGCCAGATTATATTAATATACAAAAAACATAATTTTTTTACATTTTACGATAACAATTTCGATAACACGAAAACAAACGAAGATTCTACACAAACAAATATATTTGGTAATGTATGTACTGCGGAATAGACTTTAAAAACCAAAAAATTGTATTACTGAATTATTAAAAATACTTACCGTCCATCATGGAAGATTTTGAAACAAAATTATTCGATGTCTTTTAACAAAAGAATTAGAGCAATTTAGCAGTTCAGAGAACAACCCTGTAACTTGGGGTCTCCACGTGCAATTATGTAATTTGTCAAATTTTATATTAAGTAGACATATCCCCCGTCTACATTACCCCTCGTCACCATTAACAAAAGTTAAACTTCATATAAAAAAATTTATAATGTTTTTTTTCTTTAATATGAAGTTTGACTTACATGTTAACGTCTAATGAAGACGGCGGCTTAGAAATAAAATGAAAAACATCAACTCATTCAGTTTTCGATGCAAATGGTCTTGCAAAAGTGCAAGTGCGTAATATCATTGCTTTTTTGTGAAATCCAACAACAACATATCTGTTGTTTTTGTAAAATTTGAATGATATAACGCATTTTCACTTTATTTTTTTAGAAATTATTATTAATTTTGAAGTTCGCGAGTTTTATACAAGGTTTGACATTTTTAGATAAGCAAATTTAAGCAGCTGTTCTAACAGTTTTATCTGTATTATTATACCATGCTTGTGGCTGTAAAAATATGTATGTATCTACATATATTCTTTTTAATATGCCATTAATATATGTATGTATGAATCAATATATTCCCCTCTGATATAATTATTCTAAAAACTTTTAACTCATCTACAAGAAAATGGAAATATTTTATATAGTTTATTTTACCTTTTTGTTAATATTAATTTAAATTATAATTTTTCCTGATGATGCTACACAAAGGAGTAGCGAAATATTGAAAAAAATATAAATAAAATTATTTAAAGACCTAAAGCTTAAAATAAAATAGTTAAATTAATATTTAAAATAGAAATTTTAACATAATTTTACAATAGTAGTCAATATCAGCTAAACTCCATTGTAAAAATATTTTTGTTAAATTTGTACCTTCCTTTAACAGAACTGAAATTTTAATAAGTGGAAAAGGAACGGAGTTCAAAACTTTTTGCCTTAAAAATATAAATGTAAAAGGTGGACGTATGTATAAACCAAATAATATCACACCAAACCAAAAGTTTCGATCTTTTCTGAAGTTAGACTTGCCGTAAAAATTTCGTTAAGACATTTCGGTAATTTGTTAGATCTCAGAATTGTTCGCTTCCAAAAATACAAATAAAATTTACACTTTGGCAAACACATTAATTGTGGGATTTTCCTTTATAATAATTGAAAACTACCAATTAAATAATATTTTTGCTTATTCGCCTACCTGCCATTTTTAATTTGAATTTTGGCAACTAATTTTTTCATATACATATATACATATGTACATATATACTAAAGGTGAGCGCAAGATGTTAAAAAGTGGACAGTATTGCATGTTTTTGAAACGCAAATATTGATTGTATGTGTAGTCGAATATTACTAAACAGTAAATACAGAGAACAAGATAGCAAACAGTGCAAAAATCAGTGCACCTGATTTGACCGGACAGTTTTATCAAGTGCAATAAATATGCTGGTAATTTCATATTGTTCACTAGTTCATTTTACTTAAATTTTCTTGAGAGTACAATCTCTGATTTTTGAGAGAAAAAATTAAATTAGATTTTTTTATTCATCAATAAAAGTTAAAAAAATTCAATATAACGAGTAATTTTTTAAGAGCTTGAGAACTTTTTTTAAAAAAAAAACGCATAAAATTTGCAAAATCTCATCGGTTCTTTATTTGAAACGTTAGATTGGTCCATGACATTTACTTTTTGAAGATAATTTCATTTAAATGTTGACCGCGGCTGCGTCTTAGGTGGTCCATTCGGAAAGTCCAATTTTGGGCAACTTTTTCGAGCATTTCTGCCGGAATAGCCCGAATTTCTTCGGAAATGTTGTCTTCCAAAGCTGGAATAGTTGCTGGCTTATTTCTGTAGACTTTAGACTTGACGTAGCAACACAAAAAAAAGTCTAAAGGCGTCAAATCGCATGATCTTGGTGGCCAACTTACCGGTCCATTTCTTGAGATGAATTGTTCTCCGAAGTTTTCCCTCAAAATGGCCATAGAATCGCGAGCTGTGTGGCATGTAGCGCCATCTTGTTGAAACCACATGTCAACCAAGTTCAGTTGTTCCATTTTTGCAACAAAAAGTTTGTTAGCATCGAACGATAGCGATCGCCATTCACCGTAACGTTGCGTCCAACAGCATCTTTGAAAAAATACGGTCCAATGATTCCACCAGCGTACAAACCACACCAAACAGTGCATTTTTCGGGATGCATGGGCAGTTCTTGAACGGCTTCTGGTTGCTCTTCACTCCAAATGCGGCAATTTTGCTTATTTACGTAGCCATTCAACCAGAAATGAGCCTCATCGCTGAACAAAATTTGTCACATTTGAACATTTCGAACCGAACACTGATTTTGGTAATAAAATTCAATGATTTGCAAGCGTTGCTCGTTAGTAAGTCTATTCATGATGAAATGTCAAAGCATACTGAGCATCTTTCTCTTTGGCACCATGTCTGAAATCTCACGTGATCTGTCAAATACTAATGCATGAAAATCCTAACCTCAAAAAAATCACCCATTACTACAGCAGTCTATTTTCAACCACTCAACGCGCAAATTAATATAAAATAACTAAAATACAAAGTACAAACCCTTGCTTTTAACATCATACATTTACATACATGTTGTCTGCTATAACAGTATTTCATATCAAGAGACACTATTGAAACAAAATACTCAGTACTGAAATTTAATTTCAAACAACAACAAATATTGCATTGGTTGGAAGAAGAGCAAATGCTATTGTATGTTTTTATTTAAGAGCACAACAATATTTTTATACACATGAAATCAAGTGCAAGAAAAAAGAGACCAATTCATTATTGAACATTATGAAGTTAGTCTAACAAGACTAACGTTTAGTATATACACTATTGGACAAAATAAAGTGCAAAAACACATTTCTTTTGTTTTAACAGAGAAAAAAGAGTCCACATAACTTTTAACTTTTAAAAATTAATTTAATTCATTTATTTACTAACTTCAGAATATAAAAAAATAATAAAACACACATGTCAAAAGTAAATCTTTTCTACAAAAAGCTAAAATTAAAATACTCCATGCTCGCGGTTGGACAGAATAAAGTGCAAAAGTAAACCACTGAATGATAACAACAAAAATTTTTTGAAATAATATAACAATCAGTACTTAGTAGCTCCTCCCTTATTAGCTATGACCGCTCGAAGTCTTTTAGGCATACTTGAAGTTAAGTTTTTCAAAGTTTGTACAGGAATCTCTCTCTACTCGGCTTGCATTTTCTCCCAAAATGTTTCGAGTGTTAGTTCGAGATTCCATAGGAATTTTATAGTCTAGTATGGTCCATAAGTGCTCAATGGGGTTCAGATCGTGGCTTTGAGGTGGCCATTCCAGTACTTCAATATTATTTTGTTGGAAAAAGTTCTTTGCGGCCTTGCTCGTATGTTTGGGATCATTATCCTGTTGGAAGATAAAGTCCCCCAAGCCCATATCCAAAGCACTGCCGTTGAGATTTTCTTGCAAAATGACAACGTAATGCTCACCAGTCATTTTTGTATCGATTCTGGCTGGTCGACCTGCCCCAAAGAAGAAAAGCATCCCACACCATGAGACTTCCTCTACCATGTTTTACAGTATGTGTGATATGTTTAGATTTAAGTCTTTGTGAAGGCTCTCACGATACTCTTTTTCTCTTTTTCTCTGTTAAAACAAAACAAATGTGTTTTTGCACTTTATTTTGTCCAACAGTGTATGTACATAAATGAAATATTTCATAAACAAACTCTAAAAAAAACCCTTTACATTTATTACCATCCATAAAAACCCTTAACATGAAATATCATACATAAAAACCAACAGACATGCAAAAAAAAAATTCTCCTAAAAACCTGCGCTAGCCAAGACATCTTTACTGCTCGGTTACAAAATAACAAATGAAATTTACACATGCATTTAAACTATTATAGTTCAAAAAATAAGGCTAATTACGTACAAATCATGTCTCTGTCGGAACACCCTTTAATTTTGTTATTTGCTATGGCGGCCCTGGCAATTCTCTTTCTATGAATATATCAAGAGTCTACCAATTACTATTAAAAAATAAGTTGCTATACGTGAAAAACATGTCACTGTCAGAACACCCTTTAATTTTTAGTAATTCTCATAACGGCCATGGAAACACATCTTCTATACAAATTGGAAGAGTCTTACTTATTACGGTTCAAAAAATAAGTCGTTTTACATGCAAAAGACGTCACTGTCACAAAACCCTTTAAATTTTATTGTTTTTATAAGGGTCATAGTAATACAGCATTTGTGAAAATTTCAAGAGTATCTATTATGGTTAAAAAATTAGTCAATGTTTATGCAAATCACGTCACTGTCGGCACACCAATTAATTTTTACTATTCGTTATAGTGGATATAATACACCTCCTGTAAAAACTTCAAAAGTCATATACATACATGCAAATCACGTCACTATCGGAACACCCTTTAATTTTTAGGTGTAATATTGTATACTTGCTTATAACGCGAACATACATAGATTAAATTACTGTCTGCAAATTTTAAGTAGTTGCCTCCTATAGCTCAAAAAATAAAGACATAAAAGCAGATAACACGTCACTTTAGGAACACCCTATAAGTTTTAGTATTTGTTGCTATAGTGGCTACAGTTACACATCTTCTGTGAAAATTTCAAGAGTCTACCTATTATGGTTCAAAACTTAGGCCTTATACATGCAAATCACACCACTATCGGAACACCCTTTAATATTTAGGTTTATGTTTTTAGACTTGTTTATAAAGTGATCTAAGTTTTAATTACTGTTCGTAAATTTTTAGTGTATGCCTCCTACAGTGCAAAAAATAAACACATATTCGTGAATAGCACCTCTCTCTTGGAACACCCTATAAGTTTTAATATTTGTCGCTATAGCGGCCACAGTTATACACCTTCTGTAAAAATTTCAAGATAAATAAAGACATAAAAGCAAATAACACGTCACTTTAGGAACACCCTATAAGTTTTAGTATTTGTTGCTATAGAGGCTACAGTTACACACCTTCTGTGAAAATTTCAAGAGTCTACCTATTATGGTTCAAAACTTAGGCCTTATGCAAATCACACCACTATCGGACCACCCTTTAATTTGTATGTTTATTTTTTAGACCTGTTTATATAGCGTACTTAGTTTTAATTACTGCTTGCATATTTTTAGTGTATTCTTCCTACAGTTGAAGAAAAAATCACATATTCGTAAATAACACCTCTCTATGGGAACACCCTATAAGTTTAAGTATTTGCTACTATAGCGGCTACAGCTATACACCTTCTGTGAAAATTTCAAGCATCTACCTATCATGGTTCAAAACTTAGGCCTTCTACATGCAAATCACACCACTATCGGAAAACCCTTTAATTTTTATTTTTTTATAGTTGTTTATATAGTGAACTAAGTTTTAATTACTATTTGTAAATTTCAAGTGTATCCCACCTACAATTTATGAAATAGGCACATATTCGTGAATAACACCTCTCTATCGGAACACCCTATAAGTTTTAGTATTTGTTGCTATAGCGGCAACAGCTATACATCGTCTGTGAAAATTTCAAGAGTCTACCTACTACGGTTCCAGAGATAAAAGGCGCTGACAGACGGAAAGACATTGTAGCGAAAACAATAGGGTAACGTTTTTACACTTTGTGTACGGAACCCTAAAAACACATTGACGGATCCAAGGATAATTTTTATTTTAATTACTGAGTTCTTTTTGTTGCAGTTAATGATCTCATCAAGCGTCTCATTTGTACAACTTCTGGGGCAATCGTTAAAAATGTGGTTAATAGTACGCATTTCTGAGGAAGCTATGGATTCTCTAGGCAATATTCCTTCATAGTAGTGTTGTGATAAATTTTGATGTACCAACTCTAGTCCTGGCTAATAAGATACAGTTTATTCTAAAAAGGTGTTTAAAGTAAAGAGATTGCGATGTACTGGAATTATGAGATCATAGAAACCTGGTTAATGTGATCCATTGCTCTTCATATACATATATATATATATATATATATATATATATATATATATATATATATATATATATATATATATATATATATATATATATATACATACATTGCTTTAGTTGTGAAAATTAGCCAAAATTATATAAAGAAGCTTATAAAAATATTGATATACAGGCCTGTTCTGAAAGACTCTTTTTTGCAGTAGTAATATTTTATATTAAATTTTTTTCGTGTTTCCACTTCTTATTAACTGTCAGCAGATTAAGTGCTTAGAAAATACATCTACCCTTGTCAAATATAATAAATCAGTCGAGTGCGAGTTAGTCTCACACACGTAGGGTTCCGTACTATGTTTAGTACGACTTTAAAAATTTAAGTTGTTGATTTTTTCATGTCTTATGGGGCACTCTTTATTTTTAAAATAAAATCAAAATCGTATTCGCGAAAATTACATCGCTATTGGAACACCCTTTAAATTTTAGGAATTGTTGTTATAACGGCCATGGTGATACACTTTATATGAAAATGTCAGGCGCCTACCTATTGCGGTTAAAAAATAAGGTAACATACATGAAAAATATGTCACTGATGGAACACCCTTTAGTAATTAGTAATTGTTACAGCGGCCGAAGTACAAAATCTACTGTAAACAATTCGAGTCTACCTACTACGGTTCAAAAAATAAGGCTATTTACGTAAAAATCATGTCTCTCTCGGAACACCCTTTAATTCTGGTATTTATTATAACGGCCATGGAAATTCTCTTTCTATGAATATATCAAGAGTCTACTTATTACGACTAAAAAAATAAGTCACTTTACGTGAAAAACATATCATTGCCGGAGCACCCTTTAATTTTTAGTAATTGTCATATCGGCCGTGACAACATATCTTCTGTACAAAATTTTAAGACTCTACCTATTAATAATTTAAGAAATAAGGCGTTATACATGAGAATCACGTCACTGTCGGAACACCCTTTAATTTTTATTATTTGTTATAGTGGCCATAGTAACAAAGCTCCTATAAAAATTGATTGGATTTGTTCCGCCAGTAAATAAAAGACTGTTGTCATAACTTTCGGTGAAGACCGTCGTCACTGGCTGTTGTTTTGGTACGTTTGGCGAGCGCTTTCGATGTAAAGACATCATTTTCAAGCCGCGTTTAAAATGGTACTGCGGCTTGAAAATGATGTCTTTACATCGAAAGCGCTCGCCAAACGTACCAAAACAACAGCCAGTGACGACGGTCTTCACCGAAAGTTATGACAACAGTACTCCTGTAAAAACTTCAAGAGTCTACATACACATAAAGCACGTCACTCTTGGAACACCCTTTAATTTTATGGTTTAATTTTATATACTTGTTTCGAAAGCGAACATAGAGTTAATTACTGTCTGCAAATTTTAAGTGGTTGCCTCCTATAGCTGTAATAAAGACATAAAGGCAATTAACACGTCACTTTCGGAACACCCTATAAGTTTAAGTATTTGTTGCTATAGTGGCCACAGTTATACACCTTCTGTGAAAATTTCAAGAGTCTACTTGTTATGGTTCAAAACTTAGGCCTTATGCAAATCACACCACTATCGGAACACTCCTTAATTTTTAGTTTTATTTTTTTAGACTTGTTTTTAAAGCGAACTAAGTTTTAATTACTGTTCGTAAATTTTTAGTGTATGCCTTCTACAGTTCAAGAAATAAACACACATTCGTGAATAACACCTCTCTATCGGAACACCCTATAAGTTTTAATATTTGTTGCTATAGCGGCCACAGTTATACACCTTCTGTGAAAATTTCAAGAGTCTACCTATTCCGGTTCAAAACTTCGGACTTATACATGCAAATCACGCCACTATCGGAACACTCTTTAATTTTTAGGTTTATTTTTTTAGACTTGTTTATATAGCGAACTAATTTTTAATTACTGCTTGCATATTTTAAGTGTATTCCTCCTACAGTTCAAGAAATAAGCACATATTCGTAAATAACACCTCTCTATCGAAACATTCTATAAGTTTTAGTATTTGCTACTATAGCGGCCACAGTTATACACCTTCTATGAACATTTCAAGCGTCTACCTATTATGGTTCAAAACTTAGGCCTTATGCATGCAAATTACGCCACTATCGGAACACCCTTTAATGTTCAGATTTATTTTTTTTGTACTTGTTTATATAGCGAACTAAGTTTTAATTACTGTTTGTTAATCTTTAGTCTGTGCTTCCTACAGTTCACGAAATAAACACATGTTCGTGAATAACACTTTTCTATCAGAACACCCTATAAGTTTTAGTATTTGTTGCTATAGCGGCAACAGCTATACATCATCTGTGAAAATTTCAAGAATCTACCTATTACGGTTCCAGAGATAAAAGGAGCTGACAGACAGACAGACATTGTAGGGAAAACTATAGGGTTTCGTTTTTACCCTTTGGGTACGGAACCCTAAAAATTTTAATTGCTCGATAAATACCGCCTTGAAACGCCTATTTCTTACACCGCTTTCATTTTAAACCTTCTGAATTGCACCATGTTATCCTGGACCCTTTAGATCACTTTTATTTTATTTTTAAAAAATTGTGTGATTTACAGAACAGGGTAAAATAAAACACGTATTTCAAAACAGTTCGTAATTTTCAGAACAGGCCTGTTAAATAAGCTTTTCTATACAAAAGTTAACACAATAATGTTTTAGTAAGCTAATTCTACAATTGCATAAATAAGCTTATAGTAATCATGCATATATATTATTTTCACAAGGGTTCCTTTTTGATTTTTCTACAGTTGTTACAATAGCGTTTTTTAATATATTCTAAAAACTTTAGATAATATTTTTCTCAAGTCATTTCGTATTCTGGGATTTCTTTATCAACAAAGCACTCAAAATGACTACTTCAGATTTTATTAAAACTTTTTTTATTAATATTCCTTGACTCCCTCGAGCGCTTTTTTGTATGTAAAATTTAATAAAAAAAATAAAAATCAGCAATTTTCTTGTGGTTTTACACTTTTAAAATTACTTAAAAAAATTATGTGATTTACAGAACAGAGTTAACTATTTATGGCCCATTGGGCCCAGTTATATTGGAAGAATAATAAATGAATAAACATCTTAATAAATAAAAAC
This sequence comes from Phasia obesa, assembly GCA_949628195.1. Lineage (NCBI taxonomy): Eukaryota > Metazoa > Arthropoda > Insecta > Diptera > Tachinidae > Phasia > Phasia obesa. Next base: position 36,359,456 of record OX451215.1, read on the forward strand.
CAAAATTGTATTAAATAAAAAAGAATAATAGTAACATCAAAAAATTAAATTAAAACATGCAAGATGGACAATTGTCTTACATACGAAATCATTAACTAATCACAGAAAACATGTCGTTGCGATTACGTACCTACATTTCGTTGCGATTTTGTAACTACATATCGTTTCGATATCATGTCAACCCTTTCAAGCAAAAACCGTCACGATATCGGTAATATTTCGGTTCCGAAATCGCAAGATTTTGTCGATCAATCGTTACGAAATCGTAACATTTGGTTTGGTGGTATGTTTATTGTGAACTCAAAAGCAACTATAATTATTTTCTTGTATTATTACGAATAATTTAATGAATCAGTATAAAAAAAACATTTTTCATTACAAATTTTTTAACTTCCGTTTTATTTACGTAATTCCATTCGTAATTCTGCAGCTTTGGTTTATTAAATTCGAAAAGTTTGCAGAGTTGTATTTCTCACTTGTTAATTACTCAATTCGGTATCTGTGATTTGAACTAAAGAAAAATAAATATTGCAAGAATAAGTTGATTAAAATAATCCATATATATTTATATATCCCAAAACATTTTGTATTTTTAAACAAACATCTTAAAAAATTTCAGTGTTTTATGTGTAAAAACCACTTGTACATAAAAGTAAAAAAAAACTACACGCGGTTGTCATGTTTACCCGTTCGTTTTAGAATGTTGAACTGTCATCGTTCTTTTCGAAGTTTCTACCAACGGCAAAAACCACATGTCTTCTCGTCGCATGAGATTTTCTAAAAATTTACACTGAAATATGGTGAAAAGTGTTTTGAAAGTATGAAAAAGTGACTTCTAAATATCGCAGTGATAATTTTTAATAAAAGATCAGTGCAAAATCGTAACACAAAGTGCATAAAATCCGTTTAAAGATTTTCCTGACAATCGCAAGACGAAAAAATATTTTTTCATCATTTCGTTTTGTTGAGTTGCTTTTTGACATTCTTTGTTTTGTCAAATTACGTATTTTCTGCTTTATATTTGGATTCGTTCGTACATATTACCCCTCCACGCATTCGTGTAATGTTTAACAACGTTATTGTTGTTCTTTTTTAATTCGGTTAAAGGGAAGAATTTGCAAAAAAGATAATATTAAAGAAACTAGAACAATATACTTTTAGAAAGCAAAAGAGTAATAAAAAAGCGTGTGAGGAAGTTTTGAAAATATACAAAAGCTTGTAATTAAAATTTCCATTTAAATTCACACTTCAATTGTTCCCCTCTATTTCTTTTGGACTAGCTTTTGGTAAGTATCGAAATACATAAATATATATAAGTTTTTTTGTTTTTAAAAACATTGCTTACTGAAAATCCAAACATAAAAATGAGAAAAAAAATGAAGTGGGCATTGTGAAATAATAAATTTGTTTTTCATAACTAGAAACTAGAATCAAGTTGGAATATTTTTTCGAAGTTTTGGTTACCAGCTGTTTTCCAGTGTTGCTTTAACTGAGTTTAACTGTACTGAGTTGTCTATTTTTGTAGTGTTTTTAAAATTAGCAAGATAGGGTAAAACATGTATGAACATTAGTTATTTATTACAACTAATATATAACTTGGAAACTGTACCACTGAAGTATGGATATTTTCACTTGGGCGTAAATCTAGTTTACGGCCACATCATAAAAATTATATTAAATTATATTACCTCATTCCGCCATCAAATAGTCTGCATACTTTTCTCTCTTTGCTCCTTTACTTTGCTTTTTAGTAGAGTTGTGCCGGTCATGTACGACCTAGTTCAATTGAACGATTCCCGTAACTGAACGATTCTGACTCGGTCAGTGTTTTCTTTTTTATCGTTCATCGTTCGTTGCGTTTTTTTTTTGTTTTATTCAGGTACTTGACATATTGCTCTATAAAAGTTCATAAAAAATGATCAACTGTTCAAATGTTCTTTTTTTTCTTATTTTTTTGGCAGTGCCGTCAACTGGTAAATCTTAAAAAGCAAATCATCTCAAATTTAATTTTGTAAATTAAAATAATAAAGGAGAAATTAATGCAATAATCCTTAACCTTTAATGTATGTATTAATATTGAATTTTTTAAGTACTGTAATAATTCCACAATATACATACATATATAAATTGTTTGTTAAGATTATTCAGAACAATTTGTATGCCTTTTATTTCACATTAAAATGTGTACTAAAATAAAAAGATTAATTTTAAAGCTAGAATTAAGAAACCTGATAAATCAGATGTGAATAAATAATAAGATAAATGTTATTTATGTATGTTTGTTTACAATTGTGAAATGTTAGCAGAATTATCTGATATGTTTGATAAGAATTACGTTGAGTTGCTGTTTAAAATAAAGAACGATGACCGTAACGAACGACCTAGTTCATTAAAACTCGGTGTACGATCTGAACGATTCAGGGAAATGAACTATTATGCACAACTCTACTTTTTAGCATTCTATTTATAAGTTTTTTTCACATCTTCACAAATAACAATAAGAATAATAACTCAAATGATCCTGGCCAAGGCGAATTCATATCAGGTGGGAACGTTAGCCCAGTCGATATTTGTTTCTCTCCTTTTTTTTGCTAATTTATTATTGAAAATACATTGTTTTATATCTCCTAGTAGAAGTTCAAATAAGTTTATTTTGTTTTAGTTGTTCGTAGTTGATCCCCTTTTTTTTATTTCCCGTATATTTATTTAATATATTTTGTAATATAAAGGGCAGCAGTGCCAAAACTTTAGTTTAGTTACTTGGGAATAATCCCTGAGATTATAAATAAAAAGAGGTGAAAATACATTTTACCAATGTTGCCAAAACATGTTTGGAGAAAATGCTGAAACCCCTTTAAAAAAGGCTGAAAAAATGTAAACAATTTTTTAGGCTTAAAAAGCGGCTAAATTTACAATTTAGAATTCAGTACTGCCAGTTTCATAATGTCGGAAGAATTTGTTCTTTCGAACAATCACTTTTAAAACAAAACCAAACAAATTTTGAATTTGTTTTGTTTTAAATGTGGGATGTCAAGGGATATTAATCAGGTAGCCTCACTACAGCGGGGAATATTAAGTATTTTTAATAATTAATTTATGCTTTAGAATTTATGAATTCTTAAATTCGTACGCCTCATATATTAAAATAATGCATTACTTTTCTAGCACAAATGCTCCGTGTTAAAGAGTTATTTATACTGAAAGCAGAATATTACACATTCTTTGTATTACCTACCAGTTTCTTATTGATTAGCGTTTCCCGCTGGGTAGTAAGATAAATCTACCTTGCTACCTAAAAAGATAAATCTACCATGGTTATATGATAAAGCATATAACTCCCAAAACTGATTAACATACTTACATGAAACTCCGTTTTGAAAGTGCAAACATGTGGCAAGTATTTCGATTTCCCATCTTTCGAAATCAGCTGTGCGATTTTTTTCTCATTTTTTTTCTTTCCTATTTGTTATTTTTTTCCTAGCCAAGAAAGAATTGGAAAAGTTTTATTATAACCTCACATCTTCTTCTTCATATCACATCATAAGTAAAAAGAACTTATAAAGGAATAATAAATAAAAATTAAAGCAAAAGCCAGCCACACATGATTACGAAAAGTTCTTGAAGTCATAACGAATATTTTATTGTACATTAAAAATCAATTAAAATTATAGTAAAATATTCAATTTGTCTCAGTATCTTAATAGTAGTAAAGATTGTAAAAGTTAATTAATTTCTTAAAAAACAAGTATTTTAATATTAAAAACTATTAAAGAAGTAGTGGAGGAAGAAAGTTGAGCCGACCTACAATCGATCAACCAATTCAAAAAAAAAAAAAAAAAAAAAAAATTAAACAAATTATGGAATCTAGTCATATAACTCGTTTTTAAGTGGAATTTATTCAGGGAAAATTTGGAAATGAAAATCCATTGAGGAAGAACCAACATGTTAAGATTGGAATATATGGTAAGAAAACATATCCGTTTTCAGCTTGTGTACTTTTTTAAGGGCACTGGCCAATAGTAGGTATTTATGTGTTAGTATGTAAGGTAGAATTTCTAATTAAGGAAACTGTTATAATTGTTTTTCTGTATATTTCAGCGTCCGATTTTATAATCTATTATTGGGGTTCGATTACATATAAGTAACCGCGTAACACATTGAACATTCTTCCATCAGTATAACCAATTTTCACTGACTTAAGTGGGCAAGGAAGCACCAAAGAGTTTCCAATAAGTCGACTTTGTCAATTCTGGAGTAAATAACGCTTAAGACGTTATTGTACTCTGGAAGACAGGACCAGAAAAACTTCATCTCAGTTATGTCATCCAAGGAAGTAACTTCCGCAGCAGTAGCTGATGCTGCTGGTTCTACAACAGCAACTATTCCGGTTATTGCAGCTGTTCCAACCACAACGTCTTATGCAAATGTTTTGCAAAATTTAGAAAAGAAAGCCATGTCAACAGCAACATCTGCAGCTGCCGCTACTGTAGAAAATAAAAGTACTGCAATTGCCAATCCTGTTAAACCGGAAAATAATTCAAGTGTAAAGTTTTTGAAATCATGGAGCGATGAAGTGGCCGAATCAGGTGAAGAGGTACTACCAGCAACTGTAGCTGGGGAGAAGCGTGCAGCTGCTAATGCAGACACTGCCGCTGAAAACTCTTCTGAAGTAGATGATAATGGCGAATTTGTACCAGTGGTTTCTCATCACCGCCGGGATCGTAAAAAAGCTCGTAAAGATAAGCCTCGTGACATCAAAAATGGTGTTGGAGGTGGCAACGGCCATTTAGCGACTAATCATGCTTCTGGTAACCAAAAAACTAGCAACAACCAGCGCCGTGGTCACGTTGGCAACGGAGCTGGTGGTACTACTGCCGCTGGATCTTCTACTGATAAAGACGGGGAACGCAAATTTCCCGTTCGTCAACGTCAACGAGCTTACAGTCCACGTAAACCAAATCCTGGTAATAAATCAAAACAAAAAGATCGCAAAGACACTTCACCCAGTGCTAGTGCTGAGAATACTAGCAGCGGAAATGAAGGCAAAACAGGTGATGGTGAAACACAATCCCAAAATTCAGGTGCAGCCAGTGCTGCAACTGCTGCCAATCCTACACTTCCCAAAAAGTTTGTTGCTGCTCCACCACCAAAGGTGAATGCTTGGAAGGTAAGCGAATTTACTTATTTGTTTATGATTTCATGCATTATTTTAGATTTTTACCCTAAAAATGTATAAATTTATTTAATATTGCAGGAACAATTGTAGTTTAAAAAAGTTGTTTAGGTGTAGTAAAAGCAATTTTCAGGAAAACTGAAAAACCGACGGTCTCAAGCTTAAAATTGAACTTATAATATAATGGTAACATTCCTTTTGATTTCTCAACTCAACTTGTATGCTGCTGATATGCATTATAAAACAATCAAAAACAAATTTCGAAACATTTGTTAGTTACGATGTTTTTCATTTAAAACAACGATTTATTTGTGGTATCTTAAATATGCTGTGTAAGAAAAGGGCAAAATTGGTATCAGACAAAGAATGAAAGAATTTTACCCATTGAGTATTAAAGTCTGGATATATCTTTTCACATAAGCAGTACACAGGATTCGGTATTAAAAAAATTTTCGTAGCCCGTCGTTAGCCCTTGTTACGGTGTTTTCTTTTAATGATATTTCCAACAACAGCTTTGCATTTCTCCTATGTAGTGTATGGAGCACCGGTAACTTTTAAAAGTGGAGGAAATTAACATAAAATTTGGTAAAATATATATTTTCATAGCGCCCCATAGTGAATTAAATTATGTTATTTAATTGTTTAAAAGTAAATTTGGCATGTTACTATTATAAAACTCGATTTGTTTAGAAATTCTAATCACAACATCAGCTTAATTTACAAAGTTTAAAGACCGATAACTCGGCAAATGTGGGTCCTCGCCCGCTAAACAACATTTTTTGTTATTGCATCTCTAAACTACATTAAGATTATATTTTATTGCACATACAGAAATATTTATTATTTTTATTTGTTTATCCGCTATAAAATAAATTTGAAAATTATAGTTGCAAGGCGCCGGGTAGACCGGCTAGACCATACCGCAAGAATTAAAATTTAAACAAAATAAAAACATTAAAAGCATGGTATGGTGGATAATAACTACACTTTACCGAACCCTTAAGCGGCCCAACATGAAACCTTGTATCGGAGTTCTGTTGTTTTATTAAGGCTCTAAAGGGGGACATAACTTTGTGCATAGCTACGCTTAAGTTTAGAGCTTTCTTAGCGGTCTAATTCACGGGAAGGTTGATTATGACATCATAAATCCCCTTTGTTGTTTCAATGACCTTTGGGCACTTATTCTATCAGTGCAAATAATAATCTTTTTGCTTTAATGCATAATTTACAGCTTCTTTAATAATTTATTCAAGAACTATTTTAATAACAACCAAAAAATAAAAATTACATTAAAGAACTTAAAATAGATTTACCTTGAAATTCAAAACGTAATAAATAAAAATTAACAAAAAAAATCATTACAATCCGTTAAAAAAATATATTAGCAAAATTGCAATTAGTCTTTTTCTTTTAAGATGTAAATTAAAATAAAAGTCTTTCCAATAACCAATAAAGTCTATGAATCAAAAATCCAAACTCAAGGCCCTAAAAGTACAAAAAATTAACCTTTTTATCATTTAGCTATCAGGACAACAAAAAAAAAAAAAAAAAACAAATCGTCTATTTTTATAATACCAACAGAGCAATCAACCAATCTTAAAGCAGCCGGAAATTATTAAATTCTCTTGCTACTCTTACATAGCACAAACGCTCCAATATAAAATACAACAGCGGAATAATCAACTGTCTATTTCTTTGCGATCTACAAAGCCTAAGTAATAAACAAATTTGAAGTACTACAAAACTTCGAAAATAAAAATTATTCGTAAGTTAAATAATTCATAAAGCTAGAGTTTATAAAAACTGTCGGGGATTTTAAAATTGCTAAGTTAACCCTCTAAATGCTTGTGTCCTAATCCTATTAAGTATAACCATTTGGCAACATTGAATTTATTTTCAATACTACAAACTTATCATTTTATAAGAGTTAGGGATGACCTTAAAAATGCATTCCAGCAAGTAAGTGCTCACCATTTTCTTTTGAACATTTTGATAATTTTTTTTGGGACACAGTTTTGAGGTTGGTCATAAAGCAAGTGTTTACACAATTTATTGTATTCGAGCCTAAGTTCGAATAAGTCGCTTAAGCGGTGAAATTAAAAAATAATAAACAGTATTAAAAAATGTTTTATCTTATAAAACTTAAAATTCGAAAATAATGGATTTTAGTCGGATTAGGATTATTTATTTGACTTTCTCATAATGTTGTTTCAGTTACCGTAACAATAAATATAATTGCCGAAATAATTTAATTACCGAATTGTAGGCGTCTTATGCTGGTTGTTTTGTCAATGCAAAATATTAAATTCTTAGCAAAAACACTTTGTTTCTTTTTATGTTGGGAAATAAATTAAGCGCAATGTTATAAATAAACAAAATTAAAGAAATGTAAAATAATTTACCATAAATACGTAGTAAGGCATTCTAAATAATTGCTTTGCCTTTTAAGTCTGAAGTAGTAATTTTCAAAATAAAGTAGTAAATTCTTAACAGATAATCATTAGCCTCTTAAGTAAAAAAGTTTTTATTTATTTATAAAAAAAAAAAAAAATAAATAAAATCGGCTATTGCCACTTAAAATAAATTAATATATAGTATATAGTATTGATACTTTGAAAGTGGCCTTCCCTTAGATATGTCGAAGTCTGATTGCGTTTTCCTTATCAGAAAATTCTGAAATTCTGATTAATTTATTTTGCAATAAGAACCATTAATAAAAAAACATCTTTAATTCATTTAACAATAACAAAAAAACAAAAATCTATATCAATATTGAAATATCCCTTTTTCCCATGTTTACTGAAATATACCCGTATGCCTACTCTCACATTTTTGCTAAAGGATATAATACAGGTGAAAAGTGCAGACTTCACATAATATGAAAAAAAAAAAATACACTGTGATGAAAGGTCTTCTTTCGCCAACTCCTGCTCCGGTTCATCTTGAGCCAAACCATTGAGAGAGTTGTTACTTTTTAGAAAAAACCATAGTTTTTCATATTTTCGATAAAATTTATTTTAATTGGCATTTATTTTAATGGGCAATGTGTTGTGATTTCATATAACAAAAGATAGAAGGAGTTAACACAAAGTTATGAAATTTGGCACACATGCGTTAATTTCTAAAACATAGTCAAACCTAGAGGTTGGTTATTTAAATTCCAAGGATTCATGCCCTTTCCATATATCCTAAAATTAAAAATTTCCATAACGGAGAGAAAAAGAGATGTCGACATTAGTTTTGATATGTTTAATGTTTTGTTCAATTCAGATTAAGAATGCTACAACGTCGAAAATTTATAATAGGGCAAAAAATTTAAATCCTAATTTAATTTGGCTCACGACTTACATATAATAAGTTAAATGTGTAGCTATACACACATTTAAGTTTTAGTACAATTAGGAGCAAGCTATCCCTTACCTCCTATATATCCTTAAGAACTTTTATAATCCAAAAATTGCACCACAAATCTGTAGAAACATATAATAAAATATCAGTCTTTTGCAGGCAGTTGCCGAGTAAGCAGTTATTTTCTCGTGACGCTTGTGTGTTTGATTGTTTTTTTTTTATACTCGCGTGTGTTTTCTTTTCTCCTCTTTGATATATCTATTTTCTAACGGTTGTTTTTATTTTATTTTTTTTGTTCGTTTCAATAAATACTTTTTTCGGATAAGTTCAATTTATTAAAATGAACGGGGTTTATCCCCAAAACTATAATCGCTTCCGCGACCTGGATTCCCATACAGTTAGAATCAAAAGCAGCAAAAACAAACGTCCTCGTCCAGATGACTTCCCACCTTTACCAGAAAAACCAGTAAATGACCAAAATCTTCCTCGATACTTAGTCGCTTCATCCACATCACAAACAAACAATGTAGAGCCTCGTCCTTTATCATCCTACAATGTGTTCCAAGTCGAACGCGGCCTTAACTTCATATCAAAAGATCGAATTGAAGTAAATGAAATGAGAAGTGGAGATCTTATTAAAGTGGCTAACATCAAAACAGCAGAAAAATTCCTCAAAGCAAAATTCATAGACTGCATTCCGGTTAATATCACCTTACATAAGACATTAAACAATATTCAGGGAAGGATTTTCTCAAGAAAATTAATTGAAATTCCCCAAGATGAAATACTTGATTCCCTTAAAGACCAAAGAGTTGTAGATGTGCGCAAAATTATGAAAAAAGATGGCGACAAGTTAACACCAACAGGTGCGGTCATTATTACATTTGAACTTATACACCTACCAGAAAAATTAAAACTTGGCTGGGAAATAGTAACAGTGGACGAATATATTCCTAATCCAATGAGGTGCATAATTTGCCAAAAACTAGGTCACACGAAAAATAGATGTAAATCCATAGCATTGTGCAAAGAATGTGCTTTTCCAACTCCGCATGACGCTTGCTCTAGAAAATATTGTGTGAATTGTTTAACAGATCTACATTCTTCAAATGATCCTCTTTGTCCAAGTTACTGGAAACACAAATCTGTTAACTTTGTTCGTATTTCAAAAAAAATGCACAACTCGGGAAGCCTGGAAAATGTTTAATGACAATCCAACTCTACACACTTTAAAACCACCCATGAGAAAAAATATAACTAACAACATGACATACTCTAAAATATTAAATAACATATCTCCTACTGATAAAACATCTACCACCATAAATGAACCTTTTCCAAAATTATCATTATTAAATAAATCATCATCTCAAGCCGCTACAAATATACCCACTCAATCTATTACAAACACTACTACTTTTAGTAGTCCACTCCCCGAAAACGACACAACAACAATAACATCCGTTAACGAGTTAATATCAGACAACCAAAACAAACAATCAACAGAATCTGAACAAAACAAATCAAATGAAACGCAAAATTTACCACAAACATCAATTAATGCTACATCACTTATTTCAACAAAAGAAACATCAGAATTAGAATCTATTTTTGCAGAAGACAACCTACCCACAAATTTACCATTAGATAAAAATGTTAGCGAAGAAAGTATAATAATGGATATATGCGATGGTTTGGGTTTTAATACCCCTACCAGACCTGTTGATGATATCTCCAACAATGAGTTAACTCCTTGTACACAGCTGTATAGTAAATATCCTGAGTTAAATGTTTTAATTACTCCTGAAACCTACAAAAAAACAAAACCTTCATCTAAAAAGGACAAATAATTTATATTATTATTTTATGAATTTTGATTTTGGAATCAGTGTTCTTCAGTGGAACATTCAAGGATTTATTTGTCATAAATACGCTCTTGAACTTATAGTTGCCAAGCACAGACCAAATATAATTGAGTTGCAGGAAACACACATAATTGATAAAAATCGTCATCTCTTACATCTATCAGGATATCAAACTTTTCATCATAACCATAACTATTCATATGCAAAATCCGGTGTAGTACTTTTTATAAAAAATGGCATCCGTGTCACTCATCATTTGACTTCTTCAAGTGGTCTTCTCTTTCACACAGTTGTTATACAATGCGGTAAGGAACTTTACATTACCAATGTCTACAAAGATTGCGAGTTGAATCTTACAAATTCAATGCTAAATTCTTTTTATATTCCTGACAATGTTCATCACATTCTCTTAGGGGATATTAACGCTCAAAATACCCTCTGGGGTTCCACGACAAATTCTCCAAGTGGGATCATTTGGGAAAGATTTGCGGATGATAAAGATTTTGTAATATTAAATGACGGTTCCCCCACTTTGCTCAATACGAGACACACCCTGACTTCTGTTGATGTCTCCATGGCTAGTGTAGACATTGCTTCAGAATTGTCATGGAATTGTCTTTCGTTACCTGAAGTTGGCGATCATTTTCCAATCGTAATAACAAACAATAATGTAACAATTGCAAAGACTTTTATACCACGTTTCCGTGTTAACAGAGCTGATTGGTCTCTTTTTGAAAAGAGAGCAAGTTTAGTATGTGACGAATTTAGTACATCTAATAATATCAACAAGGAAGCTGCACAAATTAAACGAATTTTAAGAAGAACGGCAAATGAAACAATTCCTCTTACACGCGATCCAGTGAAAAATAACAATCCCAGCTGGTTTAACTCTTATATTGGAAGTTTAATTAAAATTAGAAATCAAGCATGGAAAACATTTAAACGCTATCGTACTCAGTTAAACTGTGTAGAATACAGAAGATCCTGTGCGAAAGTTAAAAGAGAATGTAGGATTGCCAAACGTGAAACTTGGGATCGCTTCCTCAATTCCCTTAACCCCCGGATGGACGTACGATTTTTATGGAACAAAGTTAAACATTTAAGATCCCAAAAAATAGACAATTTTCCTCCAATTTGTGTAAACAACAATACCATCTCTCATCCTCAAGTAATAGCTGATAAATTTGGTCAACTGTGGAGTTCTATTAGTTCAAACGATGCTTTTGGTTTAGAAATAATTTCTAATAAAAGAACACTCAATATAGACAAATTACAACAATCAAATCAGAATTATCAGAATTTAATTAAAAAAATAGATACAAATGAGCTTGACTGCATCATGAAAACCCTAAAAGGAACTACACCAGCAGAAGATAAAATGACATATTCCATGGTTAAAAACTCCCCTGTTGCATTGAAAAGTCGCCTATGTAATTTATACAACAACATTTTATATAATGGCACATATCCTCATGAATGGAAAACTGCAATCTTGTCTCCCATTCCAAAACCGGGAAAGAATCCTAATCAGATAAGTGGTTACCGACCTATTTCTCTTTTACCAATACTATCTAAAATTTTCGAGAAAATACTAGCTAAACGGTTTTGGAAATATTCCAGACAAAAAATATCTGAAGTACAACACGCTTTTATTCCGAAACATGGTGTTCATACCATATGCCATCAATTGGAAGATACTTTGCGATCTAATCTTAAAAGGCGTAAACATAGTATTGTTCTTTCAGAGGATTTGGAAAAAGCCTTTGATCGAGTGGTGTATACCTTCATTATCATTGAACTCAACGAATGGGGCGTTCCGAAACAAATTTTAAGGCTGTTAAAATCATTTCTTGATAATCGCAGAATAAAAGTCAAAGTCGATGGTCATTTTTCATTACATTATCCACTTGACAATGGAGTCCCACAGGGTTCGCCGTTGTCAGTGGTTTTGTATTCCATATATGCCAATTCATTAGCCAATGCAATAAAAAACCTTCCTGGCATTGATGACGTGGGTATATACGCTGATAATATTTTTGCTGTTGCATCTGGACATAACGCAGAATTTCATATAAATTACTTAGACTCTAAAATTAATCAATGGGCAATGAAAAGGGGTGCTGTTATTCCGACTGATAAAATTGAACTTCTTCACGTTTGTAGAATAAAAAATTGCAACTGTAACACTATCTGTGTTAGAAACGTTAATCTTTCCATAAAGGATGAAATGAGAGTTTTATTCTCTAAAAATCTTCTCTAAAAATCTTCTTTGGAACTTACATATACAATTTTTGGTTTCAAAATTAAACAAAATAAATAATCTCTTAAAACTTATCTGCTCTCGAAACAAAGGACCACACATTGAAACAGCTTTAAATATTTGTCGTTCCTTGACCACAGGAGTTCTTTTACATGGTATTACGATCTACGGATGGACGTCAAAAAATAATATGAATAAACTTAATACTTCTATTAACAACTGCTACAGAACAGCTTCAGGTTTATTACGGTCGACTCCCTTACAGCTCTTAAGAAATGAAGCACATGTTCCAACTTTTCAGTTGTTACACGAAAACAGCTCTGTTTCATTGGCTTCGAGATCAATCGCAGTATCATCTGAGGGATTGCATGAGACATTTTGGAAACATATTAATTCACCTACACTGTTACTATCTTCTTCAATTAGTAAAACTATTTCACTGATAAAGGGGCACAACATCTCCATTCCTAACAAACCAGATATCCCTGGCAGATCGAAGGAACTTGTCTCAATCGATGATAGTTTAAGAATGTATGATAAAAGAAGTACAGATCCAAGCATTTTTAAACAACTTATGATGCAAAAAATTCAGATTTCTCACCTGAACTAACTCTTTTCACTGATGGTTCGTTTTTGAATGGTATAACTACCTATTCGGTTATAAGACAGTTTTCAGCAGCCAATTTTGAAACTGTAACTAAAGCACGTTTACCGGATTCTACTGGAATTTTTACCGCTGAAATGACGGCGATTAAATCAGCTATTTTCTATTCTATTCAACATGGAGTCAAAACACTTATCTGTACGGACAGTCCAAGCGCATCCAGGGCGCTTATAAAAAATTGCAACGGTTCCTATGATGATATAATCTTTCCTTCCAGACTAAATCATGAAATCTTAGTGCTTTGGATTCCGTCTCATATTGGAATACAGGGCAATGAATTTGCTGATAAAATTGCCAGAAATGCATTAAACATGTCAAATATTACCGAGACACCATGTTTACCCAGAGCCATAATAAATCCTTTTAGATTTATGCAATTACAGCTACAACCCATACAAAGAAAACTTGAATACAACACAAATTTTACAAGAAGTCAATGCATTGCTATGGCTCGCATAAGAGTTGGGAAACCGCTATTTATAGCCAAACATTATTATGACAGTTCAGATTATTATGACAGTCCTATCTGTTCTCACTGTAATACTAGCTTGAACGTTCAACACATACTTACAGAATGTCCTTTATCCAAATTAAATGAACCTCTGGAAAATATCATTGACTGCTCTATTGAAGCGAATTGGTTTAAAGTACGAAGCTGCTTACTAAAGCACAATATTCGAGACATTTGATTCTAAATTCATAATATTCCTTACCTTCATTCTTTCAACTAACTCTTAATATAATAAATTTAATTACATTTTTTAATTTAGTTTATATATTTAATCATTATATATAAGTATGTATATTCCTTTTTCAACTTTTTCGAGCGCTTATGATCTAGTTACCCGCGCCTTTTTTTATATTTTATAAATTAACTTTGTAAAATATATTTTCAAATAAATAAATAAATATAATAAAATAGTAACTCATTTCCAGCTGTCTGTCTGCTTTTATTTGCGTTCTCATTACGTAAAAACTATAGGATGGATTTTAACAAAATTTTGTGAGGAGGTACCTTAGCATCCTGATTCCAATATAGGATAATTTTTTTCCGCAAAAATATTTTACTTCCAAGAGAAAATGGAGAAAAACCAGTGAAAGTACGCAGTTATTTTATTTTTTATATAAGAAATACAAAAACTGATATGAAACATAGTTAAGGCGGAACTAAAAACGTAATGGTCTCTGATGTAGATTGCTTTTAAAGCAAAATCGAACAAAACGCTGCAAAATCGCTGACGAAGTGGCGGGCACAGCTAGTATTATAATTATACATACAGAACAAACACTTATGCTCAAATAATTAAGTCACTCACATGGTAGTACCAAAGAATGTTTATAATGAACATATTTTTCACGATTTCAAAAAAACAAAAAAAAAAAAAAAATAACACAATAATTTCAAAACTAGGAACATGTTACTTCTCAGTAACATACATACAACAGGGTTGCACTTTTTTTGTTCGATTAGTTACGTAATTGTGTACTAATGGCTCAATTTAGCAAATGAGTTCTCGTATGGTAAATTAAGCTCAATTAAGCCCTTAATTGTAGAATCAAGGCTTATGTCTAAACTACTTTTCCTACGTCTCTATTTAGCCCAGTTAATGCAAATTTTTAAAATCATGATTTTCAGCTTTTCTTACTCTATAACCTTCAATATTCCTTGAATACGATTTTCACCAAATTGTGCAATACGATGCGACTCATTTGTTGCATTATTTTCTTTTTTAAATTCCAACTACTGCTGGAAAATAACACAAAAAATATCTGTAAAGATATTAACCCTAAAAAACATTTACAAAACCCGGAAAACCAATCAGAATCATCTGAAATTTATATACAGTAACGGACAGGAAGCGTTTTAAACTTTTCCATTAATTTAAGGGCTTGATAAAATGATTTTTAATAAATAAATATTTATACTAATAAAATGATAAATTTCCCAAACATTACGATTTATTTCATTTTAATAATTTTATAAAATTATTGATTAAAAGTAAAAAATAAACAAAAAGTACTTTATTTCATTGAACAAAATTATTGGCACACCTCATTAAAAACTATAAACAATTAGTTTTTTGAAATTATTAATATTGAGCTGCTAATCCTTTCTGTTTTATAACTGCCGCCAGTCGATTTGGCATACAATTCACCAACTTATTTTTTATTTATTATTATTTTAACGTTAATAGAAAAATTTTAATCGCAATTATGAAAAATTGTTCAGATTTTGCACTGTCAAATAAATGTTTTCAAAATGTGATGGCTCTAAAATATTAGATACCTAAAATATACTATTTTGCTGCTTAAACTTTGTGTGTCCTATTTACTGGTTGTGAACATCTAGAAATAATTCACTCTAGCTTGAATATATTATATTACTGGGGTGTCGGAGTGGGTTATTTCATTTATAAAAAATTATTATGTGAGATCTTTACTCCACAGTCGTAACTAATTGGTAGTGCTTCTTCTCCAGTGTTTGAATGTGGTTTATTATGAGTATTTTACTTTGAGTATTTTACTTTTAATACACTGTGAAACTTTTTTTGGTATGCGTGATAAACGTTTTCGTTTAAGGCTTTTGTAATCATGTTGGCAATTGTGCTGAGGTCAAGCGAGAAAATTTAATCAAATTATTTGTAAGATTTTCATTTATAATAATTAAAATATACCAACTAGATAATATTTTGGTTAACTCGTTTACCTGGTAAGTTTTAACTTAAATTTTGGCATCTGTGACGCAACTTGCAAGCTTTTTGTAAAAATCCCCATGGATGTTAAGAAAATTTAAGAAGATAGAGAGCCATATAACTTCCTTAGTCGTACTTGGACTCATTTCTGAGTTTTAGCACCTTTATAATTTATGTATTTACATATCTTCTTCTTCTTATGTACATATATTCATTTAGTGATAAAAACAGTAAATGAATCAATCTATACATATAATAAAACTGTAAAAAGACTATTTCTGTACATGAAATAGATTTTTTTTAAATTTTGTTGCTGGTGCAGTTAGTAATCGAAATAGAATATAAAATAGCAATTTATAAAATGTTTGTCTGTCTGTCTGCCTCAAGTGAAAATAACTAGATAAGTTTTAATAAAATTTTTTGAGGTACCTTGGTCTCTTAGTTCAAATATAGGATACTTTTTATTGTCATTTTTTGAGAAAAAGTAGTGAAAGTACTCAATTTTACTGATTCAAAGGAACTGCAAACTTGACACCACCTTTTATTTTTATAAGCGGGATATTTTAAACACTATTTACAGAGATCTACGATAATTTTAGAATGTTATATAAATTTTAGAATATCATTTATTTCTAAAGAACGCATAATTCCTTTTTTAAATTTATTAAATAAATATTTTATGAACAAATCATAAAATATTTATTTTCAAAAATTATAGTAATCCAAATAGATTGCTATTGGTAAAGCATATCCACATAGCATATAGCTATTTCACTGGTGCTTACGCAGATCAGGGTTGTCAGATTTATTTTCACCTATTTCGCCAAAATTTATGTGAAAAATCGCCAAAACAGTTTTTTTTGTTAAAATTTGCCTCTAATATATGCAATATATTTTAATTTTAAAAATTATTTTTAACTAATCACAAAAAATAGATTTAATCGAAATAGCTAAAATTCGCCAAAAATGGAAAAAACTCCCCAAAATATAAAAATGTTTTTTTATCTAAAATAATTAGTGAACACGAGAAAGGTACAATTTTTACTTAAAAAAATAGTGGTTATTATTATGAATTGAGACCTGAACATACCCATCCTTAAGGTATTTATCACCATGTTCTTATTTATAATTTTATTATTTATTCAACATTACTATAGATCAACAGATGTGTGCTACATGCTAATTAGCTGCATATAAATTTTAAAAAATCCTTCTCTCTAAAATTAATCACTTAATTTTTAAAAAATATTCTTTCAACTTCAAAACTTCCTTTGTATGTAAAAAGTAAAGTATAAATGAATCATTGGAATTACCAGCACATCAAGTACAAAACTAATGTAGCTGTACATAATTAGCTGTAATATCACAATTTTTATAATCTATCTTAAACAAAAGTTAATATTTTCTATTATGGTTGATAAGTATCCAAAAGTATGTTAGGATTTATAAACATTTTTGAAAACAAGAAATTATGTTTTTGAAAAGGAATTGCAACATTTTAAAATCGAAAGATGTTTGTAAACTAAATAAAGTTTCCAGAATAAAATCATTCTTAGATTTGAAAGTTTTCGGCAAATCCTATTAAAATATGAAAAACAATTTACTTTTAAATCTCAATTTCTTTGTTATCCATTTTGATATTCCTTAATTCAGTTTCTAATGTTGGCTGATATGCAATGAAAAATCGCCAAGAATATCGCCAACTATTTTAAAAATCGACAAAAAGTCGCCATGTCGCTAAATCCAAAATTTTATCGCCAAATAAGATTAAAAATTGCCACGTTTGGCGAGAAATCGCCATATTTGACAACCCTGACGTAGATCGTCAGTGGACTTTTAAATTTTCTGATTCTTATGCCCAAAATTTAGTAAACCAAATGAGAAGTTTATTAAGTCTAGAAAGCAAGTAAAAATCCAATTTCTAAACAAAAAACATAGTAACAATTTTAAATTAAAAACTCTACTTTTCTTTTTCTTTTGGATTACTATATTTTTTGAAAATAAATATTTTATGATTTGTTCATAAAATATTTATTTAATCTATATAGATTATAAATAGGCAAGTGAAAAAAGTTAAGAACCACTTTAACTGACTTAAACTCTAACGTATTCGCTTGATTTTGTTTGTTTGATAGATTTTCAATAGGAGCAGTGCAGAATTTAGTTTTTCTTCTACATTTTTGTGTCTAAGATAGTTAAAAACAGTTAAGAATATTAGCCAATCATAAAGCCTCTTTCTCTCTTAATTTGCTAAAAAATTTGGCTTGGCAACTCCGTAGACACTCAGAAGGAAAAACTTATTTTATTTGTTCATTCTATTCTTATTTCCATCTTTGTATGTACTTTTGAAAAATATATAAAAAGGTTGCAAAAATAAATTTGGTCCACAGTTTCGACCACAGGGCAAACTCTAGTAAATTAAAAAAAGGAATTATGCGTTCTTTAAAAATAAATAATGTTATTTTAAATACCAAATATGTATAATTTTTTAAATTTTAGTATTTTATCCAGGGATGGGTACTTCTATATAAAGAAAATATATAAACCATAACTGAAGCACTATAAAAGTAAGAGTTTTAAAATTTGAAGTGAATTACTTTTAAAGCAAAATCGAATAAAACTTTGTCAGGGCGCCTACGACATAAAACTGTCGTGTAGTCGTCGGAAAAAATTTGTAATTGTTGTTATAGCAGTTTATATTTATGGGTTAATTTTTGGTTCTTTTATTTCGTGAGTGATATTTTAATATTTTTAGGAATTTTTTATTTTTTGGTGCTATCATTTTTTCTTAGATATTATTAAAGCACCAAAAAACGACTACATTAAAAAAACAAAATATGAAAAATCGTGAGAAAAATACGATTTTGTAAATTTTTAAATAGCAAACTTCTTGCTATTATATGTGTTCTTAAGTAATTTCGGGTTTTTAGAACTGCCATTTCTGCAAATACAAAGACATGAAAATTTTTAAACTACTCCGCTACTTATAGTGACACAGAAAATATATAAAATGTTTAACATTATGACAATCAAGATAAAGTCGTTTATGGTACTGACATTAAAATATTTCATTATCGTTGATATATAGTTAGTTGGTAACTATTAATTATTAAAATCGTGTAATTTTTAAAAAAATTCTTTCTAAAAGATGTTACAATGTTTATATTAAAATAAAAAAAAAAAAATTTTTTTCTATATTGTTGTACACATTTATGTTCAGGCTAGAGCGTCCAAAGCTATGACGGCAATATATGTATGTAAGAAAGCCATTGGCACGACCTGGGGGATGAGCCCAAGGAATGTAAATTGGCTGCTTGAAGCAGTAATCAAACCAATATTATTTTATGGTGCAACTGTCTGGTGGAGAGCACTAGATTTTAGGACAAACGTCTCTATTATAGAAAGGGTGTTGCGCACTATGGCGATCCTTATAACTGGAGCCATCAAGTCAACACCAACGAAGGCACTTTTTGCAATACTTAACTGGTTACCGGTAGATCTACTAGCCAGGTATGTGGCACTAAGGACAGCTGTTAGACTAAATGTTGTAGGTGCATGGAACCATAGATCATGGGGACATGCGAATCTTCTAGGAACAACGAATGTTATTCCTGAGCTCTTAGACTACTGCACCCCGTCACCCTTCTTCACACGAAGATTCAACTTTGATCTGACGGAGGGATACTCTCTAACTCCCTGAACTTTACTGGTTTACACAGATGGTTCCAAAAAGGGAACGAGAGTGGGAGGTGGAGTCTATATAGAGGAGTTTGGAATTAGGATATGTTTCAGACTTCCGAATGACTGCAATGTCATACAAGCAGAAATATCTGCTATTAAAAAGGCGGCTAACTGGCTAAAGTACCACAGGATATCAGACAGAGATATCTGGATTTGTACTGATAGTAAAGCCGCTATCATGTCCCTTATAGGTGTGTATAGCACATCAAATCTTGTCCTTGAATGCCGGACATCCTTAAATGAGATGGCGGATAATTCGACAGTCACCCTTAAATGGGTGAGGGAACATGGGACTAATCAAGGCAACGGTGCTGCCGATGAACTAGCCAAGAAGGGAACACTATTGCACGATGATGCCATAGACATCTATTGTGGCATTCCCCTCTCGGCCTGTTTACACCGCATCAACTTTGCCCTTCACAACACAGCTCAGGCCAGATGGTCCAATGAGTCGACTTGCTCGATCGCAAGGACAATCTGGCCCTCGATGGACCAAAAGAAAACGGTCTCGCTATTTCGGCTGCAGAAAACGCAGATACGCGACTTAATAGCAATAGTCACTGGGCATTGCTTATTTGGAGCCCATGCAAGCAGGATGGGTATCCCTTATAATGACTTCTGTAGAAGTTGCCAGGATGAAGAAGAGGAGGAAACGGTTGAACACCTTCTCTGTCATTGCCCTGCATTAGAACTCTGTCGCCTACAATACTTGGGACGACGATGTTTTGAAAGCCTCTCGTGTGTTTCATCTCTGGAACCAATCAGGATTAACTCCTTTTTAAGGAACTGTGGTTGGTTTCCCAACCCTCTCCCAACTGAAGTGACATAGTTGCTCATCAACATATGTCACGTCCAATAGTGCCTTCACGGCTAGCACCTTCCCACCTTCTACCCACTTCTTTCTCTAACTTCTCACTTCTTTCTCAAATTTCTCAGTCTAATTTTGTTTTCTATTTTCTCTGTCTATCCCTCCTCTTATCTGCAGGTATCACAAAGGGACCAACATAATGGACCCAAGTGAGCTATTTTATTCTCTTTCTTCCCTCTATACAAGCTGCCTGCTTAACCTAACCTAACCTACACATTTATGTACATCTCTTCCATTAATAAAGTTCATATGTCAAACTTCTGTGTTTTAATCAGTTTGGTGAATTTTATTAATATTTTTAAGAGATAAAAGGGTATAACAATTTTAATCAAATAATAAATGGATTGTAGGAAAAAATTTATATTTTAATCGCAATTAATGATTAAATAAACAATCGTACGATTTTTTATTTTTATTTTTTTATTTTTAAACATTAAGATTAAAGTATTTTCTTTTATATAAATTGATTAGTCAATAATTCAGAATTGTTCATCATATCAGTTAAGTAATTTAATTTACAGATAAGAACTTAAAAAGCTATAAAAATTAAATTCAACTGCGATTTCTTTTCTGACAAAAAAGTTGCATACATTTATTTTACACAGGAAATTTTTTATTTTATTATATTAATTTAATATTAATTTATACTTTTAATATACATACATAAATGTTGCATCAAGTTGTTTTGTGTTCTTTTAAACTCATAAAAAGGAAAAACTCTGCAAAGGTGTGGGTAATCTGTGAAATGTATTACCCAATAATAAGACAGAATATTTTTTTAGAAAAGAAAATGCCACAAGGTTGACACATAAATAATTTGTTGTTTATAGATTTAACAAAACTGTGGTTGTGATGATATTTTATAAACAACAAATATAAATAAACGAATTCAGGTTAAGCTTCTGTGATAAGTGTATTTAAAAATGCCATAAAAAGGAGAGAGATTAAATTATGTAAACAAATTGAAATTAAAAAATTAATAAATTCTTAATCTAAATAGAGAATTTTAATAATTTTGAATATAATAAATAAATAATTTGAATATATAAATTATATAGTCGAACTATTTGTTAACATACAATTGAATTTATTAAGTAAGGCATGTTTATCTAACAATGTCTGCTTCGACACTAAATTAATATCAACTGAAAAATAATGTTGGGGCTAAACAAATAAACAAAAGTTGCTTTCATTGCTAACCGAAGGTTGGCTGAAGCAACAACAAATACAATTTGATTAATATTAAAGAAAAACATTTCAAACAAGAGGGAAGATTTGTGTAGTGGTAGACTTCGTTCTCACCAAATAACGATATATGATTCTATATACTCCATAGAGTACTGATGATTTCCAAATATCACTTTTTTGGGTGGTTTCAAAGTCAAGTTAGATTTTGTAATATTTTTGCCTACTAATTTCTTGGGCAACATTAAACTTTTCTTAAAGCAATTGTTCCTAATTCGTTCTTAGGCTCATGTGGTCAAACCACTGGATTCGTTTAAAAGCGACAAGCCGCCTATGTACACCCAGCTGAAAATTATCTCCAACAATATTCCCGCTGGAAAATAAAATTTTATCATTTTACACACATATTATATGGGTTAATACTCAAGATATTGAAATGTAGGCCTTATATAAAATTCTAAAATTATTGTTGAGTTATGTAAATAGTAATTAAAATTTCCGACTGACACAAATAAAAGGTGCTGCCAAGTTTGCAGTACTATTGTATCGTTATAATTGCGTACTTTCACTACTTTTTCTCTATTTCCTCTTGGAAATTAGATATTTTTTAGGAAAAAAGTATTATATATGGAACAGTGATCAAGGTACCTCCTCATAAAATTATATCAAAATTGATCCAGTAGTTTTACGTGATGAGGACACAGACAGACGGACAGGCAGCCAGACTGACAGATAGACAAAAATTCCAAAAACAATTGTTTTGTATTTCATTTCGATTACTATCTACACCAGCAACAAAATTTTCAAAAAATATTTCATGTACAGAAACGGTAATTTTACTGTTTTATTATACATATGTATGAATAATTATGTATGAATAATTTCTATAGAAAAGTAAATTTCTTTGATTTTGGGTGTTAAAACCATCAGATCACAATGAATTCTACGGTTTCAGTACGAAAGAAATTAGAAAAACTGACAACCAAGTTAACTTAACACCACTCATCAGTTATTTATCTTTTGTGTTTCTTCGTTTCTAAATGTTAATAAGAAAATAAAAATAAAAAATTATAATAAACCAGAGTATCGAAATGTTCACCCACTGTTCATTCATGTATGAATGTGTACATTTTATTTTTTAGCTTCATCTTCTCATACATTCGTGAGAGACTACAAAATATTTTGTGTTTTTTCATTTATGAATGCGATCATTTATTTTTTCTCTTTCTGTTCAAAAGTGATAAAATGAGAAAAAAAAAATTGTTGTTCACGCAATTGTTCATATTTGACTATTTACAATTTTGATAATTTTACATAAATGAAAAAATCGTAGAAAAATGTGCGCGAAGCATTCACATACATAAGTGTACGCACATATTTTGTAATGTGCCGGGGTATGCAGTAACAAAATATTTTCTTTATTTCTTTCTCCTGCATGTGCTGTCGTAGGCAGAAAATTCCTTTATGTTCATTTATGAAAAATTTTATAAATGTTCAACGTTCATAAATGAACATGATCATTTAGAACATTAATGAGGAGAAGCTTTTTTATCACTATTCATGTATGTATATTACAAAAAGGAAACAGAAACATTTTCTGTTGTTCGTTTATGGGCGTGAAAAATAAATATAAAATATTAGATTTCTCATTTATGACAAATATCATGAATGTTGATTTTTGAATGTTCATAATTGAAAAATTCTGAACCCTGTCATAAACTGCCTTGCGTTCAATGCACTCTTAACTATTTTTCTCTATTCTTATTTGCGTTTTTACAGTCGAATATGTGCACATACGTTAATCATTTGTTTGCAAATGTGACTAAATACGTTATAAAAATTGTTGCGAACAAAATATTAGTCAACATAAATACGCATTTGCATGCATATATGTATATGTACATCCAAATCAACATCAATATGTCTCCAAATTTAGAAATCGCTCTCTTTATGTGCCAAAATTATACTTTTTCTGCATCTTTTCTTTTCACTAAATTGCGTTCTCGTGTATCTGGACTTACACGATTTTTTTGGTTTTATTACCAATGTTGTTCTCTTGTTTCACTCATCTTCTTTTGTAACTTCCATGATATCTAATTCCAGCATTCTACCAAGTTTTACGTATATAAGCTTTTGGACTTAAAGGATATTAACACATCTTTTGAGGTGGGGCAGTTTTGCCAATACGGTATTTGGTATAACATTTAAATGACAGTTTAACTTTCTCTACAATTTTCGTTTGTTGTTTTGATAAGTGGTATATTTTGTAATTATCTATATATTCATTTGAAATTTCATTAACTGAAGGAGTTAGTGGTAAGTTTTGATTGTCAATTTGTTGCCAGAGATCATACCCTAAAATCAAATATTGTTTTTATTTGGGAGTTAAATATAGCGTCATCTTATTAGCTCCACTTTACATGAGACCTTTAAGCAAAACTCTATTCACGACTACTTCCATATAGGGATTTATTTCTCTTCTTTCAAATTTTCTTATATCTATCGGTCATGAGTTTTATGTATTTTCTGGTTAACTTCTGGGCTAAAGCCTCTCTTTATTTAGTATTTTTGGAGAAACCCCTGATTGGTTGTCTCCTTAGGACTTACTTTGAAACAAGCTGAATTGTTTTTTCTACCTGTATTCGTGTATAATGATGTTTCTTTATGGAAAGGTTAGGTTAGGTTAGGTTAAGCAGGCAGCCTCAATGCAGGTCACTTGGGTCCAAGTGTTGGTCCCTTTATGTTACCTGTAAAAAAAGAAGGAAAAGGAAAGAAGGAGGTAGAAAATATAGAAATCTTTCTTTATATTTTTATATTGTTATTTTTATGCGTTAGTTTTTTAGTTTTTTCTTGTTTTTTACGAATAGTCCCAGTCTTACCGTGATCTTCTATTAATACAAAAAATTAGATTAATATGATGTGAAATATTCTGTTTCTTTCGCTCCGATTGACAAAATTTAATAAGAATAGACTAATTATATTCTGACGAATTCTACTAACTATAAGGGAAAAGGAAAAAGAAGAAATTTTCAAATTGTAAAAATATCATACAGTCAACAGTATTTATTTTATATCAAATAATACTGTTTACTTTAATTATATTTTCCTAGTTGTTTGATCGAAATTGCCGTATACGGAGTTTATTAAAAAACTAAAAAATACATCCCCAACGTGGAAGGCAAAAGATAGAGAGAGAGAGAGGACAGAACTGGGTTACCCATTTTTTTATACAATTTAACATATGAAATCGTCGTAAAAAATAGTTGTAATTACCGATTAGTGAGAGAATCTATTTTATTTTGATAGCTTTTTGTTTTTTGGCACATAAGGAATGGTTGTGAAAGTACTTTTTTGAGTTGAAAACGCATTTTTTTTATTGTATTATTTATTCACCAAAAATAATATAAAATTAAAAAATTGTAGTTAGTCCAGTTTAACTAAATTCACAAATACTTCCTTTTACGCTCGTCTGGTCAGAAGTGTTAATGGTAAGTAGACCTTAAAAATGTCTGCTAATTAGAATTATCACTGTAAATACTATCTTAAATGAATGTTGTTTCCCGGTACATCCATAGAGTATTCATAGAAGTACGTACATGTATATACATATATATACATGTGTGCACCATTTAAACACAGAAGAAATATTTGTAATTTCCATGTAAAAGAAAATAATTTTCTTTCTTTGTTGTTCTTTCAGTTTCTTTATTTAAATATTTTGTAATATTGTCATACATATGTTATATGTTATAAATGTGTGTGTATGTATATATTAAAAATCTTATTATTGAAAATTTTTCTTCTTAATAATCGGTCATATTTACAGTCAGTTAAAAAGTAAATAGTGTTGAAATAACAGGTTTACATTTAAATAATAAAAACTCAGTTTTTGTATAAATAATAAAACAAAAATAAAAAATATACTTTTTCTTAATTAAATAAAATATCAAATGTGTATTACATTTGAACATGTAAGTTGTTAGTTATTTTTAATATCACTGATAAGAAAAGTAAATATGAAACAGATTAAATCGATTCAGTAAATTCCTCATTTTTAATATCAATTTATAACATTAACTTCTGTTTGACCAATTGTGTGATTAAACTTTAATATCTGTGCATTTGTTTTTTAAGTGAGAAATTTATCATTTGAAAATATTATAATCAACTTGTTTTTTTCGGTAACAAATATCATGTGCTTGTTGAAATAAAATAGACTAGTTAAACTAATGTTATTGTCGTTTTTTTCCCTATTAAGACCTCATTTTTCTTCGTTCTTCCTTGATTGTTGATCTGTGTACAGATGTGTTCAAGATTAACGGTGGCTTTATCCCACGGTGCTCTTAACACCGAGTGAAGAAAATGTAGTATAACAACACTTTACGATTGCCACCAATCGCAATTTGTGTGTATACAGTCACAATGAGTAGCAATTTATACAATATGGCAAGCCTTTCCAAGGCAAGCCTAGATCCATATTATAACCTCTTGCTTAGGGGTTTGGAGACTATCCAAACTCCGTCTGTTGATAGTGCAACAGCACACTTGATCGACCTTGCACCACATCTGCAATAATTGATCTTAAACCACAACCACCACGTGTACCCCCGAAGGGGACCTCACCAATAACTGGTCACAGAGAGGATAGGCTCTCTGTGGGGCCACCCAATCCCGTGGTACCAGTCCTTTGGACACTGGTCGGGCCTCGAAGAGGACCCGTGTTAAAACAACAGACCTTTTCTTCCAGATTTAGGCTCTAGGAACCCTAGCGTCTGGTGCCCCTATTTTCCCCGAGTGAACCGCGTCAAAGCATTTGCCATTCCTGCAGTGACAATTGAAATCCCGGGGGTAAGCAGTTGATCTGTGAACATTCAATATTTTTAACAAATCGTTTGCTGAATAGTCTTTTTTATGGTTCCGTACCCAAATGGTAAAAACGTAACCCTATTGTTTTCGCTACAATGTCTGTCCGTCTGTCAGCGCCTTTTATCTGTGGAACCGTTATAGGTAGACTATTGAAAATTTTCACAGATGATGTATAGCTGTTGCCGCTATAGCAATAAATACTAAAACTTATACAGTGTTGCGATAGAGAAGTGTTATTCACGAACTATAGGAGGAATACACTAAAAATATGCAAGCAGTAATTAAAACTTAGTTCGCTATATAAACAAGTCTAAAAAAATAAACCTAAAAATTAAAGGGTGTTCCGATAGTGGTGTGATTTGCATGTATAAGGCCTAAGTTTGAACTATAATAGGTAGACTCTTGACAGAAGGTGTATAACTGTGGCCACTATAGCCAAAACTACTAAAATTTATAAAGAGTTCCAAAAGTGACGTGTTATTTGCCTTTATGTCTTTATTTCTGTGGCTACAGGAGACAACCACTTAAAATTTGCAGACAGTAATTTAAACTATGTTCGCGTTATAAGCAAGTATACAATGTTAAGCCTAAAAATTAAAGGGTGTTCCTATAGTGACGTGGTTTGCAGATATATGGCATAAGTTTTGAACGATAATAGGTAGATTCTTGAAGTTTTTACAGGAGGTGTATTTACTATGGCCACTATAACAAATAGTAAAAATAAAAAAGGGTGTGCCGACAGTGACGGGATTTGCATGAACATTTTTTAACCATAATAGAGAGACTCTTGAAATTTTCACAAATGGTGTAATTCTATGACTCCTATGACGTCTTTATATATATTCATAGAAAGAGAATTGCCATGGCCGCTATAACAAATAACAAAATTAAAGGGTGTTTCGACAGAGATACGATTTGTACGTAAATAGCCTTATTTTTTGAACCGTAATAGGTAGACTCTTGAGATGTTTACAGGCCGCTGTAACAATTACTAATATGTAAAGGGTGTTCCATCAGTGACATGTTTTTCCCGTATATTACCTTAATTTTTGAACCGCAATAGGTAGGTGCATGTATATTTTAATAAAAAGTGTATTACCATGGCTGCTATAACAACAATTACTAAAATTTTAAGGGTTTTCCAACAGTGATGCAATTTTCGCGATTATGTTTTAATTTTCAAATTAAAGGGTGACTCATAAGCAAAGGCCCCCAACCAAAAAAGTGTTTAAAATGAAAGTGCTAAATATTTAGCAAAGTGAAACAAACCAACCTTGTTGAAAGCTCGTATGCTATCTGGTATGCTACTGATTTAAAATTTTGACATGTTTTGTTCTCTGTGAGATTCTCGTTGAGATTGTGTATGTGCTCACAGACCCTTAGGGGTTTGCGTGGGGGCTCTTGCTCATAAGACATGAACAAATTTACAACTTGAATTTTTAAAGTTGACTACATAGTACGGAACCCTACGTGTGTGAGTCTAAATCGCACTTGACTGATTTATTTTATATTACCATATGTAGTATAGGTAAATCGTGAAAAATTGATATTGGAATTTAAACGTATCTTTACGTTTTGAGGTCTCATGAGTCCATTTTTTACTATTTTTGCAATGATGTCTATGGGTGGGTGTGTATGCCACATTTTTTTGCGAAGGTTCTACAGGTCATACCGTTTGACATACATATGTAAATTAATTTCAGTACGTGCCTTTGGTAAATGGATATGAAGAGCTGTATAATTTTTGAATATAATCGGGAGGGGGCGAAGGTTAGTTTACTTGAAACCCCAATTTTGTGAACGATCTGCTTTTTAACATATAATCAAATTCAGTATGTCCTATATGCCTTTGATGTATGGAGCTGTACTTTTTGGGCATATTGGGTATGGGATTTTATTTTACTTGACACCCCAAACCGTTTATAACACTTTTATAAGGCTTTACAGGTCATACCGTTTCACATATACTAAAAAGAATTAGTATTTTCCATTGGAGATAAAGAGCTGTATAGTTTTTGGGCATAATAGGGAAATGAGGAGGGGTAGTTTACTTAATACCCCAATCTGAAAATAATTACTTCGAGCATGATAAAACTTATAAAGTTAAAATGTTATATTTAATATTCTATTAGGATTATCTACAAACATTTATAAGTTCGAACATGTCTGTCCAAAGAGGAAGGGTGGTTTAGTCGAAGGGCTAAATCTAAAATTGAGAGAAATTTTTTCTTTTGTGTGTGGCATCGATTCGATATACTTTAAACTTTTATTCTTTATATTATATATCCATAAAAATATCTGGTACGTTGTGTTTTCTATTCAAAATGTAGTATAAAATCAAAGAATTTTAATTTGTTCACTAATGTAGCAAGTACCGCTTCATTTTATGTTAATAGTTGTCGCAAGTAATGTGTTTCTAAAAAAGAAGTCGCAACAATCAGGATGTTGATCTAGTGAGGTGCACAAGAATCGCTTTATTATTGTATGAGAATAATTATTTGAATTGCTTGTCGTCGACTTCTTCGATTTTTGAAAGTACGCCGTTGCCAAAGCCAAATCAGTCAGTCCGTGTTAAACAAAAATATGTCGCAAAAGGAACACGTGTTAAACGAGGCCTACCTGAACTCACAAAAATGTTGCCGTTTATCAACAAATGCTTTTATACCTTAACTCTTTCAGGTTAGGTGGTTAGTTATCTAACCACTAATTCTTGCTTGTTTAAAACATGCTTTCGCGTCATCTATTGACAAATTATTAAAGAATTAAATTTTTAAATACATCGCTGATCATTTGTTGCGAGACTTTGTCGCTAGGGTTCACTGGTTGTATTTATATCTTTATTTAAATTCGGGGCATCCCCTTGCTTTTTTAACAGTTCCGTTGTCATTGAAATAAAGAAGCATAGAGTGTTTATTATTAAACGAAATCAGTGTTAATTTGTTATTTATTATTTGTTTTTTTGTTTTGTGATAACATATATATGTAACCAGAGCATAATATACAAAAACAAACGTAAGTAATATGGTGGTTAGATTATTAACCACTGTGACTATAGTACATTCTATAGTAAATAATTGTTTTCCCACATAATTTTGTGTTATATACATATATGTAATTAGAATGCCGCGCATACTCAATGAACAAGATATCGTAGATATTTTGTTTGAAGATATACCTTCTGAAGGCGAAAGTGTGTGTAGTTTCGAATCAGACGAAGAAAGGGATGATGACCAAAAAGCCGATCTGATGGTACTTGGTGATATACCGTCAGGACTGCAGCCAGAACTTGATGATTATTTGAGTCAGATGATGTAATACCTCTATCAAATTTGTGTACTACTTCTGCTAGTCAGTTACCTACTACGAGCTCCGCAGTTGTCCAACCAAAGTGGAAAAAAAATTTCAAAATGAAAGAGCCGTGTGAATTTACAGGAGGCGCAGGTGTTGCAGATGATATTGTAGAAGTAGAGAATATAACACCAACAAAATTATTTGGTTTATTTTGGACAGCAAACTTAGTTGAAACAATCTGCTTTCAAACAAATCTATATGCCACGCAGAAAGGAGTACCTTTTACACCCACTCACCCACTACACCTGAAGAAATTGAAGTATTTCTTGCTTTAAATTTAGTGATGGGTATAAAAAAATCGCCGTTATAAAGATTACTGGTCTTCTGCCCCTGATATGAAGGACGTATACATATCTTCTTTTATGCCACTCAACCGTTGTTGATAAATTTGATCAGCTGAAAAGCACTTATGCTATTGATCGAAAATCCCGCAAATGGTGGCAACGAATTTTTTTTCATTTTCTGGAATGCGCCGTTATAAACTCTTATATTACATATAAAGAGCTCCAGAAAATATACCACCTAGAACTTGATCAGCTCAGTGCCAAAGAGTTTCGAAGAAGTGTTTACCATGGCATCCTAGCACCAGTTCAGGCGAAAAAACCCAAATCAGGCACTAAGCGCTCAATTTCGGAACCCTCTTCCCCACTACCAGTACAAATAAAGAAACACAAACCTTCAGTACCAAGAGAATTGCGTCTGGAAAGCAGTATGCATCAGCCAGAGCGATCTACATCACGAAGATGTGCAAAATGCAGCACCAAAAAGAATCCGGTGCGTACTATATGGCAATGCAGAACCTGCAAAGTTCCTCTTTGCATACGCACAAATCAGACATGTTTCTCCGATTTCCATCAGAATTATTTTTTTGTTATCAAATGTGGCTGCGTATACTAAACTTTACTTGAATTTTTTTTTGCCAACCGTCACAGTGGTTACTAAACTAACCACCCTCTTCCACAAAAGCCTAAAGGTCAAATTTATTTTTTTCTTTTTTTTTATAATAAATAAACTTTAATCAAACCAAAAATGCAGTAGTTTTGTTATTAAAATAATATATGTAAGACTGTGGCTGAAAGAGTTAAGTGGATTTTTTTTCTAATAAAAATTCTAATAATCATTTAAGTTTTTTATTATACAGTGGTATTGCATAAAATAGAGCCCCTTTTACTACATATTTCGAAAAAGAAAAAACATACTAAATTTTCATAACAAATTTTAAATTTTTCGAACAACTGATCAACTAAATTACTATAGACCAGTTTTGATAAAAAACTTACAAAGAAATATATACGTAAAAACATTCGAAATTCAAAATTTTTAAGTGTGAAAAAAATAGAGCCATATACTTCAATTATCTAAAAAACACAAAATTCCAAGATATGTTATAAATAATATACTTTAAATATCTTTAAATTACCTCAGTACTTAGTGGAATATAATTTATTTTTGATAACGGCAAAGCACCGTTTTGGCATAGGGGCAAAAACAAGTATTTGGTATGTCTCAATCGGAATATTATTCCATAAAAGATTTTTATTAGTTGTATGTTTTCCCTTAAGAGCTAAGTAAATATTCGCCACAAGTTCTCCATGAGTTTAAGACTGGCAACTGAGCAGGCCAACTTAAAACATCAACCCATTTTTTCAAAGCAATCTTTTACCCACTTCGATGTGTGTTCTGGGTCATTGTCTTGCTGAAATTAAAGTGGCATTTTCCAATCTGCGTAAGGCACACATCGAAATATGTAAAGTAAGTAAAAGGTGGCTCTATTTTATAGAACACTACTGTATTTCATTAATAAAACTACATATTTGTTATACAATTGATTGCGATTATTTTGCGTTTTTTTTTAAGAAGAGATACAACTGGTTTAGATTAAAAACGGCGCCACCATATTAAAATATTTTTAAAAACTTAACAACAAAAATGAAAACTTAGAAATGCTTGAAATTAAATACAAAAATTTTCTCAAACAAATAAATAACAGATTAGTTTTTTTTTGTTTAAGGGGTTGTTGGGGTGGATGGACTGACTATACATACATATGTATGTGTGTGGTATGTGTGAGTCAATTGCATTGACATTTAGATTATTTATATTTTAATTGCGAATGTGTATTAAAATTTACATTAATATCTCGTGCAAAAAAATGCCGTGAAGGTTAAATGAAATCATTTTTTTTTATTCTATTTTGATCCAATTGTATTTGAAATTCTATTTTTAGCTGTATATACATACATACATACATACATACATACATACATACATACATACATACATACATACATACATACATACATACATACATACATACATACATACATACATATGTAAATAGTTGTTTACAAATTTCGATTTCATTTTAAACGAATTCCAATTTTTACTTTTATTTTATTGTTCTGTTAAATTGAAACGCAATTGGTGTTAAAAACTAAATTGTTTTTTATACACGTATGTATTTGTAATTGTATTTTATATTATTGTTTTGTATTTTCATTTAGAAATTATTAAAATTACTATTTATTATCAAGTTCATGATAAAATGCACTAAAATTGGAAATATTTGTGTAATGTCTATGAATAAATTGAGGACAATTAGGCAGGACTTATTTTGTATATCGTTGGTTTAGTCAGCAAATCAGATTTTATATAAATCTAAATACCTCATGTTGTTATGCAATGGTAGCAAATACGATTATTTTAGCCTTAGCCTTAGCCTTATTTTAGCCTTAGCTAAAAAAACGCGTCCAACTGCAAACATTCAACTTCAATAAATTTATTTAGTGTGAAACCACATCATCGGCAATTCATATGTATTTATAATAGCTGTGCCCGCCACATCGTGGGCATTCTGACAATATTTTGCTTGATTTTGTTTTGAAAGTATTCCACACCAATTGTAAGACTTTTATAGTGCTTCAGATATGGTTTATATATATACTTTATATAAAAAGGTACCCAACCCTACCTTTATGTACCATTGAATCGTTAAAATTACGTACTTTCACTACTCTTTCTCTATTTTCTCTTGGAAATGAGATATTTTTTTTTTTGAAAATTATTCTATATTTGATACTTTATGTAACTCAACTCCAAAAAACAGTTTAAGGAAAAGGCGCATAATATTTGCGACCAAAAAGTAAAAAAATGGATTTACAGCAAATTTTTTTTTAATGAGAGTGTGAGTCCACCCACACGCACTTGGACCCTAAATTTAAATTGGAAAACATAGAAGTATAGGATAATATTAAAAATCACTGTGGTAAAAGGTATATACGATTCATTGCTCAGCGGCATCTAAGAGTTGTAATTAATGTAATTTTTAGGTAATTCCAATGAAATTGTAATGGAATTGAAAAACCCACAGGTAGGAATAATCACAGGTATGATTTTTTATCTTGCGTCATACAAGCAAGTGCCTTGTTTTATTACTTAAATCGTTTTTATGAGTTTTCTTATTCTTTTAAATCATATAATAACTCAGAAGGTCATAAATGAATCCAGCTTTAAAATAAAATAAATAAAAATAATTCCAAACAAATACATGTCACATTTAGATTTAAAATCGACAAGTTCCTGTTGTTTAATACGAACATAATGATGTACAAATATACATATTGCATCTATCATAGATGGAGGGGTAGTGCACTAAATTTTGATTGAAATCAGCATTGATTTCACTAACACTTAATAATATTGCAAAAAAATGTATTGCACTATTTTTTTGCAGCTTAGTGATAAACTACAAATCTTCTTTAACACTCAGATTTAGTGCAAAAATTCTTCACTCACTCAATTAGTGCAAAATGTTTACTTGCAATCAATAAAAAGCTGCATTTACACCACACTCTCACTAAACTTTCAAAAATTGTGCTTTAAATTTAGTGCAAAATTTTTAAAAAACTTCCAATATATTGCAGATTGATTTTTACTTTAACATACGTAGTATAAGGTAAAGTATAGTAATCATGAAAAAAATCGAGGTCGGGATTTTGACGAATTTATACGTTTTGAGGTCTCCTGAATCCATTTTGATTATTTTCGCGATGATATCTGTGGGTGGGTGTGTATGCCACTATTTTTGTGGAGTTTGTACAGGTCATATCGTTTGACATATCAAAATGAAATTTAGTATGTGCCTTTGTATATGGAGCTGTATAGTTTTTGGGCATAATCGGGGGAGGGCAAGGGGTAGTTTTCTTACCCCCAAATTTTGTGAAAGCTCTACTGGTGCCATATTCTGTAATTCTTGTAGCTAAATCTTTCGCTAAAATTCTAAAAATGCACCAACAAATTACGAGTATTCTTACAACAACACTCATAATTTGTTTGTGCATTTTAAGAATTTTAGCGATAGAATTAGCTACGAGAATTACAGAATATGGCATCTGGTCATACCGTATGACATATTAAAATGTAATTTAGTATGTGCCTTTGGTATATGGAGATGAAGAGCTGTATAAATTTTGGGCATAATCGGGAAGGGGCAAGGGGTAGTTTACTTAACACCCCAAACCGAAAATAATTAATTTTTCGATTCGAATATACTTTGAACTTTTATTCTTTATGTAATATATCCATAAAAATATCTGTTTCCATTGTATATGGTAAAGTTGAGTGTGGCCACTCCAGTTTTATTTTTTTTTATCAAATAATTAAATTTTAGTGCAAACATTTTTTAACTTTTGAAATTTAGTGATGATTTCAAAATTTTCAGCTTCAATCAACAAAATTAATGCAATAATTTTGCAATATCACTAAGTGTGAGTAAAGATTGCAAAATTAGTGCACTATCCCCAACTATGGTATCTATACATTTAATAAATCTATAAGAGGACAATGTCTGTATATAAAATATTTTTTGAAAATTCTGTTGCTGATTTACTGCAAAGGGTTTGTGAAAATTGTACCCCCAGGTTACGCCACGTACGTGAGAGTTTTTGTATAATATTGTTTTGATTTTTCATTAAGAACAAGTTTATTAAAAGACAACGTTAAGAACAACGATTAGAATGTGTCCACTTGTATAAGCAATATAACAATTGATAAATTAAACAAATTTACAAGTTTTTTTTCCTTATTTCAGAAAATAAAAAATGGGTAAAAGGGTTTTTTACTTACACTTTTCACATAAAGATAAATCAGTTTCTGGCTTCAAATAACTCAAATTCAAATTCTTTTTAAAGCAAATTTAAAGCGATTAGGTATTTTTGTCTGCCACAATTGCTAGTTGATTGTTTTATAAGTTTAAGTGACGTCCCTCCTTCTTAGGCGAATGTTTAAAAAAGGATTTCAGATTTCTTGAACATCAGGTGTTGATTTTAAAAACTATTATTTTGTATTTTTTGCATAACACACTTTTATGTGTTCACGTAAAACTTCGATGTGTAAATTGTTAGACGTGTCGGAAGCTCTTTTCTGAAAAGATGACTATATATTAATTATTGTAAAATGTGTCACGTGGGTGGAACTTGGAGCTGGAGAAATTGTGCAACTTCAATCGGTCTTAACAATAGGTCTATGGGGCGCAGATCCGTAGGGCTTTTAGGACATTGATATAAATGCAGCGTGTCATGGGGGATTTGAAGACAGGTAGGGCAACGATTTAAAGTGCCGGGAACTATACGCTCGCGATAGCAGTTAAGAATACTGCACCATCCGGCCCTTAATTGTGCTAAGGTAGTTCTTGTTTGCCTGAGAAGAAGCTTATCATTGTCTGCAATTGCTGGGGTTGTTCATTTAGGATCTTATTACATCTATAAACATTCATTGCTCCTAAAACCGCCTGTTGATGTAATAGTTTTTGGGCGTCCGCAATGGCCACTCGGTCTGTAAGAGATGGAATAATATCCAGAATGTCATTGCGATAGAGACGGATCTTGAATGACCATTTCATGGTTAGGGTGGGTGGTCAGGTGATAAGACACCAGGTGTTGCTTTGTCAGTAGCTCATTATGCTGCCTGACCGAAAGTATTCTAGCCTTCTTTTGAACGTGATCTATGTTAGTCATTCTGACACATCCAGTAGCGCTTCTGAGTGCATTATTTTGTGCAGTTTGTAAAACTCGCCATTTAGTGTCGCTGAGGAACCAGGTCCATATGGGGGCAGAATAACTAAAGAGAGAGAGCGATCAATTGCTTTGAAAGTTGTTATTATGGTCTCTTTAGTCATTCCCCAGAGGTGCCTGCAGGAGTTTTTAGGATTGTTAGAAGTTGAAGTAATTGTTTAGATGCCTTATTTGTTTAGTATATTTACAACCATTACCATATAAACGATAATATTCACACTAATAAGTTTATTTCTAGACAACAGATGATAACGTTTTGCTGTTTTTCTGTACAGCTGTACAAATACATATGGGCATTTCCACAGAAATGTCAACCGCAGCCAAAAAATTCAAAGTCTATAAA
This sequence comes from Phasia obesa, assembly GCA_949628195.1. Classification (NCBI taxonomy): domain Eukaryota; kingdom Metazoa; phylum Arthropoda; class Insecta; order Diptera; family Tachinidae; genus Phasia; species Phasia obesa. Next base: position 36,395,884 of record OX451215.1, read on the forward strand.
GTATGTTGTTTTAACATTTTTTATACGGAATCTATCAAATTTAACTAATGTAAAAAAATTTTACATTTATTCGTAACACATTTTGAAATATTCGAAGGCAAAGTCGAACAAGTGCAAAAGTTGTGTTTTAAACATTTCTATTGCATGTTTTGTTTTGATTAATTATCTTAATGAGAGACATTATGCATTGAAATTTGTTGTTGTAAATCTTGGTTTATATTTAAATTATATAAGAAAAATTTAGAAGAAACGATGCGATTGCAAATAACGGTTATTTTTTTCTTTGCTTTACCGTATATTTCGATGTAGCGTTCGACATTGAAAAATAACATTTGTTATCAGTGAATCGAATGTATTTGTAAAAAATAAAGCCAACTGCAAATAGTGGAGAGAAAGGTTAAAGGGTGATGAAAAAAAAAATACAAAACTATAAATTAAAATACCAGGAAAGAATGCGGAAAGCTAGGCAGACGTGGAGAGCACAGGCTAAATAAGTTAATATTCAAGAGAAACGGACTAATAATTGCATACGACAAAAAAAAAGAGACGCCAAAAGCTCCTAGAAATGTCAAACGCACGTCAAAGCCAAAACGAACCTTACCAATGTAGACAAACCTTGGCAAAAGGTGTTCAGAAAGTGGAGAAAGCCATGCTTAACGACATGCACAAATGGCTAAAAAAAATAAATACATATGTGACCCGGTCTATGAAAAGGGAAAAGGCCTATGATTCAAAAACAAAATTTCGAAAAATTAGCTGTTAAAGATAAACAATGCAACAACAACAACAAAAAGTGGAAACATTTTTTTTTGAGTCATAAGCCACCTTTTCATAGGCCGGGTCACATATATTGAATATATTTAAAATTATTTATAATCAATTATGCGTATCTCATTACATAGAGAAAGCCATGCTTAACGACATGCACAAATGGCTAAAAAAAAATAAATACATATGTGACCCGGTCTATGGAAAGGGAAAAGGTGGCTTATGACTCAAAAACAAAATTTCGAAAAATTAGCTGTTAAAGATAAACAATGCAATAACAACAACAACAAAAAGTGGAAACATTTTTTTGAGTCATAAGCCACCTTTCCATAGGCCGGGTCACATATATTGAATATATTAAAAATTATTTATAATCAATTATGCGTATCTCATTACATAAAAAGTATGATGGAATAAAATGTAGCGTGCGACATGTCGCGTGCGAAAGTGATTAAAATTAAATAAAAAATAAACTACTTAATATTTTTGAATAAACTAAAAAACATTATTAAGATACATAAATGCACTACATTTTAAAATTAGTCGCATTAAAATATTCCTTTAAGTTTCGCTGAAATCTGTGTTTAATTTGTTTGATTTAAAAGCCACTTCTGTTTTTGTCGCATCCGAATGTCTTGATTTTTTGCAATTATCTTGGAAACAAACAATTGTCCAAAATCAACCTTAGCACCAATTATAGTGCTAATCGAGAGCTATAAGATTTACCTTTTGTCAAAATAAAAAAATGATTTGCCATATGTTTTTTTTTCAATTTAAATGCGTACAAATGTCGCATTCGACATTGTGGAAATGCCCATATGTATGTATGTACAATTAAGTTGTTGGTTGATACGTTAGTATTTTTCTGTTTCCAAATAAAACATATTTGATTAAAATATTAATAAAAACAGCTTTTATTTATTTTATTTAAATACTTATCTGTCAAATAATAACAAAAACTTATAATAGTTCTTTGTCTAATATATATAAATCAGTTTTAAATTTGTGAAGGACATTTAATTAAGTTACCTAGAAAGCAGGGATCGTAATTCATAAAAAAATACTTTTTAATGTTTATTTTTCAATTTTTATATTTCGCTTGGAAAATAAAAGTTACTTTTCAAGTTTTATTTTTTACTTCTTCATCTTGTAGCAAGCATTTCTCCTTCATTATGATTTTTTTGGTCGCCCTTTAATTTTTAATTCAAAATTTTACACGTGTTTCTATAGGGAATATAGCAAATGCACATGCGGTGTAAATTATTTTAGTGGATATAGCAATACATATGTTGTATGAATTTAAATTGTCTATATATAACGGGTCAAAATATAAGGTCATATACGTCGAATTTAGACAAAGGGTACCTAGTAACTCTAACTTTTATTTTGTATATTTCTTGTTATTCTAGATACAGTTATACACACTTTTAAGTATGTCTTTAACGGTTAAAAATATAACACCATATCAAATTGTATCGCCTATTGGGACCGTTTGACATATCAAAATGGTATATGTAATTGGGAATTTTTCTAATGGCGTAGATTTTAGGTATATATAAAAAACGGAAAAACCGTTGCTGATTTTTCCCATTGAATACTCTCAGCGTAGAAATATAGATGATTTAAGCCACCTTTATGGGGAACGGCTTGACGGATAATAAGAACAGTTGTTTCAAAATGTTTAATAAAGTCTATATTTTCCATTGAAAAAATCAGCAAAGATTTTTTGTGCCCACTAGGGATGAAGCCACTTTTTTCGGGAATAGCACGACGGATAATATGAACAGTTAGCTCAAAATTATCATTAAAGTCTATATTTTTAATATAGTAATTTTTCCTGGGGGTTTCATAGTTTCCATGAAAAATTACCGTTTTGCGCTACGCTATTAGCAAAATTCCCAATTACGGGGTATTTATTTTTCCCCGGTTCTTAAATTCCCAATTACTGGGTATTTATTTTCCCCCGGGTTTTAAATTCCCAAAATAGACGCAATTTCGTCTACGCTATCTTGTTTCACGTGTTTTCTTGATACCCCAAACCGAAAATGATTCGAATGTGATAAAAATACAATCATAAAAATACAATATTGTTTCCATGAGGTATGGTAAAGTTTGAGAGTAGGCCTCTCAAGATTTTTTTGCAAGTCGGTTTAAAAGAGAGTAATAAAGAATGAATATTCTCATTTAATTTAGTATATAAAATGGTTGCTGGGAGTTGAAAATCTCAAATTTTTTTACTGCTTCTGTGCGTATCAAATAATGTGGATTATTGTTTCTGCTGGATTGATGGTAAATGTGTTGGTTGCTACTCCTTTAACTTTTATGCATTTATTATACATTTTCCAACTTGGCCTACGTGAGTTAAAGCATGTTTGTTTTCGTTTGTTGCTCTTCCATTTGATTCGTTTGTGTTGTTGTTTTTAAAAATATTTTATGTAATACATTTTTTGCAATGTTTATGTTCTAAGTTTTTTTTTGTTTAAATTGTGTAAAAAGAAATATAAAATACACATACCTTCATACATACATACATACCTTCCTATAAACATGTACATAAATTCGTAATATGTATGTATACATACATACATACATACATAGATACATACATACATACATACATACATACATACATACATACATACATACATACATACATACATACATACATACATACATACATACATACATATGTAAATATGTACATATGTATATCGCATTTATTAACTATAAATTCATACATACCTAAACTCGTTTCTCAGTCAAGAACTTTGTTTTTATTATTTTGTTTTGTTTATCACATTTGTTTTGAACAGTTTTTACGAAAATAGAAAACAACAAAAAAAAAAAACTCCTACATGCATACATACGTATTTATGTATGTATATACATGTAGGTAATATCTTGAAATGCAATACTTATAGAAGAGGTGTTGTAGATCTACCCGAGGTCCCCCCATTAAAAAAGTTTAAAAACAGTATTGCGATAGGCAGTTTTATTTATTTGGCCATTTTTGTATTTATTATCAGTTTTTAAATATGTATTTCATTATTATTTATTTTTAAAATAATCTAAGTTTTTCTTTTGTGCTGCAATCAACTTTCCTTTATTCTTTTATTCTTCTTTATTATTGTTTGTATGTACATTTGGTATTGATTTTGCTGTTATGTGCACACCTTGCTTCTTTTTTTTAATATTATCAATTCAGCGTTTTTAGGGTTCTGTACCCAAAGGGTAAAAACGTAACCCTATTGTTTTCGCTACAATGTCTGTCCGTCTGTCCTGTCCGTCCGTCCGTAAGTGTCTTGTATCCCTGAAACCGTAATAGGTAGACTCTTGAAATTTTCACAGAAGAATTATAACCACTAGGGTGTTCCGATAGACGTGTTATTCACGTGTATGTATGTGTTTATTTCTTGAGCTGTGGGAGGCACACACTTAAAACAGTAATTAACAAGCAGTTTCACAATGTCATAAGAATTCGTTCTTTCGTACAAGTACATTTAAAACAAAAACGAAAAAAAAAAAATTTTTAATTTGTTTTGTTTTTAATATATTTGTAGGAAAGAACGAACTCTGTCGACATTGTGAAACAGACCCTAAAACTTAGTTCTCTATATAAACAAGTATAAAGAATAAACCTAAAAATTAAAGGGTATTCCGACAGTGTCGTGATTTGCACGTAGACTCCTGAAATTTGTACAGAAGATAAGTTGTCACGGCCGCTATGATAGTTTAACAGTAAACAGTGTGTTCCGACAGTGACATGTTTTTCATGTATATTGCCTTATTTTTTGAATCGTAATATTTATTAGGCTCTTGATATATTCATAAAAAAAAGAATTGCAATGGCTGCTATAAAAAATAATAAAATTAAATTGTTAACCGTAATAGGTAGACTTTACAGTAGATGTGTTGCCATCGCCGTTATAACAATTGAAGGGTGTTCCGCAATATTGCCTTGTTTTTACAAATTTAACAAATTTAATTATTATTTAATATGATAACTTGGCTGTTGTTCGAACGGGTGGCCTATATTTATAATAAGGGCCATATTTTCACAGGAAAGAAGCATCCTATATTTAAACCGAGGTACTAGGAACCTTTTCACATCTCCCCGGGGGTACCAATTGTCATTGCAGTACATTCTCAAATGCCTTGACGCGGTGCTCACGAGGAAAATAATAGGGGCACCAGACGCTAGGGTTCATGGAGCCCAAATCTGGAAGAAAAGGTCTATTGTTTTATAACACGAATTCTCTTCGGGGCCCGACCAGTGCCCAAACGACTGGTGCCACGGGAATCGGTAGCCCCACAGAGACCCTTCCGTCTCTGTGACGACCGGTTATTGGTGAAGTCCTCTTCAGGGATACACGTGGTGGCTGTGGTTTAAGATCAATGTATGCCGGGTAGGTGCATTGTGGATCAAAATGTGCTGTTGCATTCTCAACAGAAGGAGTTGGATAGTCTGCCATATTCTAAAAATTGCCACTCACTGTGACTGTGCGACTCACCTAAGAATTCGTATATCGTGCCTCTTACACAGGGCACGTTATCGTAGGGTGCGCCGTTACTACACAGTGGGGGCGCTAGTCTACGTCTTTATTTCACTCAGTGGTAGGACCATACGTCGAGTAAGGGCCCACGGCTAGGTATCGACGCAAATCTTGACCACATCTGTACCTCTTCACAGTTACAACTTTATTATATGCATAAAATATATAAAAAAAATATTTTAAATTTCATAGAAAAGTCAATACAATGTAGAGAATACAACTTACTTTAAATAAATGCAAAAAAGTTGATAACACTATGCACTAAAATTTTATATGAATGTTTTTGTTGTGTTGTTTGTTTTGGTTGTATTTTTATTGTATGTACTTGTTTTGTTGCTTTGTTTTTAACATTGATAACTACCACCATCACAATAGCTGCTATTTAAAACACACTTGGTAGTACTCACGTACTACGTTCTTCTAGATGCGAAGCCGGCAACCTAAAAAGTTGTTTTTATCGACTGCACTTAACCATATGACATCAGAATATCTTGAACACTCGTACTAGGCACACGTTAATTTCGCAAAAGCAAGCAATATTAAATTTTACAAAAAGTTTTAAGACTAATTATTTTAAATGTTTAAAAAATAATCAAAATAGAGTTTTAAAAACTAATGTAAACAAGCGATACAAATTAAGAACAATTGTTTTAAACAAATTTATTTGTTAAACCATAAACAATGATAATATAGAAAAAGTAAATATTTTTGTAAAAAAGATAAAACTGAATAAATATTTATCAAATAAAGTCATATACATACATATGCATTCGTGAGTTTCAAAATAATTATAACAGAAGCTTTTAAAAATTAAATATAGATTTTGATTAAATAAGTGCCATCAATTGTCGTTTATTATAAAGTGCATGATTTTGGGTTCATTTTGGACATCTTGAACGAAAGGTATGATATCCTTTATTTTTTTAAATAAATTTTAACATTTACTGTATTAAAAAATCCTTACAAAAACAAAAATGTGAAAATAAGGTCAAATTCTTCTCCACTTCAGGCTCCTTTTTTTGGACTGGCAAACGTGTTAAGATTTATCTGATTACTAACTTACCGCGATCTACTAGTATACTACTTTCTTGCTATGTTTAAAGCTCCAGCGCTAAAACGATGTCCTATAAAAATTTCACATTTTTAATTTTTTTCTAGTTACTTATTCACTGAGACCTATTCGTTCCCTAATTTTAGCTATCTACCTGTAGTATTATATTGATGAGTATTGATGAGTCAGTCAGTGAGTATATACTTAAACCCTCATCTATCTCTCAGGAAGCCTTCACTGTAGGCCAGCATTTCACTTATAGGGTTGGTCATATGTGTGTAGTTTTGTTTTAAGTTCCATGATTTCGTGATAAAAGGAAAGAAAATTATAAAAGGGGGATAAGTATACATTTTATTTTGTCATCGTATATTTGCTTCCTATTATTTTGTAAGATGAAAAACATTTTATATACATTAAATATATATCGCACCCTAAATCATAAACAGTCACAAATCAAAATTGATTTAAACTGTTTTGTTTCCAATGAACCAGTTCACAGATTTATGCCCTTATGCAAAAGAAATAAAGTGTCCTTTAAGTCTACTTTCAAACAAATTTTATATAAAAATTTTGTCTAAAAGTGTACTTCAAATAGACTTTATTTCTTTTGCCTAAGGGCATAAATCTCTAACGACGCATCACGTAAAAACTACTGGATGGATTTTAACAAAACTTTGTGTGGAGATACCTAAGTATCCTGATCCCAATATAGGTTACTTTTTTTTCGCAAAAATATCTTATTTCCAAGAGAAAGTGGACAAAAAGCAGTTAAAGTACGCAGTTGAATTAACCGGATATGCATACTTTATTTTTTATAAAGTAAAAAAACCCATAAACTGATATGCAGCATAGTTTAAGGCGGAACTAAAAACACCTTCGCCGGTATTACCACATAGAACTTAATCAATCGCTGACGAAAATAAGCGAAGCTTGACTATCACTCTAACCATCTGTCTTATCTACTATTATCGCTTTCTAAAGGAAGCAACACAGTTAATATAGGCATTAATTGCCTGAATGTTCCTTCTCTTAAAAAAAGAAACTAAGAACGTAAGATCTTCGGTGTGGATTGCTCTCAAAGCAAAATCGAACAAAATATTGCAAAGACGTTGACGAAGTAGCGGGCACAGCTAGTTTGAATATAAACTTACAACCATGGTTTTTTATAATCATTTCTTTTTTGCCTCTCCTGGAGAATTGTTAATTTTGAGAAAATGCTGTTTATGATTTCGTGTGCGATATGTACATATGTATGTATACATATTTTCTATAATATGGTTTTTGTTACATATAAAGTTCTCACTAGCAGTAGTATAAAACTTATATGAAAACGAGACAACACGTTTTTCTTTTGAACAGCTCTCAATTTTTTTTAATTCTTTCGTAAGTTTCTCTTGTTCCATTTTTATAAATCATGCGGTATGCGCGTGTTATTTGAAACCATTTATTTGGTATTTTTCCATTACTTTTACGAATTAAAAAATAAAAATTAATGCTCAGCATATACCTACATATAAACAAGTTTTGAGCTTAGACTTTCTTTTGCAACTGCTCTTTGAGGATTATTAGAAGTTTTTCCTGATTGTGGACAAAATGTTTAAAAAAAAAGTATTTATTAGTTTGTCTATTTACTTTTAACAAATACTTATTGGTTATTCGTTTTAGTAAGACAAAAAGAAAAAATCATAAAAGGGGATTTTAAGAGAGATTATATTTATAAACTTTTCAAGTAACACAAACACAGAAACAAATGCATACATATGTACATATATTAAATGAGGTGGGACCACGGTTGCCAGATTTTTTTTCTCTCTCCCCTAAAAGAAATAATTTTTCTTGATGCCCCTATTACGGTTTACAACTCAACTCAGTTGAGTTGTCTAAAAGACAACTGCTACTGATGAGTTGTAATTTTTTTAAACTTTTGTTAAGTCGCAATTTACATTAGACAGAAAAATGGGCAGACAGACGAGATTTGTAGGCAAGGGGTTGAAGAGGTAGAGTGTGTATTTCATGACTAGTGTACTGGACATTTTTTCGTTTCTCTTTTCTGCTTTTCGCTTTCTTTAATGTTCTCAACAAAGATATTAAACACACAGATTTTGAAACACGCAAACATGTAAAGAATATAACACAGAAAATAAAATGTGCAAAAAAAAATTTACATTGGACATAAACAAGACAGACAGATTTTTGCACATTTTATTTTCTGTGTTATATTCTTTACATGTTTGTGTGCACATTGCACATGTGCACATGCACATTCTACTAGAAACTCATTAAAATGAGGCCGACTTGAGAAATATAAAGTGAAGCAACAAAGAAAAAAGCGAAAAGAGAAACGAAAAAATGTCCAGTACACTAGTCATGAAATACACACTCTACCTCTTCAACCCCTTGCCTACAAATCTCGTCTGTCTGCCCATTTTTCTGTCTAATGTAAATTGCGACTAACCGAACTAACACAGGGTTGTAAACGGTAAAAAAATACAACAGAGTTGTAACACAATTTAAATTCAACTTCAAAGTTTTTGACACGCGAGTCGTAAAGTAGCTCTGGGTCGGGGAACACGTGCGTGCGTCATTGTAATTATCGCTTAAAGTCAATCAGGCCGTCCTTGTTGCTCGGCCTTCGAGTGGTTTGCTTCTCGTTCTCACACTGGCTGATTGGCGTCCTCGAATAGCTGTACTACGGTACTGTTATTGGTGGTTGTTTAATCAGCCACGTGTAATCGTTTGGTTATCGTTTATAACCTATAAATTTTAATTTCAATAAGTCGGACATTGGCGGAGCACCATTTTAAAAAACTTAACTGTTAACTGGAGGAGCACCATTAAACTCAATTTTTAACTGGAGGAGTACCAATAAACTCAAGATTTTCACTGGAGGAGCACCATTAAACTCTCATTAATTTTACCTAGCTGAATTTGGAGTCTCACTTCCTATACGAAGGTATAGGTCGTTCTGCAGATTTTGGAGGAAGCTAAGGCAATCATACCCTGGCGCTTTGGTTTCGTACCTTTGCCATTTACCAATTTCTTTTTGGACAGAATCCAAAAAAAAAAAAAAAGTTTTTGACAAGTTGAGTTGTAACTTGATAATACCAAATTGTAAAATTTCAACTGAAGTAGAGTTGAGTTGTAAACCTTAATAGGGGCCTAAATTAATCCCAATTTCAACAAAAATCCCCCAAAACAAAAATTTTAGGTGTTTAAGTTTTCATTATATTAAAGTTTGTATTATAATATATGTAAATATACATATTTATGTGTATATGAATATACCCAGTGGTAAAAAGGAGTCTGAGAGCCTTCTAGAAGGCCTCTTTATCCTTTTTTTGGAAGCAGAAGGCCTTCTGTTTTTTCTTTCTAATTTCAAGCAATTTTAATTTATTTTTATTTTTAATTGAAATTTTAAAATTTTTTGGGATTCGAACCATCAAAACCTCCAGGCTGATAGACCTTTACACTGTCAATCAGTCTATCGAAACATCTCAATTTCAAGCAGCAATGATGTAGATAAAGGAACTTTTGTGTTTTATAAATAAGAAATCTAAAAATAGAATATTATGTGTTTCTCATACAAAATGAGTACACATTCCTACTTCCCTACTAAGAGAAGCGAAGTAAGATGTAGAAACTGGATCTTTTAGAAGAAAGAGCCAATTCCATCAAAAAGGACTTCTTTGGAAGGCACCCACAATCCTCAGATCCGAGAGAAGGTCTAAACATGCCTTATAGAAGGCCTGAAGTGAGAAGGCCTCCTTAAATTTACCACTGGGGGGATGTTTCTTGTGTTGTTGTAAGAGTATTCTTAAAATTAGAGTTCGTTCATGACATACTACACGCATAACAAAAAAATTGGCTTTCTAATACGTTGTTTAAATAGTGTAGAAGAATCTATCAGAAAGCCGATTGTTACATATTTTTAATTTATTGGTTGCAAAAAATATGAATAGACTAATTAAGCATTTGGTAAAACATAAAAAATCCCTCAAAAAACACTCTAAATATTTTTTTTAACTTCCAATTCCCAATCCCCTAACAAATGTTAACCCCCAAATTCTACCCTAAATTAAAAAAAAATCACCTAAATCTAGGGGCAAATCCCCTAATCTGGCAACCGTGGATGGGACGGCATTTGCCATATTGTTCTCAACTTCTTTAAAGTTTTTATTTTTATATGGTGATTTTATAATCTGTTAATAAAGTCTTTCTCAAATCTTAAAGATCCAAAAGTTAGTTTAAAAACTATTTTTTTTTTTAATTTGATATCAAATAGAAAAATAATATTTTTAATAGGGCCAATTAGAAGGTCAACATTTTACAAAAAATTAAAAAAAAACAAAAAAGTTTTTAAATAAATTTATAAAAAATATTTAAAAAAAATTGTACAAAAGTTTCAAAAAAATTTTTACAAATAATTTTCAAATAATTGAAAAAAAAAAAAAAATACAAAAAGTTTTCAAAGAAACATAAGAGGGTAACACAATATCCAACATTACTATGGTGAAGGGTATATAAGATTCGGCAAGGCCGAATATAGCACTCTTACTTGTTTTTATTAATTTTAATTTTGTTATTTTTTGTTATAGTAGATATTGCAAAAGGTAACCTGTGTAAATAAATAGTCATATCTATATGCAAAATCGTTTCACTATCGAAACACCCTTTTATTTTTAGTTTTATTTATGTAGTTATTATAGGAGACATATATGTATATTCAGAAATCTCAGAAAACTATTTTAATGTGCTTCAATTTCCACAAAAAAAAAACTAATATTGTAGCGTTAATAAGTATAAGTTTGGTTAATACTGTACATAATTTTAAAATTCCCGACAGCAAGAAATATCCTTAACTGTAGTGGGAATAAATTAATAAAAAGCAGCTACAATGTTTTAATATTGACTATTTCAAAAATAATGGAATAAAACATAGCAGTTTTTCCATTTCTCCTTTTTTTTAAATGTTTCCAAGTATTGGAAGTTTAACCACAACAATTGTTCAGAACTAAAGTGCTTGTATTGCATACAACATACAACTTACAACTTACAATCTGCAATAATTTGTTAATTAAATAATTTATAATTTTTTTTTATTAAAATAATCTTAAATGTTTGTTTTTTAGATTTCAAAACAACAAGTCTCCAGTACCAAAACTGGCACGTCACCGTTGGATAAACGTGTTTTGCAACCCAAACAACCGAAACAGCAACCAACAAAAACCTCACAACACTCAATAGCTCAGAATCAAGGAGAAAATCAGCCGGCGACTTCAAATTCAAATAACACCACTTTAACAACTACTGCAGCAGCTAAAAACACCACTGCAAACGCACAGACTCTACAAATCAGCAAAACGCAGGCTGGTAAAAAAGTCGAGTCAACAACAACCATTGGTGAGTTTCGAACATTTTTAATAATTGCGTAAATAAAAGATGAAGGAATTTGTTTTTGAAAAAATGCTATTTTGATTGATATTGGTTTTGTAGAGTTCTTACTTGAGTTTTCAAGCTTCAATTGATTTATGTACATTGCGTTGTTAAATTTAAAACGCCAATTATGATTAATTAAAGATTATCATAAATTATAATAATACTAAATAAAAAGACTTCTAAAATGTAAATATAATAAGAAGCGAGTACTTTTCACATAACGAGTGATTTTTTAAGAGCTTGAGAACTTTTTTTTTAAAAAAAACGCATAAAATTCTCATCGGTTCTTTATTTGAAACGTTAGATTGGTCCATGACATTTACTTTTTGAAGATAATTTCATTTAAATGTTGACCGCGGCTGCGTCTTAGGTGGTCCATTCGGAAAGTCCAATTTTGGGCAACTTTTTCGAGCATTTCGGCCGGAATAGCCCGAATTTCTTCGGAAATGTTGTCTTCCAAAGCTGGAATAGTTGCTGGCTTATTTCTGTAGACTCTAAAGTCTACAGAAATAAGCCCCACAAAAAATAGTCTAAAGGCGTCAAATCGCATGATCTTGGTGGCCAACTTACCGGTCCATTTCTTGAGATGAATTGTTCTCCGAAGTTTTCCCTCAAAATGGCCATAGAATCGCGAGCTGTGTGGCATGTAGCGCCATCTTGTTGAAACCACATGTCAACCAAGTTCAGTTGTTCCATTTTTGGCAACAAAAAGTTTGTTAGCATCGAACGATAGCGATCGCCATTCACCGTAACGTTGCGTCCAACAGCATCTTTGAAAAAATACGGTCCAATGATTCCACCAGCGTACAAACCACACCAAACAGTGCATTTTTCGGGATGCATGGGCAGTTCTTGAACGGCTTCTGGTTGCTCTTCACTCCAAATGCGGCAATTTTGCTTATTTACGTAGCCATTCATTCAACCAGAAATGAGCCTCATCGCTGAACAAAATTTGTCGATTTCGAACATTTCGAACCGAACACTGATTTTGGTAATAAAATTCAATGATTTGCAAGCGTTGCTCGTTAGTAAGTCTATTCATGATGAAATGTCAAAGCATACTGAGCATCTTTCTCTTTGGCACCATGTCTGAAATCTCACGTGATCTGTCAAATACTAATGCATGAAAATCCTAACCTCAAAAAAATCACCCATTACATATGTATATGTACGTAACTTACACGATGAAATTTTTCATGAAATTAGTTGAATGAAACTCTTTTATTTTGTTGTAAGAGGTGTAGAGGATAAAGATAAAGTTCAAAAAAGAATTGAAAAAAATTCATAAAACAATTTCATGGTGTAAGTTACGTAATACTTTCCTGCTTTTTAAACTAGATGTTTAGTTGTCTTAAAAAAAAATAAGAGCAAGAGCAAGAAGTAATGCTCATATACATTTTCTTTAATTAAACGAGTGTTCCAGAGCTATTCACAAACAACCACGGAATTTTTGCATACTTTTTCAATTGCTGTTAGTATAGTGGTTTTTAGAATTATAATTAGAGTCCAAATACAAATAAAGAAATAAAATTTTTTCTTCAAAAAAAAAAAAAACAAAATGTTTTTCCTCCCAAATTTTTTTGTAATTTTTAATTATTATTAACTGTTTTTTTACTTTCTTAATTAATTCAAGCTGTTTCCAAAAGTGAAGCTAACGCTCCCGTTGTTAAGGATAAAAAGAAAGTTAACCAAAAAGTAAGTTTTTCAATATCCATAAAATGCTTTCTTTGAGATTGGATAATTTGCGTATTTTCTTTCTCTTTTTGTAGGCAAGTGATTTTAGTAACGTTGGCGATTGGCCAATGCTAATTGGTGGCAAACCAACAGGTAATGAAACAAAACGTTTAACAAAGAAACAACGTTCTAACGCTCAAAAGGAAGAAAACAGCTCTAATAGTGCAGCCACAGCACCTGTTGAAAATTCCGGTGCTGCAATCAGTGAGGTGATATCGAAAGATAACAAAGATCTTAAAATAAATACAGGTCAAAACAAAACAGCATCTTCAAGCTTGGATACGAGTGCAAGTTCTAGTGCAGCTGTCTTAAAAGATAAAGAAAACAATGACCCCAAATCCACTAATGGTCAGTCAGTTCCAGCAACAACGGTCAACAATGAAGCACCCTCTACCAGTAATGGAGGAAATGGCATCAATAAGAAAATTCCCAAACACAAGTGGAGACCTTTGCAAATCGATTTGGCGAAATCTAGTCGTTCCAAATCAATTGGTCGACCCACACGCAGAGGTATGTCGTCAACACAGCAACGTTACAATGAACGCTCCAATCCACGGGCTGACGGCAACGGCTATGAACGTCGCTCAAACGCCTACAACACCCACGAAGCGCAACATGAACGAAACGTCGGCGCCAACAAAAAATATGGCGGCCCTAATGAGCGCCTTGATTCCTGGCGTAGCGGCAGCGGCGCCGAACGCTCAAATGATCGGGAATACGACCGTTCAGCCCGTACGCAACGGCGCTTCCGCACGTCCTTCAGGGGCAGCAGGCAAGGTCGTGGCGGATTCTCAAGATCGGGACCAGGTCGTACGTCAAATCGCTTACCACGCCATCTGTTAGCCAGTGGAGAATTCGCAAATTATTTGCCGGCGGATGCCGCTGGATCAGATCAATCATTTGTACTTATGGGAACCCATTATTATGGGCCCATGCCTACTGCTTATATCGAAATGGATACTCAAAGCGTCAAAGAAGCCATTAAAAAGCAAGTGTAGGTATTCCTTGAACTATAAAAATTTCCAATAAGCATTTCAATAATAAAACATATTTGTTTAGTGAATATTATTTTAGCGAAGAGAATCTCACTGGGGATTTCTTTTTACGCCGCAAAATGGATGACGAAGGTTGCATTCCTGTCACTTTAATCGCTTCGTTTCATCGTGTTCTGGCTCTAACCACAGATGTGGCTTTAATTATTACAGCCATCAAGGAGTCAGATAAGATAGAACTTCTCGAAGGCTACAAGGTGCGCACAAAAATAAACCCCACAGTTTGGCCCATTAAGGATGTGCTGGATACGACCGGAATCCAAACAGGTGGTACCATTACGTCAAAACTTACTGAAAGTGATGCTGCACCTACTACAACCGCTAAAGATACAAATGAAACTAAAAATATTGAAAAATCAGCTGAATCAACGGAATCATCGAGCAACAAGACAGTTAGTACAAATCCTAACACAGCAACTCAAAGCGATGCTAAATCAGCTACCGTTAATTCACCAAATACCTCGCCAATAATAACTTACGTTCCCGAAGTGCCTCTGCCACCGATACTGACCTCACCCATGGCTACAAAGCCACTGAGCTGTATACCACCACCACCGGTGCCACGTAATTCGCATAATCTTATACCTACCATGTTGTTACAACAAGAGAAACAAACACCTGTTCCTGCTCTTAATGCTATCAGTGCTCTTACCAAGAAGGTGGAAGCGGATCATACAACGGGTGGAGCGGTGGCTCAATTGGCAGATCATTTAAGTGGACTAGCAGAAAGTGTTAAGCCAAAAGTTAAACCAAAATCCGCTTCGACACCAGAAAAGAAGACACCACCAGCTGTCAGGCAAATGATAAACAATGAAGAATCATCATTGGCTGATGAGATTACAGCAGCTGTTGAAACTACCGAGGGCATGTGGAAAGAGGTAAAGAGACGCTCTAAATCAAATGCTAATAAAGATACTAAATCAGCTACCAACTCAACACAAATGCCACTCAACTCTGCCATTTCCACTACCACTTTCACTCCAACCATATCCACCTCAAATTCCTCTAATCCTTCCATCAACACCAAATCCTCTAAAATCACAAATAAATCATTGTCCAACAAAAATAAACTTAATGCCATAAACGCCACAACCTCATTAATTGCTTCCTCTAATGCCGACAAAAACAACACCACCACTACAACAACCAATTCCTCCTCTGCCTCCTTCAAAACAGCTGCATTCTGCACTTCAACCGCCAGCCATCATGGCGAGAAGGAAGAACTAGACTTTCAATTCGATGAAGAGCTTATGGATCCCATACCTGCCACTGGACGCGTCAACAATTTTACTGAACACTATTCCGATGATGATGAATCTGACTATGAGTTTGCCGATCGTGATATTAATAAACTGCTGATTGTTGCGCAAGTACAACGTGCTCCCAAACACGAGGGCTACGACCGTACGGCTGACTTTAAATCCCGAACAAAAATTACTCAGGACTTGGAAAATGTCATCAACGATGGCTTGGCAAACTATGAAGAAGATCTATGGGTTACTGGCAACAATTACCGTACGGTCAATGTGATTTCACAAGAAGATTTCGAAAAACTTTCCGGTAACCAAAAACCCCACTATCAACAGAGACAACAACCACCACCACCACCTCCACCCGCCTACGACGATGAAGACTTGAATAACCCCTTGAATTCGACAATAAACTCGACTCTCAACTCCACAATCAAGTCTCGTCGTGCCCGATTCTATGCCGCGCCAAATACACATTCACTTGATCTTCGTACACCACGTAAACGCAAAACCCGCCACTCATCTAATCCACCAGTCGAGGCTCACGTCGGTTGGTTACTCGACACAGTCGAACATCGACCACGTACAACTTCCATGGGTTCCTCGGCGGGTACCTCACCCACCGCTTCGTCGTACGGCTCATCTGTGCCGCAATCCTTACCCGTCTTCCAGCATCCATCGCACTCTCTACTCAAGGAAAACAATTTCACGCAGCAAGCATATCACAAATATCGTTCACGATGTCTAAAAGAACGTCGTCGTTTGGGCTATGGACAATCACAGGAAATGAACACCTTGTATCGTTTCTGGTCATTCTTTTTGCGGGAAAATTTCAATAAGACTATGTACAATGAATTCCGTTCTCTGGCTTTGGAAGACGCTGGTCATGGTTTCCGTTATGGCCTAGAGTGCTTATTCCGATTCTATTCGTATGGTTTAGAAAAGAAATTCCGACCACACATCTACGAAGATTTCCAAGAGGAAACAATGGCTGATTATGAAACTGGTAAGTTGAAATTGCTGCATTTCAAAAGGCTTGATTTAAAAAAATTAATTTTTGATTGCTTTTTTCTATAGGCCAACTTTATGGATTAGAAAAATTCTGGGCCTTTCGGAAATACTATAAAAATGCTGATAAACTGCAGGTACAGCCCAAATTAGCTGAATATTTAACCAAATTTAAAACCATTGAAGACTTTCGCGTTGTCGAACCCGAAATTAATGAAATGTTACAGGGGGTTGGCAGTTTAAATCGTGCTCGCAATTTACAACGCCATCGTAGTGTGTCGGAAAGTGACGGCACCAAAGTAATCGTTGCGGGTAGTGGCCGCAGACCAAACACTACCATAACTAATCGTAGCGATTATGTGGGTAATAGACACCATCATCAACAACAGCAACAACATCAGCAACAACAACAGCAAAACCATTACCAACAGCATAACAACTACAATCAAAGTAGTAATAACCGCAGACGTACTGGTTCCTTTGGCAGTGGTTCTGTTAGAGTACGTAGTGGTTCTTTGGGTAATAAACCACAGATTGCCAATCGCAATTATCATTATGGTTCACCCAATGAATTAAGACGTAGTGGTGGTGGCAATGGCAGTAATACGGGTTTAAATAGAAACCATAGACAGAATCAATATCAACAACAACAACATAAATTAAAAACATCAGCTACTGGTACACAACAACAACAACAGCAGCAGCAACAGCAACAACAACAAAAAATAGATGCTAACAAACAACAGACATTAAACGAACAACCACAACAATCACAGCAAACTAAAAAATCAACGATAGCGACAGCGTCTGTAGCGGCGGAAAATTAAGAAAAATTCATTTGTTCCTCTGCTTAAATATTTTTGAATAATATTTTTTTCTCTTTATTAGATAAAATTAAGTGCTATTTTTTATGCTTAGTTTATAATTCTAAAATATTTGCTCTATTATTATCCCTATTAATTTCTGTAATATTGTTTTGCTTTCATTTTTGGGTATTTTCAATTTTTGTGCAAAATTATTCATACAAATAATTAACTTTACTTTTTCCTGTCTTAATAGTAGAGCAGTTTTAATTAAATATAAAAATTAATTACTTTAAAAAAACTTTAAACTTTAATTTTAAATTTAAATTTAAATTTCAAACAAACGAAACAAACTTCTCTTTTTTATCTCCATATATATGTATAGAAAAAAACTAAAATTTTTTTTATTAAATAATTATATTTTCTTTCTTTATTAATTTTCTACATTTATTTCTTTTTTGTAATTTATTGTTGATTTTCTTATTATTGCCAACTAAAAACAAAAAACAAATTCGAAAATGCTCAAAAAAATTGTTGTTTAATTTTTTTTCTTTCAATATTTATTACTACTTTTTATTAATCTTATTTTTTCGATGTTATTAAATCAAATACAAAAATCTTTAAGAAAATGAAAAAATATATTTATATTTAATTAATATAGTTATATTTGCTTAAAGTAACTTTATTATATAATTTGTATTTTTTAATTTTCTTTTAAATAAAACCAAACAAACCCCAGGGACTGAGAAACCGAAAACATAAATTTAAAGTGAGGTCGTAATGTATTTTTTTGACCAAGTGGAATTTTTCAGCCAACAATTAATTAGAAAAACATTAAGGAATAGAGGGATTTTCATTAAACCAAAAAGTTTTTAACATATTACACTTTAAAATTTAAAACAACGTTTAAGAATTTGAAATTGATATTAATCAAGAAATAAAGAGCAAGTTGTGTTGTAAAAATGTTGCATTAACAATTATTAAAAATACTGCAAGTTTTGAGGAAAAAATGGAGCTGTTTAAAAAATGTATCACTTGGCTGTATATAATTGCACGTTTAATAATAAAATTGCCTTGCTGATCTAAATCAGCTGAATTTGATGCGCAGACTAAACAATATCGTTAAAAATTGAATAATGAATTTTTTTCTTCCATTTACAATTTTTGATTCTAATAATAATTTTTTAATAATCACTGTATTAACCCGTCGCCATAAAATTTCTAAACAAAATTAGATTCATACAAATAAATAAAGTGGAACACTTAGGTGATACATTTTAGAACATCTTATTTATTTCATTTTTCACTTGCAATGAAAAATATTTCAAGAAAATACTTAAATACGATATTTTAAAATTATCCATCCTTATTTTGAATGTGGTTGACGCTGTTTGTATGCCTTTATTATTATTGTTTTATTGTGTAAATTTAATACGAAAAACCTTAGTCTTTCAGTCGTTTTTATTTTTAACAACAACTTAACTATAAGGAACGTAGAAAACTCAAAACAAGTCTGATTTTTAATTTATTGTTTTTAATATTGCTATCAGAATCTTTTAATAATAAGAATTTAAGACATTATTTTTTTTTTAAATTAAGGATAAACTATCAGAATAAGGATGGGGGTGACTATTTCTATAAATTTTAGTATTTAAAGAAGCTAATTTTTTTTTAATAAAAAATTTCAACAACTAAAATTGAACTAAATTAGACTTTGAAATTTAAAAACGACAAAGAATATAAATTGTGTAAACAATGTTATAAAGGTAAAATTGAAAAAATTATTTGAAAATATTTTATAATTACATTCAAGGGTTCTATTGAAGTTTTAATCTCAGCTGATTAATTGTTTTTAAGAGCATTTTGTTGATGTTCCTATAATTAAAAATAACAACTTATTTAAACATATAGAATTTGAATTAATTTAGAACAGCGGCGAAAATTCTTTCTAAGATTTCGTGATTCTTTGGAATATTAATTTTTCAAAAATAATTTTAATTTATTTTGAATTTCAAATTAAAAAAAAAATTCTAAAATATGCGTTAAACTTAGCAAATCGGAAAATTCAAAAGTAAATATCTGCCCTATATTTTGAAATATTAAAATTTATTTTTAACATTACAAAGAACTATAAATGATTGTAGCGAATTAAAGTGTATCAAAGGAATTCCATAATACCTCGCAGTAAAAGTTGTATTTTTTATACATATGTTTAATCATTGCGGTTGTCTTTTCAAATTTGCGGAATTTTAGTTTTCTCATGATTTTCAAAAGTTTTAACATTTGAGTATTTCAATTATTGTAATTTTCGATTTGGATTTGTTTTAAAGTTTTCGAACATTTTAAATGTTGGTTAAATTTTTTCGAACAAAAGAAAAATAAATTAATTGGTACTAAAAAATGAAAATTTTATATTTAAACATATTTACTTATTTACATTTTTTGAGGAAAAAAATATTTTTTTTTTTTATTTTAAAGCGATTTAATTTAAGTTTCCTTAAAATTTCAAGTATTTTAAAATTGCTTGAACAAATTTTAATGTTTTCTTTCACTTGTTTATATGTATTTGAAATAAATTGAAAAATAAACTAACTGCCAGTTTCACAATGACGAAAGAATTCATTCTTTCTTACAATTAATTTGCGTTCGTTTTAAATGCAATTGTACGAAGCAAGGAATTTGTATAACATTGTGTAACAGGCAGTTATATTATGAATGTTATTGTTAAAAACGTTGAATATTTTAAAATCAAAAAATTTTTTGAATAAATATATATGGACTCATAAAAGATTAATTGTTAACAAATGTCAACACCAATTAAAAATTTATTTTAATTTGTATAAATTTCAAAATAGGACCTGGGGGTCATCGTGTATTTGAAGGCAACAAAAACAAAAGTCATTGACATATGTTGGACTAATAAAATAAAAAAAAATGTACGAACTCTTTAAAATTATGTATTTATCATTTTTTTAAATATTCAATAACAATTTTCCTATTATTTTAATATTATTGATTAGATTAATATAATGGTTTTATTATTAAAAAACAAATTTAAAAATATTAAAAAAAAACTACAAAATACCAACACAATAAATAAAAAAAAAAAAATCATAAAATTATTGTCTTAAAAACATGTATATTAAAATATTAAAAAAACAGAACACTACAATACTATTTATATAACTATTAAAACTGAATAAAAATTTAAAAACAAAAACCTATAACAATGAATTAAATTAAAAAAAAATAAAATAAATAAAAAAAATAATTATGCTGCCCTTGTGCCAAGCTTAATAGAACTTCTCAATTTATATTTTCGACTGAAAATAAAAAACAGAAAAATAATATAAAACATAAAAAATAAAGAATGTAAAGAATGTTTTCTTTAGTGATGAATTTTTTCTTTTGTAAATATTTTATTTTTATAATTTTAATAACATAAAAAAACAGATACACACACATGATTTAAATAACTTTTAATTCTGAATTTTTGTTATTAGTGCATTAAGCCTACTTAAAAAAAAAATAATAATAATAAATTCTTTATTATCGGAATTTAACTAAATCCGATAGAAAACCTAAAAACAAAACAATTTTTTTTTGTATTTAAAATTTTATTTTAAAGCAGGGAATTTTGTTGTTCTTTCAGTCATAAATGATATGAAATTTTTCGCAAGATTTGAACCAAGGTATATTTATCTTACTAGGTAGTGGCGTCCCTACAACAAATACAACAATACAAGAACAACATGGCATTTTGTTAATGCTTTGTAGTTCGAAATGTCAAAAAACAAAGAAGAATATTGAGAAGGCGTTTATGTGTTTTATTGCTTTGTCATTTCTGCACTATATACAATTTCTAAACAACTTTTGACATGACGAACTACTCAATCAGCTGTCCGCCCAGCACTACCTAGTAAGATAAGATATATGTATACCTTGATTTGAACTTAATAAAAAACACAGTTGTCTACTTTAAATTTAATTTTTGTAAATGAATAGTAAAACACACAGTATTCTGTAGAATAACGTAAGGCAAATTGTCTTTACGACTTTGCTGCCATATGCACACTCTGTCGAAAATTTCCATTGTGATTTTTCATATATGTATGTATGTAGCTGAGTTTTGTTTATGCTGCAATGAATTTCATCCTTCAATGCAAGGGTGGTTGTAGGTTTTTTGGTTTACAGTTTTTAATCCAAATAACCCCATGATTTAGGATGTTAATTGTGATCACCGAAACGCGCTTGTTTAGGTTTAGCAGTAACACTTGTACAAATTTGTCTACCAATACATTCTTAGACTATGGTTTTTTGTGTCATCTATGGTTAGAGCCCATTAGAAAATTAAAATACTGCTGCGACATATTTTTCTGCACCTCAAGGTATATTAGCAGACCCTAGATACATATATCTTTTGATTTCTTGCTTAGAAGAATTAATTCTTAGAATAAAATATTATTTTCCGCAAAAGCTTCAAAGCCTACTTACTCGTAGGATTATTGGAACTTGTAGGATATGTAGGGGTGACCGTCTCTGCAAGAGCCTGTGCTAGATGTCAGATGCTGATTTTACCGATTCCGATATATGAGAAAACATTGTTTATCCGGATTTCTAATTGTTTTCGAACATAAAACTAACGAAAAGGCGCTTTCCAAGTACAATTTTTATTTCCCACTCTTCACTTGTGTAAGTTGTTCTTGGTAAATTTGTACTCCAGCTCGTTAATGTATTCAACACTTTAATGCATGTAGGTTTGTAAAGAATCGATATATTAGCAATATAATTATCTCAGATTCTAATATATCGGAAAATCCGAAATATCGCCGTAATATCGGTGCATTCCTAGTTCCAACGATAATTTTGCTCAAAAACATCAGCATTTGCAATCAACGGTGAAAAAGCTCAATTTCTACTTTCATAGATTGCTATCTGTCAAATGTTGCTAACACTTTACTATACAAATGGCAGCAGGATTCATATTTTAATGAACTTAACTGCCGCTACATTTGTTATTTAAAATATCTCTTCTTGATTGAATTACGCTTCTTTATAAATATTTGTGTATTTGAGAAATGTCGAAGTTTGATATTGCATCAATTAAGGTTAATTACGGTGTGATGAACACAGAAAAAATGTGTTCATTTCGGCCATTGACCCAGATAACGTTACATTTGTGTTTTTTCTGATGTGTATTTCTATTTAAAGCGTCATTCAGAATCAATTAAAATCAAATACACATAGCACTTGATCAACAAGAGGGTGTTAACTCGAAATTTTGAAATTTTCAGTAGAGGTAAAAACTGTGATTACATTTTAAGATAATTTAAAAATTCGAACATAATATAGTAAGCAAATTCCATTTGAAAATATATTTACACTGTTTTTCTTTTAAATTTTTTAAAATTATTGCCAAATAAATCTATTTTTTGAGTTACTACCATTTAGTTGAAATCATAGATAACACAGAGATAGTCGACTGAAACGTCAAAAACCTAAGTCTCTTGTCAAAAAACCGAAGTCTAAAAGTGTATTGGTGGGTAAAATTGTATAAGTGTTGGTTTAAAATAAAATTTCCCACAGCACCTAAACTGCACATACATTTCGATACCTTAATATAGAAAGGCCCTAACTAATGTTTTTCCTACTTTACAGGAGGAGAAAAAAACTTAATAAAAATTATAGTTTTGTAGTCGCGAATTATTTTTTTAGCGCAATTTTTTATTAAATTCTTCTAGCGTTTTAATGATGTAACAATTAATTATTTATACATACATATGTATTAGAAAATCATCTATCCAAATATGCAAAAAGAAACTTGATTAAGGTAACGATATGTAGTTGTATAAAATTAAAAAAAAAAAAATTTTTTTACATATAATTTTAGATGATAAAATTAAAAATTTCTTTTGCTTTAAAAATAAAAATATAATTTAGTTTTTTTTTTTGCTAATATATTTATTTGCGAAAAACGTTAGATTAAATAGTAATTTTAAATAATTATTTTGTATTGAAATTTTTCATCATCTAAAAGACAAAAAAATAAAATACAATAAATTTCACCTAAAATATGTTAACACAATTAAATTTATTTATTGTTAAAAATTTGGAAAAAAAAACAATTTTTAAATTATTTATCTATTTCGATAGTGCAACGATATACATATGTACATATATTGCCCAATAGTGTTTTAATGTAAGTAAAAATTTTACTCCCCTATGTGTGTTGAATTCACACCTGCATGTGTGAAGACATTTATAGCCACGTTTTTGACATTCGGAGACTTGGCTATCTATGTAATCTATGGCTTTTTTCAACAAAGGGTATTAACTCGAAAAAATAAATTTTTATCTTACCTTGTGATGATATTCTATCAACAAGCTCAACATATTTTTATATTTTAATACATGTTCTTAATTGCAGATATACTACTACGAGTAGTCTTTTTTTAATTGATATGTTCAAGTAACGGCACATATAACACGGCAATTTTCTCCATATTTTTTTTTTCGTGTAGGATTAGATGGTGAAGTATATTGTTACGTTTTTAGCTTACGTTGAGTTCTTTTAATAGCAAAAAAAAAAAAAAAAACATGCCACACAACGTAATTAATACGTTTTTTTTACTTCCATCAACCGCTTTCTGAATTTGTATGTATGTCCGAAGAACTCCTTCGACTTACTAATGATGGATTGAAATAGTCATTCGAATCAGAGTTGTATGGATCTGCAGAGCTATAACTTTTATTGTCACTGTGTATATCCTCTTAAAGGCAAAGGCACATAATAGTGTTGTAGGTTTGAACATATCATATTACATTTTAATTAACTATTATTTGTTCGTACGATATAAAATGCAATAATTTTGTATATTTAAATATTTTCATTATTACTGCAATAAGCAATTAAGTTCGTTATCAGCAAATATTTATTTTAAAGTAAATGTACCTATTATAAACAAGTATTTCATAATAAAAATCACAAATAAAAAAATGTGAACAATTCGAACTTACTTTAATATTATGAAACAAATGTTTAAATTTAAATAGATGTGTTGCTAAATTAGGGTTAAATGTTTCTTTAGACTAGACAACTATTTCTCAAAACCCTTATCACGATGTCAAATTTTAATGATGCTAATTCTTCTCAATGATCTTGCAAATCTTAAGCGGTCATGAAGGTATTTTAGTTGATTTGTCGTATTCATTTTCGTGCAGAAAAACAAAGTGTTTTAACTTTAAACTATAAAGCCCTTTTTGATATTTTTCTAGTTTAAATAAATTCAACTCACATCTTTTCTCCTTCTGCTCTATCAATTCGAAATTATTTTAGTTTGGGTAAATTTTTCAATTTTCTTTTGTTTGTATTTTTTCGTTAAAAAAATTAACCAGGTATAAGCTTGATAGTACATTTAATAAGGGTCATTTTCATAACTTGTTACCGATAGTTAAATGTAACTATATCAACATTAAAGTAAGCTTTAATTTACTATCCTTTTCACCACCTGCCTGTAAAATAAAATTTTATAAATTGTAAATTATGGCAGCACAACAGCAAAAACCGATTACTTTTTTAATAAATTTACTTCAAAAGGAGTAGAAAACAGAAAAAATGGCAGCTTAGTCGCAATTTACATTAGACAGAAAAATGGGCAGACAGACGAGATTTGTAGGCAAGGGGTTGAAGAGGTAGAGTGTGTATTTCATGACTAGTGTACTGGACATTTTTTCGTTTCTCTTTTCTGCTTTTCGCTTTTTTCTTTGTTGCTTCACTTTATATTTCTCAAGTCGGCCTCATTTTAATGAGTTTATATTAAACACACAGATATTGAAACACACAAACATGTAAAGAATATAACACAGAAAATAAAATGTGCAAAAATCTGTCTGTCTTGTTTATGTCCAATGTAAATTGTTTAAGCAAGAGCAAAAGAGAATTCAAAAAATGTCTGCCCTGTTTCTGTCCTATGTAAATTGCGACTTAGGTATATTTTTCAAGCCGGCGGCATTTTAATGAGTTTTTCTTAAGTAGAGTGCGTGTGTGTTAAAATGGAATTTTTTCACTTCAGTATTAAAGTTCCAATTGTTAAAGCAACAAAAAAAATCTGTCTGTCTTGTTTATGTCCAATGTAAATTGTTTAAGCAAGAGCAAAAGAGAATTCAAAAAATGTCTGCCCTGTTTCTGTCCTATGTAAATTGCGACTTAAAAAAATATAAAAAATATACTTCAACTCAAGGCGAATTGAATACTAGGTAATCGCAATGTTACAACAAAAACAACCACAGGCTATTTTGTTTATGCAAAAACACCCACAGTTGTCAAAAACCCAAAGAAAAATTCAAAAGAAAATAAAAAAGAAGAAAATTTGTTAGACAAACTACAAAAGTTTTGTTAATTTTTGCAAAATATATTATAATGTTTAAAGAAAAAGTGAAAAGACGTAAAAAATAAAAATAAAAGAACATAATCTTAGAGTGAAATAAATTTTTATTTTAAAATTTTATTTATTAAAATGTGTCGCAAAGAAAATGTAAACATATTTTGACATAAGAGGGTAAAAAACAATATAGAAAAATATGTGCACCTGGCCTATCAGTTTTACCTAGTATTCAATTCGCCTTGCTTCAAATTTTTGAATGGTATAACAGTTGAAAATGTTAATCTGTCGATGTCAGAAAAAAAAATCTGTATACAGGCAGAAAAGGTGGCAAAAAAAGGTTGAGAGAACAAAGTACTTTGTAGTAAAAATAGAACAGTGATTTATACTGTAAACAAATTTTTTCTTTACATTCTTGCATATTATTACAAAATAAACACTTTATGAAAATATATTCCACAATTAAGCGGTTTAAAGAAAATAAAGTATAAAAATTTTTATAAAAACACATCAATGTAGTATATTATTAAACTAAAATCCCTTAGAGCATATAAGATCACAAAAGACGACCTACAAAGTCCAAACCAATTTCTAATAAATAAATAAATAATATATAATTTTTATATAAAATAATCATTAAAAAAGATGCAGGCAATATTATTAATAATAACAAAATGTTTAATAAATACTTTATTAAATCAAAATGTTAAAATTTATACAAACTTAAATTTTTATTTAAAAAAATAATAATAAACCTATACTAATAACTGTTATATTTATATTTTCTATGTAGTCCTATATTTTCGCCTTTTTTTTGATTCTCCTGCTTTCTTACCTTATCGTATATTTTTGTTACCAAATTACCGCAGAGGTTTGTAGTTTTTAATTCACTTTTTCGAGTTTAGAGAGAAGCAAGTTCACCTGCGCTGTGCCTAGCTAGCATTACCACGGTAAGTATGTATTGAACAAAAAATTGCTTACGTTTTCTATTGGGTTTGCCAAATAATAGCGCAGTCTGATCCAAGCTTTCGCCTATCATCAAGCAAAGAAATCTTAAAATTTTTTTAATCACAACATGGTTTTCAAAACAATTTTTTTTTAAATTTCTATTTAACGTTTTTTATTTTTAATCAGTTATGTACGAATATTTTAGTTTAGTTTATATAAAAAAATAAATATATTTCATTTTTCATTAAAAAGCTTAAAAAACACAAACAATAGTGATAGACTTTAAAAAGCGTATTTAAAGGATACTTACAAAGAAAACTAAATAAAAATGAATAGTTTAATCTAAAAAAATATATAAAATAAATAACAATAACTAAATATTTTACAAAATACATTAAATATAAATAATTAAAAATACTAAACTTTTTAAATTAATCGAAAATAATTAAAAGCAAAATAAACAAAAAAAAATATTTAATAAAAATTTTTGAAAATAATAATCATGTGTTTTTTTTTTTAAAGTAGTTAAGGCCATAAATATACCATTTTTCGTAACGACATATGTCCATATATACATAGATTTAAAAGCAGCATCCAGAAATTCCGTTTTTTTTGACTACTGCTATTGCTACTTGAAAGTTAAAAATTCACAGCATTAGCCAATATCTTGTTTCACATGTGTGCTAAAATGATTTTTTTTGTCTTTGTTTTTTCATAGTTAGCAGCAATAGCACACACTTTTATTCTCTCAGCTTTTCCTCTTTTCATTTAAAGAAAATTGATTAGATCAAAAAACATAATACAAAGGCTAAAGGAATTATCAACAAGTGATAATAGTTGCACAAACAAGGGCTATTGACTTAAAACATTCCAAAAGGCAAATCATAAAGAGTAATACATACATACATATTACATACAAACAAATTGGTACATATGTACATATGTATATTAGCAGCTTTTTAAATACTGCCTATTAAATGTGCTTTTTTGGCACATGTTAATTTAATGTTGTTTGTTTTATAACACTTACAAATATGCTA
Organism: Phasia obesa; assembly: GCA_949628195.1. NCBI lineage: Eukaryota > Metazoa > Arthropoda > Insecta > Diptera > Tachinidae > Phasia > Phasia obesa. Next base: position 36,423,908 of record OX451215.1, read on the forward strand.
CATTATTAAAATACACTTGTTTTATGAGTAAGTTGAATTTATAATATTTTGAATCTTTTTAGAAAACTTAACTTGTGTTGCTTAACGCTTCCCACTGTTATTAACCTTCAACAATGGGTATCGCAATAGTAATGCCACAAAGTCATTGTGCTTTAACATACATATACATATGTATGTATGATGTAGACGGATAGAGAATCAGTTGTCTATAAAGGGCAGTTTAGACGGTAAGACTTTACGTACGTAAAATCTAAGAGAAAATAAAATGAAAATCAATCCGTATGAACAAATAGAGATTGAAAATCGTATGGTTTTTTTTCTTACGTTTACACCATTGGTGTTGAATAAAATGAAGTAAAATTGAAGCAGCTGTTGTTAAAACAATAAAAAAGTGAAAACAAATAAACAGTGCGCGTACTTGTGAAAAATATGCCAAATTTAAAAAAAGTAACAAGGAAAAGGTTCTTGTTGTTGTACTAGACATTGCCATAATAAAAAAACTGGAAACCAACAACTAAAACAAAATTAAAAAATTTTCACGTTCTTTTGCCAAAAGTTTTTTATTGTTTACAAACTTATTTGTGATGCCAACTGGATCTATTTTGCACTATATTCAGCGGTTTTCTCTTATTTTGACGAGTTTTGCCTTTGAAAAGTTAGCATTAATAAGAAAAACGCAACCCTGATCTAATGAAGTAGAATAGTTCTTGAAAATTTTCAAAACATAAAGAGAGCCGTAAGACTGTCAAATTTCCATCCGCATTTTCTCTCAATGTCGGACAGTTTCATTACATATTATGTTTAGACGATACTACTTGTAATCTTCTACACAAAAATTTGACATGTCGTGTTACTTGTAGTATAATGTAAACCGCCCTTAAGCAATAGAGCAATATACACCACAAAAATTGTGAACAATAAATAGAAAATCGTCAATTTGGAATCAGATGTTTTGCGAGCAACAATTCAAAATGCCGTAAAATGAACACAATTGTGCATCAGTTTGGCAGATGGTCATTTGATTAATATTATTTTTTTAAAATACTGTCATCAATTTTACATCCTAAAATATACTATACGTGAAAATAGAGATCAATTCTTTCGTTTCTGACAAAATTTTAGCCGATGAAATTATACATAAAATTTCCTGATTAACATTTACCATCAAATTGCAACGATGTTGACATTTTTCCAGAAGAATTATTTAGGGCTAAAAATCAACATCTTACAACATCTTCACAAGATGTTCCTATCTCAGTTTGTTCCATTTTACATCTTTCGATTATTTTAGTGCCATCACTAAAAAAATGGCAATAAATTAGATTATTTTAGTAGCATCACTAATAAAATGACATTTGTGTTGAAAATATATAAACAAATATTTATTTACAAATGAGCAGCATTCGTATGTCCATTAAAAATTATTTTACATCTTCTTCTTCAAAAACACTTCCTATAACTTAGTACTTGGGTTTGTATATTTTACTAAAATGTTGATCAGTGTAAAAAGGCTATTAATATTAGGCTATTAATATTGTAGTCTATTGTTTTTATTTACGAACGTTCCTTTTATTGCAAAATAATCCCAAGCTCCTTACTTCCACTTATACACTTGTTCATTTACCACCTTTACCGAATAGTGCACGTATTTTTAAAAATTACACATTAGCACATACTACAATCAACTTTTACGTGTAAAAACCCTCTAGTGGAGGATTCTGGTATTTGCAAAAGGTTCAGGTCTTAGCTAAAAAAAAGTCTACAAAGTCAACTTGTGAGCAAAAATACTTCTATATACTGAAAATTAAATCGTATAATAACTACCCAGCGAGAAAAGGTAATCAATAAGAATCGAGTAGGTAATACAAAGAATGTAAAATATTATCTTTCCAGTATGCATTACGGTTAACACAGAGTATGTCATATATATATTTTTATTTATTTTACTTATTCTTCAAACTAAGTGTAGGAATACAACAAACGATGGTAACGATATTTCCATAGAAATTTGACAAAACTTATCGTATAATGACAATGTATTTTCTTGTCGGTTTTTTTTTTACTATTTTCTCAAATATTTCCTTTTACTCTTCTCACAATCTGGCCACATATTTTCACAAAAAAAATTTTCCTAAAGCGATTCACTGTGTTTTTTTTGACATATAATCTGAATGTGCACTTAGGACATGTGGAAGCCAAGTTGAGCTGTAAGAGGATGTTGCAACCCATTAGATTAGATTTAGAAGTATAAAACTCATGAACTTATTCCAATTTTAAAAAATTCATATATAATTTGTCTCACTGTATATATCCTAATTTTTTAAGCCCAGGACAAATTTTGATACAACGATTAACATATTAGCGGTATTAAGTGTTCAATGTAAATGGCCTCGCGAAAGGGTAACAAAAGCAATAAGTATTTTGTTGTTGGATTTCGAAAAAGCTATGATATTATACACTTGCACTTTTGCAAGACCATTTGCATCGAATACTGAACTCCGCTATTGTCTTTAATAAAAGCCTATATTAAGTGTAATTTAAAGACATCTTTCATAGGTATTACTAATAATTTTATCAATCTTTTCAATGAAAGTCATACATCTAATTAAACATTTTTAAACAAATATTAAACAAAAAAAAAAAAAAAAAAAATAAATAATAAAACAGAAAAATGTCAAAAAAATATTGAATATGTCGTCAAGGTGCCGTCGTAGTTTGTTCAACTTTTTTTAGTAACGACAAATCGTTCCGTTGCCGTCGTTATTAAGTTTCTACATATTTTGCTCGATTTTGCTTTGAAAATATTTCACACCAATTGTAAGACTCTTACTTTTATAGTGCTTCAGTTATGGTTTATGTTTACTTTATATAAAGGTACCCATCCCTGAATAAAATTCTAAAATTTATAAAGAATTCTAAGAGGAGTTTAAAAACAATGTAGTTCCACAAAGTAAAAATAATTTTATTTTCAATTGGCGCCATCTGTTGCACATTGTTTTGTTTAAAATATCCTACTTTCAAAAATGAAAATGAACAGAGTACTAGGCTTAAAATAATAATATAAGGTTGGGGAAAAAAGTATCGATCAAACAATTTAAAATTTATGTTTCTTGTTAAACAAAATCTTTTAATGTTTTTTGTTTGGTCCATTGGCTTACCAAAAGAGAATTCACCAAGATTTTGAAAAAATAACTGGATAATTTAAAAATGCACTTATAGTTCATATATATTTTGTATTTTATGTATTGCCACATACAAATATTTTATATTTTTAGTAACTCTTTGGCTTTAGTTGCAAGCAAAAATTTCTGCAATTTTCATTGAAATTTACTCTTATTAAAATTTCAGCCTTTATTAGATCGAAGGATGTTCCATTCCTTTCTTGTGAGTGTGATTGGTATGGAAAGAACAAATGAGATAAAATTGTATAGATTTTCTACTTTAAAATCTACGATTGTAAATATGACAATGGAAAGCTCTTAATCACGTATAATAGCTAATTTAAGCCAATCAGAGGTTATTAGAGTGCTAAAACGGCGAAATGTAATAGCGAAAATTTTCGTCTAGAGGCTGAAAACTTTTAGCTGATGGGGACGCACGCCTTATGATGAGAAAGATGAGAGCTGACAAGTCTTTTACGCTAAAGAAAGCTTCCATAGCAACAAATAAAAATGTTAGACCATGGATTGCAAGAAGAGCGCTACATAACATTGGATACCTCACAGTTCCCAGTGGTTTGAAAACGATTTATTTTGGACATAATTGGGTATCTCATGAACCACTAAAGATATTTTCATGAAATTTCACAAAAGCTTAGCTTCTGGGTAAAACCCTAAATTAAGGTACCTCGGGCATATAATTTATATTTAATTTTATAGAATATAATTTTTGGAAATATTTTTCATTTTTACATTCAAAATGAGAAAAAAATCATAAGGAGGCGAGGTTTAGGAAGCCCCTGTAGCTTAAATATATGCTCGAAATACATGTAAGTGGTATCGTAGGAAAGCTCTAGATTTCTGGATTAAAAATATTAGAATGATTTTCTTCCCTATCCATTTTTTAAATGATTTGTACCCCAAAAACTGAAAAAATCACGTTAAGGTGGTTTTTTAATAAATTAAATATAGTATTTGAATTGCCACAACATCTTAACGAATAGAGATATTCTTACATAATTTTGAAATTATATAGATATAAGAGTTTTTAATTAAATGGTGAAAAAAAATTAAATTTTTTGATTTTAAAGTATAAATTCCCGGAACGGGGAAAAATATCCCAAAAAATGTTTTTTTTGTTAAAAAGTGGCTACCCTGCCTTTATTAATTACGGTTCCGTCAAATTCTTTTGGAAGGAAGTAGCCAACAATTGAGGCTTTGAAAATCCTTTTACGTTTTTTTAATCGGTGCTTTGCACTCCGAGAAATTTTACAAAAAATTAAAATATTTGTTTCAAAATTGGCTATGATAGGGCTGGAGAGAGAACCGTTAAAAAATCATTAGGGTATGTCTGACTTGGAAACATTTGCAATTGATGCTGTAGCCTCTGCAAAGTCTCTTCCTCCGACGACCGGGAAAATATCGAAGAGCTCCATGTAACTTGGGCAGCAAAATCTAGATTAAATCACAGGAAAATTGGTTGAAAGTATGCCCAAACGCATATATAGTGTAGTACATAATAAATAGCTATGGACCAAGCACAAAATATTTTAAATGTTACCAGAAAAATATTAAAATATAAAATATTTTAAATGTTACCAAAAGTGAGTACATAAGAGTTATTTTTATTTTGATCTATCTTTGAATATGTAGTTTTTTGTTTTGTTTTAAAAGCATTATTATTAACAACTAAATAATAAAAGATTTGAACTCTAATCTAACAATACTGGACGTGCTCCATGCTATTGTGAATGATTAAGTGAGTCATTAGGTAAATACTGAAATGTGTAATTTTTACAGTTTCACATCCCAAAGATGTAGCTCATTTGTGTTTTGAGTTTCATCATTTTGCGATAAAGAAAAAGAAAGTGATGTGAGGTTGAATTGATACCTTGGGCACGATATATGTATGTACAAACTGGATGAGTTCTTTTTAATATTTCTGCATTTCTAAATGTATGAACACAATTCGAAGTGAAGTACAAACATCCTTTAATTCAATAATCATAGATCTTTATAGAACAAAAAGAATTAAAACGAAAAAAATGGCAGTAAATATTTTAATGTTAATTTGTCTTAAGGATTAGAGCAAAATAATAATAACAAACAATCCTTAATAAGGCAGCTGATATGAGTATTTCATTAAAGTGGTTTTACACGACGTGTATTTGTCATATGACTTGTCACTTTTCCATGTGTAAATTCTATACACGTAGTGTGAACCCTTTCAAACATAACATGTGTATTTTCCATGTGTACAATACATATGACATTTTTCATTTAAGGGCGGTTTACATTATACTACAAGTAATACGACATGTCAAATTTTTGTGTAGAAGAGTACAAGTAGTATCGTCTAAACATAATATGTAATGAAACTGTCTGACATTGAGAGAAAATACGGATGGAAATTTGACAGTCTTACGGCTCTCTTTATGTTTTGAAATTTTTCAAAAACTATTCTACTTCATTAGATCAGGGTTGCGTTTTTCTTATTAATGTTAACTTTTCAAAGGCAAAACCCGTCAAAATAGCAGAAAACCGCTAAATATAGTGCAAAATAGATTCAGTTGGCATCACAAATAAGTTTGTAAACAATAAAAAGCTTTTGGCAAAAGAACGTGAAAATTTTTTAATTTTGTTTTAGTTGTTGGTTTCCAGTTTTTTTTATTATGGTAATGGCTAGTACAACACCAAAAACCTTTTCCTTGTTACTTTTTTTTAAATTTGGCATATTTTTCACAAGTACGCGCACTATTTATTTGTTTTCACTTTTTTTTATTGTTTTAACAACAGCTGTTTCAATTTTACTTCATTTTATTCAACACCAATGGTGTAAACGTAAGAAAAAAAACCATACGATTTTCAATCTCTATTTGTTCATACGGATTGATTTTTATTTTATTTTCTCTTAGATTTTACGTACGTAAAGTCTTACTGTCTAAACTGCCCTTTAGAACGTGTTCTATTTTGATGTGACAAAGCATCTGACATCCTGTAATGCCAACTTAATATTTTGTTAATTTATGCTTTTTATGTTTCCAAAAGCGCTAAAAATATGGTAAAAGCACGAGGTTTGCATCTTTGCATCAGCTGTGGATGGAAATAAAAAACTGTGTGGCGGCAAAATTATATATATATATTGTAGGTTATATCACATGTAATTACACATGTACGTTTGAAAGCAAAAATTAAAACCGTATGTAAAATGGCTATTTTGACAAACACATGAAATTACATATGGGTTATCAAACTGACAAGTCATATGACAAATACACGTCACGTAAAACCATTTTAAGGCAGACGTCAAAATTTTATAGTAGGGGTATAATATTTTGATGTGATAGACATACATACAACAGATACGAAATAACAACGTAGGAATGATGTTGTTCTTCTAAATTTACCACAATAATTTCTAATGTGTTTTCAAAAGGCAACATACCAACAACGGAATATCTTTGTTTAATATTAGGTTTATTTACCCTAGTATATACTACTTATTAACTTATCCTTTCAGCGTGTCAAGTCGAGTGTTAAGTCAAGTAAACATCGAACAAAAAAATAAAAAAAGAAACTTGAAATGTGACCAAAATTTTATTTATAATTAAAATGTTAAGATATTTTAAATTTAGATAGTCCTTGAAAATATCTATATCTAATATAAGTATGTATTTATGTATATATCTATATATACAATGAGGTGCACAAATGGGTACAAGTGAGTACAAGTTTGTACAAAGCAAATACACATTTGTAGTTTATTTAGTATTAGGTACTTAACAAAACAGTGTAAAATTCAAAACTTAAAGCATCAATTTCTAAGAAAAAAAAAAAAAAATAAAGAAAACGAACACAACTACAATTTAATAAATTTTTCACCGTTGAAAAATCTTGCGGAATGCGAATATTTTTAATACTTAGTCCAAAGCTCTTTATTTTGTAAGACATCATTTACGCGATTTGGCATACTCTCCACCAATTTCTGTACAATTTCTTTTGGAATATTCTTCTATTCATTTTGGATCCGCTGCCTAAGCTCGTCCGATTTGGTAGGGGCTGATTGGTACTGTCCCAATGTATATATTTAGAGTGCTGAAGGTGGACGTTGGTGTCCAGAAAATGCATTACATTCTGCTAGTGTCTAAAATAAAATTTCTCCAAAAACGACGAAAAATCACTTTTACTTTACTTTAGTTATTTTTCATATAGAATACTACCCGATTCTGTATGATGCGAAATTTCATAGGGTCATTTTACATGCTGCCAAAATTTAACATTGATGAATTTTTGACGATAACATTTTTTTTTTCAAATTTAGAAGATTTTTAAATATTAAAATTTATATAAAACAAACATTTGTTGTATTTGGACATCCTTTACTTTCTAACTTCATAATTTTCATTATTTATTGTTAAAAATTATACTTAAGATTTTAAACGTTGCTTTGTTATCTTCGGCACATACAAAATTCGATGGAAGCCATTATTAGACTTTTCTACAGGACTACAATTACAGCATTATTTTATTCTTGGTACTATAGTTAATTTGAAATTTTTTAATTTAAATAAAAATTTGTTAATGCAGTTTAAAAGAAAGAAAAATGTTTTTCTATAATAAATATTTTTTTTAGTTGTTTGTGTTGCAGTTTTTTATACTAAAATACTGGAAAAATCTATGCACCTTCTGATGAAAGATTGCAGTCTAGGTGTTCTAATTCTACTTATGGTTTTTCATTAACCTCTTGAAATAACATTTTCTTCTGCAAGTAAAAAGTTTAGGAATGAGTTTATATGATAGTTTCGTAGTCGAATCCGAGATAGAAGGCATACCGGCCTCTGCAAAAATAATTTTAGTCGGGCTGGTTGGGAAAGCTCCAATACTTCGGCGTACTGCGGCGTGATACGGTCCAAGCAGTAATTTGATATGAGAATGGGCACACCATCCATATATAGAAGGGCATAATCGATTTAGGGAGCGTTATATTTAGCATAGTAGAAATATGGGTCCTAAAATTTGTTGATGTTAAGTATTTTATAATATTTAACCTTATAATATTTTACTTAGCTTAGATCTTCGCCCTATACTTATGATCCAGAAGACAGAACCACCTTGGCTAACAAATGAGGATTATATATTTTGTCGTTGGCACACGTACCTACATCTACATCTACATATATATACAAAACCATGTTTAACGATTTAAGCAAAAGTTTTATTGTAAATAATTGGGAGTTTTTTTACACCGATTGATCTAAGTCTACCAAAAATACGACTTTTGCGACTACCTATGTTTGTGGGCCTTAGAATTGGCCATTGTACTCCAACCCCAGTTTGTCCCACCTGTAACACACCGCAATGTAGATCAAATTCTCAACGAGTGCACTAACTACCAATCATCCAGACTATGCATTTTCGAAACGAATGCACCAACTGATTTTCTCAAAAACACACGTGGAAAAAATATTAAATTAATGCTGGGAACACAACTGGGACGAACGACGAATTTTTGGCCGCGAAAATTTGGCGTATGTGAAAACGCATTTTATTATGACGGCGGTCGAAAGTCGTCATACTCAGCGAACTCTGAATTAGATTTATTTCTATTTCTTATGCCTTCGTACGACTTTAATAATTTATTTATTTTTATTTTATAGCATTTGTACACTTATTTACCAATTCGGAGTTAACTATAAAAATTGTGTTTCGTTGTGTTTTTGTTAATGGTTCATTTTAGAAGAATTATTATTTCATGTGGTCACTCTTATCAGATTGTTTTGTTATAAATGTTTACTGGCCGTACTAACCATCTCATTCTTAAACATTTGCGTACAAGCAAAAAAGCTTTTACTATAATAAGCATTATATTTATTATGACTATTAATGATTTTCAGAAAATTTTTAATTCTTTGATTAATTTTTTTTATTTTTTTCTTTCTTTGCATTGGACAAACAGTAAGTAACTTTACCAATTATAACAGCTGTTTCTTTTATCACAGCGAAATTTTACCGACGAATTCGTCGTGTTGGACGAAATTCGACGTTCGTCTCAGTTGTGTTCCCAGCTTAATGTACAAATTTATAACTACAACTTGTTTAATTTACAAATATTTTATGTAATTAACTTTACGAGTCGAAAGCCTCGGATGCTAGTTTTCTTGCTTGTTCCTTATTAATATTATAATTTATTTAAAATTATTAATAAATATTCTAAAACAAAATAAATAAATACTCTAAAATACGAAAAAGGCTTTTTAGTATACATAAAAGAGCCTACATAAAAACAAATTTTTTTTAAGACCAAAACAAAAAACAATTATCAGATAAGCAGACATCGGGTTTCTTAAAATAGGCGGTTTTCCAAATACTCTACTACATTTAAGTGGCAAGAAATAGAGGAAATACAGAAAATACAAATTTTCAAACTATCATATTTAGCATGAAATATATGAAGCAAAGAAAATTATATTTATATATGAGCCCTTGATTTTGAAAGTGGTATAAGTCAAAAATTTTTAATATCTAATTTATCAGCTATTTCATATCAAATCCCAATAAAGTAACATAACCTGAAGAAATTCCCAGTATGCCAGGAAAATTAAGTTAATAAATTGAGTTTATTTTTTGGTTGGTAAACAAATACAAATACAGTAACTGTATATTTTAATAATGGTATAAGTCAGTCTGCTTTCAAAGTTTGGCAAATAAATTATTAGTAATTTTGTCATGTCTTCTGATAGAGGTTCAGTTATAATCAGGTAAGCCTATTAATGTAAAAATGCTTTATTTATAATTAATTGTAGACATTTTACGGCGAAGAAGAATAAGTTATTTAATAGAATTAAGTAAGTTTGGTACAAAAAATGGCTCGGAAAGATTTCATTTCGACGAAATAACTGGGAGAATCAACGACTAATAGAAAGAGAAACACCAATGGAGAAGCTGTATCTTGGCTAAAAATACAATGGATAAGATTTCTAAAAAATTCTCCATATAAAATGTTTTATAAAACTTCTTTGGATGACAATTCCGAATTTAAAGTGTAAGACCTTTCAACCAAAAGAGGAAGACTAAAAATATACGAAAATATTGATTTGCTATCACTATATAAACTATTAGACCAATAATAGAAGAAAAAAGATATGATGGATTTACTACCCTATATCCCACCAATTTTCCACAAACTCTTTATTTTCCCTAAATACTAAAAAATAAATTACTTAATTACAATGTAATGAGTTTGAATAAAGTGTTAATTTTTAATAAAAAATTTTCCTTGAGGGTTTAAGTCATTTATAAAGTCATGCAGTTAATTTTGAAAATGGTACAAGTCTGAAATGACTTATACGTTTCAAAACCACACTACCTTTTAAAAATGGTTATTAATTTCACAATCATAATTTCACATATTTGTTGGCACTACATATTTAATTGTCAAAATATTTTATTCCATAATACAAAAATATTTTTTAATCCTTTAACATGCAAACCTCTTAATATTTCGACACAAGAAATATATGACTTATACCACTTTCATAATCGAGGGCTCATATATATATATAAAATTTTATTTACATATACAGAAATATAAATTATACATGACCCGTATAGATAATTGGTTTTAACTGCGTACAAAATTACACAATAATTGATACGTATGTATGTATATTTGTTTGAGGTATCTCATAAAGATATGTTATTTTCAGGTTTTATATCAACAAACATATTGTGAAAAACAAAAACGTTTTAAAATATTAAAACAATAAAGAATTGAATTACCTGTTTTGCTATCGTATTGCACTGAATTATTTTTAGGATTTGAAATTATCCTTTGATTAAAATACCCTTTGAATATTATTATTATTGTTTTATGTGCGAGAGAACATTTACATGCATATGTACATATTTATGTGGTACTAATTAAATAAAGAATTTTTTATGCATTCAATTATCATAAAATATTCATTTAAAAGGCTTTAGCAATTTAATTATTAGTCATGATTACAAATACATACATATGTAGGTGAGTGTGTTAGAGAATTATGTTACTATCTAAGGTTAAAGTACAGCGAAATTTTAATTAAAATCTATTAATTAAGGGATTTTATTGAGAATTTATCTTGAGAATTTACCTTTAACAAGTATATTTTAAAAGTACCTTTAACAAGTATCTTTTAGAAGTACATTTTAAAAGTATTTTCGAAAGGTACCTTTAAAAGTAGCTTTTAAAAAATTACCTTATAAGTAATTACCTTTTACAAAAAAACTACTTTTTATAAATATTTTTTTTTTCAAAAAGTATTTTTCTGTTATGGATCTTTAACAATATGTTTATAAATCAGAGTAACGATCGAGTAAAGACCCAAGGAAGTCAAACAAACTAAAGCCTTGTCAGGATTTAAACTAGACTAGCACACTATTAACTTGCCTACTGGGGTATGTTTTATAATAAGTACTTTTTATAAAAACTGTTTTATAATAAGTACTTTTTATAAAAACTGTTTTCTATAAAAAGTACTTTTTTATTTAATTTATTTTTATTTATTTTTTCTTAATAATAAAAATAAGTTAATTAAAAGTTACTAAAAAAGGTCGAATAAACTAAATCGAAATAGTACTTTTTTATGAATTATTAAATAAAATAAATCAGTCAAGTGCGAGATAGTCTCACACATGTAGGGTTCCGTACTATGTTTAGTAGGCCTTTATAAATTGAAGTTGTTAATTTTTTCATGTCTTATGGGGCACCCTTTATTTTTAAAATCAAAGTCATATTGGCGAAAATTGCATCGACATTGGAACACCCTTTAAATTTTAGGAATTGTTGTTATAACGGCCATGGTAATACACTTTCTATAAAAATATCAGGCCTACCTATTGTGGTTCAAAAAATAAGGTAATATACGTGAAAAACATGTCACTGATGGATCACCCTTTAGTAATTAGCAATTGTTACAGCGGCCGAAGTACAACATCTACTGTAAATAATTCAAGAGTCTACCTAATACGGTTCGAAAAATAAGGCTATTTAAGTAAAAATCATGTCTATGTCGGAACACCCTTTAATTTTGTTATTTGTTATAACGGCCGTGGAAATTCTTTTTATATAAATATATCAAGAGTTTACCTATTACGATTAAAAAAAATAAGTCACTATACGTGAAAAACATGTCATTGTCGGAACACCCTTTAATTTTTAGTAATTGTCATATCGCCCGTGGCAAAATATCTCCTGTACAAAATTTTAAAAATCTACCTACTACGGTTCAAGAAATAAGGCGTTATACATTAGAATCACGACACTGTCGGAACACCCTTTAATTTTTATGATTTGTTATAGTTTCCATAGTAATAAACCTCCTGTAAAAACTTCAACAGCCTACTTATTATCGTTTAAAACTTAGGCCATATACACGCAAAGCACGTCACTATCGGAACACCCTTTAATTTTAAGGTTTAATTTTATATACTTGTTTAGAAAGCGAACATAGTGTTAATTACTGTCTGCAAATTTAAAGTGGTTGTCTCCGATAGCTCAAGAAATAAAGACATAAAGGCACAAGTTTGAGTTTTTATTGCTATAGTGGCCACAGTTATACACCTTCTGTAAAAATTTCAAGAGTCTACCTATTATGGTTCAAAACTTAGGCATTATAGATGCAAATCACACCACTATCGGAACACCCTTTAATTTTTGGGTTTATTTTTTTAGACATGTTTATATAGCGAACTTAGTTTTTATTACTGCTTGCATATTTTTAGTGTATTCCTCCTACAGTTCAAGAAATAAGCAGATATTCATGGATAACACCTCTCTATTGGAACACCCTATAAGTTTTAGAACTTGATACTATAGCGGCTACAGTTATACACCTTCTGTGAAAATTTCAAGCGTCTACCTATTATGGTTTAAAACTTAGTCCGTATACATGCAAACCACACCACTATCGGAACACTCTTTAATTTTTAGGTTTATTTTTTTATAGTTGTTTATATAGCGAACTAAGTTTTAATTACTGTATTTAAATCTTGAGTCTATGCCTTCTACAGTTCAAGAAATAAATAAATAAACACATATTCGTAAATAACACCTCTCTATCGGAACACCCTATAAGTTTTAGTATTTGTTGCTATAGCGGCAACAGCTATACATCATCTGTGAAAATTTCAAGCGTCTACCTATTATGGTTCCAGAGATAAAAGGCGCTGACAGACGGACAGACGGACAGACATTGTAGTGAAAACAATAGGGTTTCGTTTTTACCCTTTGGGTACGGAACCCTAAAAAAAACACTGTTATCAAAAAAACTTAGATAAAAAGTATTTTTATAAAATATACTTTTTTTTAAAACAAGTACTTTTTGTAAAAAGAACCTTTTATAAAAAGTCACTTTTTAAAAAGTAACAAGAGTACCTTTTTTAAAGTACAGAAGTAACTTTTATAACAAGTATATTTTATCAAAAGTAACTTTTGTAAAAATACCTTCTATAAAATACATCTTCTGTAAAAACTGACTTTCATCAAAAGTAACTTAAATAAAAAAGTCTTTTATAAAACGTAATTTTTACGGAAATATATATAAAAAGTATTCAGTTTTACAAATTAATTTTAAAGTAAGGCTTAAGTTCGTTTTATTTTCTCCAAGTTGAGAGAAAATTTATTTTAAGGAAAACATGGGAAAATCTTCATTTTAGACACTAGCAGAATGTAATGTATTTTCGGGATTCTTCTTTAGTATTTTTCGGAACTACAACTAATTTTTTAAAAACGTTCTTTCCACTTAGAGAGAATAAAACGAACTTAAGCTTTACTTAAAAATTCATTTGTATGTTAATAAATAGTTTAACTAATGAATTTATCTATTGATATAATTTTTTTTTTGTAAAAAGTACCTTTTATAAACAGTTCCTTTTATAAAAAAGTATTTTTATACTCAGTGAATTTTATAATAAAGAGTATCTTATACATACTAATCTTTCATAAAAAAAATAGTCGTAAATAAAACTTTCTTGAAATGTATTGCAGATCAAAATTTATATGAAAAGTTTTTCTAAAATTAATTTGAAATGAATTTTATTTATTATACATTATAGACTAAACACAGTCCTTAAAAGTCTGTAATAAAGGCTCTATTATGTAAGAAATTGAAGAGCAACTAAGTTCATAAATTAAGTTAAGCAATACATATACATATACACATTCAAACGAACACTTATTTCGAATTAGGACATACATATGTATATTACGTGCAAATGTCTATTTAACTTAATCTAAATGCAAATGATAATTTGGCTGCTGATTATTACTGCAATAAATGGTGTGTGACATTAAAATATGTTGATGAGAGATGTCGGCGGAAGCATCAACGATCCAAACGGCAGGGATAAAATACACAATATCAAAAGTCCTTCATCAGCAACTTAAGGAATTACAGTGAAAACAGTTTATTAAATACGTTTTCAAATCCTTTATATTCTTGGTCTACCGTGAGAGACCACCCTAAAAGAAGGGTGGCCTACAAACGGAATATCAGAAATTCCTTGTTACCGTACACACACACACACACACACACACACACACACACACACACACACACACACACACACACACACATATATATATATATATATATATATATATATATATATATATATATATATAAGATCTCTTGATGGATTCAATTTTGTCCTTTTCTATTGTAATATTTTCCAGAACATAGTAGTTAATTTAGTAGTTCTAATATACTAAATAATTTTTTTTTTCTAATATTTGTTCTTAAATATGCCGAACAATGCTATATTTCAAAATTAGTGTTGTTTAAGGAAGATAACCAATTAGTTATAAATTGCATGCGTATTTCAGTGATGTTTGTAAGTAATGAATACATATACATACATATCTATCTATTAATATGAGTATACATGTGTATGTATGTTACATTCAATACTTGGTTTGTCATTATTGGCATCATCATCGTAACTCTACAATTATAATTGCTATCGATTAGTTATTTGCTTATTTTTTGTTATGACAACAATCAAACGTTATAGATATTTTATGTACAAATTTATGTTTATACGTGGGCGGATTGAAAACATTATCAATATAATATTTTTACAAACTTGAATTTCTCTTGTAAGTGAAATAAATAAATCAGTCAAGTGCGAGTTCGTCTCACACACGTAGGGTTCCGTACTATGTTTAGTACGACTTTAAAAGTTCAAGTTGTTAATTTTTTTTGTCTTATGGGGAACCCTTTAATTTTAAAATTAAAGTCATATTCGCGAAAATTGCATCATTCTTAGAACATCCTCTAAATTTTAGTAATTGTTGTTATAGCGGCTATGGTAATACACTTTCTATAAAAATATCATTGCGGTTCAAAAAAAAAAAAACGTACTGTCCCACGATGTCGCTCGATGTCCATCGTTTGCACAAATACATTTAAAACAAAAACAAATTTAAAAATTTTGTTGTTGTTTTAAATTTTGTTGTTGTTTTAAATGTATTTCTGCAAACGATCGACATCGATCGACATCGTGGGACTGGCAGGTAATATTCGTGAAAAACATGTCACTAATGGACACCCTTAAATTTGTAGTAATTGTTATAGCGGCCGAAGTAACACATTTACTGTAAACATTTCAATAATCTACCTGTTACGGTTTATAAAATAAGGCTATTTACGTAAAAATCCCTTCCCTTTCTAAAAATATATCAAGAGTCTACATATTACGATTAAAAAAATAAGTCAGTATACGTGAAAAATATGTCACTGACAGAACACCCTTTAATTTTTAGTAATTGTCACATCAGCCGTGACAACACATCTTCTGTACAAAATTTTAAGGGTCTACCTATTACGGTTCCAGAAATAAGGCGTTATACATGAAAATCACGTAACTGCCGGAAAACCCTTTAATTTTTATTATTTTTTATAGGGGTCATAGTAATACGCCATCTATAAAAATTTCAAGAGTCTTCCTATTATGGATACAAACTTAGGCCATATTCATGCAATTCACGTTACTGTCGGAACACCCTTTAATTTTTACTACTTGTTATAGTAGCCATAGTAATACACCTCCTGTAAAAATTTCAAGATTATTAACGGTCAAAACTTAGGCCATATACACGCAACACTCTTTAATATTTAGGTTCCATTTTGTATACTTGTTTATAAAGGGAATATAGTTTTAAATACTGCCTGCAAATTTGAAGGGTTTTCGTCCTACAGCTCAAAAAATAAAGACATAATCGTATTTAACACGTCACTTTCGGAACACCCTATAAGTTTTAATATTTGTTGCTATAGCGGCAACAGCTATACATCATCTGTGAAAATTTCAAGACTGTAGCTATTATGGTTCCATAGATAAAAGGCGCTGGCGGACGGACTGACTAAAAAGAAAAGACAACCACTGGAAGCGACAAAAATAGCTAACATTCTTTCTGATGTATCTCCCCAACGTCTTCAGCTAATAGTGAAAAGTATACCGACACCATCTTTAGAATATGAATTTTCGGAAGAAGAGTCTATAGCACTTATGCTACAACTAAAAGTTAGTAGAAATAAGTATGTCAAATTAATGAACATATTTCAAGACAAAGGTTGCACAATACTTCCTGCATACAATGCAGTTTGGGAAAAGAAGAAAGAAATAATATCACTGGTAAGTGAAGCAAGCGATAAAGGCGCATTTATAGAGCTACCGGGAATCCTCGAAAATACAGCTTTAAGGCTTTTATCGACTTTGACGAAGAGCAAAGCGATTAAACTAAACAACTGCAATTTAACGGTAATATGCAAGTGGGGATGTGATGGCCTATCAGTTTTACCGGAATATAAACAAGAAAAGAAAGTTTAGGTTTCTCTGGACTATAGAAGTGTTTTTAGCGCCTCAGTGGTTCCATTACGGTTAAGAAATGATACGGCTTCAACGTCATCCAATATTACCAAATATTTTTGG
Organism: Phasia obesa; assembly: GCA_949628195.1. Lineage (NCBI taxonomy): Eukaryota > Metazoa > Arthropoda > Insecta > Diptera > Tachinidae > Phasia > Phasia obesa. The sequence continues at coordinate 36,441,037 of OX451215.1, forward strand.
ATTAACTCCACACCAGGATCAAAAGCATTTTGTCGACCAATAAGATTTGAAGACTGCATGCAAAATGACCCTATGAAAAATTGCCGATTACCGTGAATTTAGTAATCACGGGGCTATCAAATCCTTTTTGTAGCCAACAATTGAGGCTTTAAAAATTTACAATAATTTATAAATTTTGGATAGGGATGGAGGGTGAACCGTTATAATTTTTTACCTAATTTTTCTTTTACCTTAAATAAGGTAAAAAAAGAAAAAGTTTAGCAATGCCGGAGTAAGTTAAAATTATATATGTATGTACATAAGTAAAAACACCATATTACCTTTTTGGGGAAAATCCTGAAAAAACGGTATTTATTTAAATTTGCCTAATTCAGGGGCTTGTAAATTTTTAATGAAAAGCTCTAATAAAACAAAGCTTGAAACTAATTTATTAAAAATTTTATGAAGAATATAGCCAATGTCTTAAAATAATAATCCGATCATTAATAAATACACCACGGCAAAAACACTATTTTAAGGTCGGACAAAATTAAAAAAAAAAAAAATTGTAAGTCAATTTTCTCCCAAACAAGGTATATTTATTTAACTAGGTAGTGGCATCCCTACAACAAATACAACAATACAAAAACAACATGGCATTTTGTTGTTGCTTTGTAGTTCGAAATGTCAAAAAACATATTAGAAAATTGAGAAGGCGTGTATGTGTTTTATTGCTTTCTCACTTCTACACCATAAAATTTCTGAACACATACAACTTTTGACATGTCGAACTACTAAATCAGCTGGGCGGACGACACTACCTGGTAAGATAAATATACCTTGCTCCCAAAAAGAAATAACCTACACATGTTTTTTTATAGATATTTTCAAGGTCTACTTAAATTTAAAAAATCTTAACATTTGAGTTAAAAATAAACTTTTCATGACATTTCCAAAAAATTATATGCCTGAGGTACTCAACTTTGGGGGCTTACCCACTTTACCCTAGGGAGCCGAACGCTCGCAGCTCCACTCAACCCTCTGCTTTGCCTCTGTGAAATTTCATTAGGATATCTTCAGTGGTTCATGATATACCGAATTGTGTCCAAAATTGTTGCGGGGCACAAGCAAAATATGCAAAGTCCCAAGCGAAAAAAAAATTTTGCGTGGGAACACCTTAGTATGATGCTTCGGGAGGAGGTCAAAAGGTGTGCCTACCGCCTCGAGTCCCTTAACACAAAATTTTAATTATTCATGGGGAGGGGAATAAAATAATTCTTTTTGGAATGCCAATTCCACCCGAGTCCCCGGCATATATGCATGTGTATGTTGTTTGTGTGTTTCTTTTGGTTGTGCATTTCAAGTATTTTATATTTTAGTACCTGTAAAAAGAAAAGAAATTTAAATTTAGTATAATGTAGAATAAATTATGGAACGATACTTTTATTTACCAGCCTTTATATGCAAAAGAATAGAAAGACCAAAAGGAAACCTGAAAATAGAAAAACAAAAATACAAATATTAGCAAAGTATACTTACATGTGTTTGCCGGAAGAAATTCAATGTAAATGAAGTTTGATGAGTTTGTGTGGTTGTTTAGCTGTATTTAGTAGTAGTAAATTAACGGCGAATTGTAGGAGCAAAATATAAACAAAGCGAAAGCAGAGTTGTTAGTTTCATTCAAAATTCAATATTTTTTATTTTAGCGCTTTTTACAAAAATATTGAAAAACATAAATATATAAAAAACATAAAAAACATAAACTAAAATTCTATATAGAGATTTTATGTAAGAGGGGATAATTTTTTTATATATATATATATATATATATATATATATATATATATATATATATATATATATATTGATTTAATATACAGAAACAGAAAGTTCTAGAAAATAAATAAGAACCTGGTGTATTTAGTGGGTATAAAAGGCAAAAGTAAACAGAAAAAAAGGAGATCAGTTATTATAAAGAGTGTACGTGAACGTTTAAGTGTTCTTTTTTTTGCTGTTGAAACAAACAGATATTTTAAATTTAAAATATTGGAAAGACTAAATCTAAGAAAGACTAAGTGAAAAAATTAGTGCCTGGATCCCTAGTGGGTAGAAAAATTATCTGTGTCCAAAGAAGGACAATATAAACTTTGTGTAGAAATTCCTACGTAAGTTATATTGTTATATTGTTTAGGAAAAATAGTGAAAAATGTTTTTTTTTTGTTTTGTTTGTGGTGTAGCTGGCGAAGTGCATCCTGGAAAGATTGCCTGAGAAGGTCCAGGAGGAAGCCAGGTAGGCAAGATTATAATAGAAATTGTTTTTATTAATTTTTGATCACCAAACGGAAATTCACTCTTGTGAAAGTTAAAAATAAAAAAGGATAAAAAAAAAACATCCGAGAAGGAGAAAATATTTAGTACATACCTTGGGAAAATTCCAAAAAAAAAAAAAGAAAAAAAATAATATATAACAAATTAAAATACGTGTATTTTCTTAAAAATCTTTTAATTTATTCAACCATAGATTTTATTACATAATTTAATAGTTTAAGTTATGTTTGATTGTGTTTCCGTGCTTGATGTAAGAATTTCGTGAGTGTGTAGTTGTGTGTTCCTTTAGTTATTAAGTACACTGAACCCTCGGTAATCTATTTAAAGAAATTTTTTTTGTGTGATAAAATACAAAAATCTTACCTAGGGCACAAACTGGTAGCGTGAAAACCAGGTTATTTTAGAAGGAAAATTCGTAGTCTCAGGGAGCTCCTTTAGGCGAAAGTTTTTCTTTTTTGTTCATTCCGTATACCCTGAATTAAGGAAGAAATTAATAGTAGTTTGAGCTCTAAAGGAGAAAGAATAAAATATTGTTTTGTAAAGAAATAAAATTAAGAAAAAGTAAATAAACAGGTGTTATTGAGGGTTATTTTTTTTTATTTAAGATTTAGTCAAAAATTTTATGTATAATATTTTATTAAATTTTATAAAATTTTTATATTATCTTTTACTTTTTTTGTATTAGTACACACATATGTTTTATATTAGTATTTTGTTTGTTAATTTATTATTATAATTATTATTGTTGCTATTATTTTGTTAGTAAAAATTTTAATGCATTTATTTAAATAAATTTGTTTTGGTTAAGTGTATCATGAAAAATCTGGAGTAAGTTTTTTTTTTTTTGGGATTGGTGATTCAGAAAGGGCGATGAAGGACGGGTTAAGGGGTTCGTAAATAATAGTTCAAGTGGATTTCTTTTGCGACCATGGTAGGGATAAGGGCGACTGGAGGTCAACATCTGCCTCCCTATTGAATTGTTCCGGCAATAAAGTAAGTTATGTAGTTATAGTGATGTCGAGTAAAATTTATTTTGTAACGAACCTTGGTCAAATTAGGGTTGAGAACACCCCCCAGAGAAAAGGCCGGCAAAGCTAGAAGGGTAACCTGACCGGTACAGGTCTCGTAACAAAATAAATCGTTTTTAAACCACTGTGGGATGTAACGAGTTTTTTTAATTTTTTAAATATTTTTCCACCGCGATTACTTAAAACTAGATGTGCCCACACACGTTGTGTGCGTCCTGACAATATTTGGTTCGATTTTTGTAATAATAAAGTAGTTCACACCATATTTAAAGACTCTTATAGTGCTACGATAGACTGATTGGTAGCGTCTATCAGTCTGGGGGTTGCGGGTTCGATTTCTCAGAAAGACTCTGGGTGTTTTCTGCAGACAAGCAAAAAAACTTCGCAGATTGTGTTGTCTTATAAAAAAAAGATAGGAAAAACGTATACGCATTTACTTAATATAAAGGTACCCATAAAATTCAAAAATTCTAAAAATTATTGTAAAGCTCTGTAAAAGGTGTTCAAAATATTTTAATAACATTGTAATTCCACAAAGTAAAAATACAAATCAATTACAAATTTTATTCAATTGGCTATTAAGCAGTAAGCAATTCATATTTTGTCATTATGTATTTTAAAACACCGCCATCTGTTGCGAAACCGTGTTTGAAATATCCCACTTTTAAACCGGAAATTGCGTACTTTCACTGCTTTTTCTCCACTTTCTTTTGGAAATGCGATATTTTGCGGAAAAACAGTATCCTATATTGGAATCAGGATGGTAAGGTACCTTCTCACAAAATTTTGTTTAAATCCAACCAGTAGTTTTTACGTGATGCGAACACAGACATAAAGACAGACGGACTATTTTGTTATAGGAAAATTCATGGACTTTTCTAAGGGTCTCCCTAACACTTTTACATGCTCGCCAGCAGCATACCAGCTGCAGTGTTGGTATGAAAAATTAGCGGGGCGCGGCTCCCGCCTGGAAGCGCGCATTCTCAACTTCAGGCCTGATGCGGCACGGGTTCCCGACCCCCAATCTAATGAGTGAGGGCTCATTTTTCATCTTTTAACAAAAGGAAAAAAATGGGGGGTTGGGCGTTTTGAAATTAAGACTTTAAAAAACGGACACCCTAATATGCATAAATTAAAAGGAAATTGCTTGCTATTTTATTTTGATAACAAGACAATGTTGCGTTCTAAAACAAGATAATGCAACCAAAAATTTTAATTTAATTATAAATCTACCGCGTTAATTTAATACACAAAGTTACAATAAATATTTTTTCTTTCTTTGTATTTTACCGCTTCAAAGTCAAACTCGTACAAAACATATCCTTAAGCTATATTGAATTGCCAAATGTACAATTTAATATACGTATGTATATGTTCATATGTATCTGTGTTTAAATTAATGTGCAAAATTGATGGAATGCGGGGACAATTAGTTAAATATTTTTAATGCAAGTAAATAACAACAAATCAAATAAGTTTAATTACACAATCCATAAGATTAAGATAACAAGAGTCGATTGGATAAATAACATTCCAAACTTAATATTTGAATAAAGATTAACAATTTTATTGTCCGTAATTAATAAAAAAAACATTAGGTTTATGTTTTGTCACATTTGAACATTTATACTAAAGCTTTAAACACATAGACAACAGCGACAGCGACTACAAATGCCGATGGCTATAATCGTCGCCATGTAGTCAGCTAATGAATTATGTTGACGACGACAGCGACTATGAAAATATTGTCGAATTACATATTTAACTTATAAAAAATATTACTTTTTCAAAAAATACTTCTATCATATCAAAACAAATACATTTATTTGCTCAAAACCTTTTGATTGTAAATAAATTTGTATTTTTAATTTTGTAACATTTTCTTTTGTTGAATAAATTGAAATTGTCGCAAACAAAAAGAGAAATTACCCTAAGCTGGCTACAGCCACAACGGTGGTCGTGTAGCCATGTAGCTATGATGTCGTCAAAATAATCATTTTCATATAAAAGTGTGTATTTTAATTTTGATTGGTTATAGTCGGTATCCTGCTGTCGTCTATGTGTGTAATGCTTAAGGCGCATTCATCAGGTAACCTCGCTACGAAGGAGACATATCAAGGCGAAAGTTTTAAATTTTTTTTTTTATATGGAGTTTGATAGTTCAACTTCCATTTAAGGGGAAAAAATGTAACTGTCAAAATCCATATAAAAAATAAATATAATTTTCGCCTTAACATTTCGCGTTCTTAGTAATGCTACCTGATTAATTTGCCTTGAATTATACTTATTGTATTTTTTTTCTGTTCTTTTCTATAAAAAAAGTGAGAATAAATATAAATAAACATCAGGTTCTTTTCTTAAACCAGACATGGGGTTTCAATGACATTTTAATTACAATTATAATTAAACGTAATGTGTAATTGGGAATATTCAATTGTAAATTAATTACAATAGTAATCAGGGACAAATAGATGTAATTCTAATTGAAAAATTTCAGTTTCAATTACAATTATTTGTAGTTAGTAATTGGAAATTTTTTAATTATAATTGGAAATGTTCCATTACAAATTACAACTAATTGTAATTAGACATTAATTATTTCATGCAATTGAAAATTACTTCAATTATATTTTAAATTAGAAATTAAATAATAATTTTTTACTTTTTATGGGAGGTACGACTCCCATTATCCTAATACAGTCTGTATTTTGCTAGACTATGCATATTATTATTAGGTTTACTTGTGAAAAGTTTCAGGGCTCCATCTATTGTAGTTCTCCAGGTACACGATAATAATTTTTCTCTTTGTATAGGAGGTACCACACCGACTGCTCCAATCCAATTTATATATTGGTAGACTATGTGCATTACCATAGGGGCTACTCGTGCAAAGCCTCAAGGCTCTATCTATTGCAGTTTTCTAGGTGCACGTTAATAATTTCTCACTATGTATAGGAGGTACCACACTCACCATTCCAATTCAGTCTGTGTTTCTCTAAACAATGTATATGGGTATGCGGGTTACTTGTACCTACTTTTGAGATCATATCTGTTACAGTACTCTATGTACACGATAATAATTTTTCACTTTATATGGGAGGTACCACGCCCATTGTCTCCATTCATTCTGTAATTTATTATATGCTTATACATTTGCACAGGGGTTACTCGCGCAAAGATTCAAGGCTCTGTCTATTGTAGTTCGCCAGGACCACGATCATAATTTTTCACTTTGTATGGGAGTTAACACGCCCACTATTCCAATTCAGTCTGTGTTTATCTTGACTATGTACGCTAATATGGGGGTTGCCGGTGCGAAATTCCAAGGTGATATCTATTGTAGTTCTCTAGATACACGGTAATAATTTTTAACTTTGTATGGGAGGTACCACGCCTACTATTCCAATTATAGAGCTTACGGGTGCGAAATTTAAAGATGCTACCAGTACTGTTACCAAGGTATATTTTTTTTTTTTTTCATAATTTATTTATTGTATCTTCAATAATTTTTGAACTAACAATAATTACTCGTATCTTAAGTCTAAAATAAAATATTCTTTTTAAGTCCAGCCAGTGCTAGACAAAAATAATGTTTGTTTCACGGATTTCGAAATCATTTGCGGGTCATCCCTCTAATGTACGGCCAAGAAAAGCAGTATCTCTTCTTTTTAGTCGAATGTAACCAGGTTCATTCAGCATGTTACGCGCCAAAGGGTTTGGATGAGATTCAAGCCTCTTTAGATATGTGACTGCATGTTCCGCTATTTCTGATTTAACTGATGGCATATTTAGGTCTTTGTGGATGTTCGAATTTTTTATATACCAGGGAGCAGATGTAATAATACGTAAAATCTTATTTTGGCGCCTTTGAATTTTTTCTACATTGCTAGCTGAGGCAGTGCCCCATAACTGCATCCCATAACACCAAATTGGTTTGAGGACCGACTTGTACAGTAGAAGTTTACAATCTAAGCTCAAGGTAGAGTTTCTGCCAATAAGCCAATTTAGTTGTACTGCTTTTAGTTTCATTTGTGTTAACTTGAAGTCAATGTGGCTTTTCCAAGTAAGGCGACGGTTAAGATGTATACCCAGGTATTTAACATCTGAAAGCTGTGGTATCATTTGGTTATTTATGCGAATAGGAGGGCATGAGTCCCTGCGCAGTGTGAAAGTTATGTGAGTGCATTTTTGTTCATTCACTTTTATTCTCCATTTTTCTAGCCATTTTTCCAAATTGAGTATGTGGTCTTGTAAAAGTTGTGATGCTTCTTGGGCACTTTCATGAATACTTAAAAAAGCTGTGTCATCTGCAAAAGTTGATGTGTGGACTAGGGTGCTAATTGGCATATCCGATGTGTACAGTAAATATAAAATTGGTCCCAAAATACTACCTTGGGGAACTCCGGCTTCAATGAGCTGTGGCGAGCTTAAAAAGTCACCTTCTTTTAATAAAAACTTGCGATTCGTTAAATAATCTTTTAAGAGCTTATACAAGTTTTCGGGCAAGTTCAGCTTTAGTTTAAATATTAGGCCTTCGTGCCAAACCTTATCGAATGCTTGAGAAACGTCGATAAAGAGCGCAGAACAGTATTTTTTTTCTTCAAAGGTCGTTTTAATTACATTTACTAATCTGTGTGTTTGTTGGATCGTACTATGTTGTTTTCTGAGCCGAATTGATGGTTCGGAATGCATCCTTTCGCGCTAAGAATTGGATTCAGCTTAGTTATTAATATTCTCTCAAACAACTTTGACACGTTTGATAAAAGGCTTATAGGTCTGTATGATTCTACTTTTGTGTGGTCTTTTCCTGGTTTAGGAATCATAGTTATCAAAGAGACCTTCCACTCTGTGGGAAAGTACTCAAGACGTAAGATGGCATTAAAAACAAACAGAATAATTCTGCGACCTATACGGGGCAACTCAACTAACATCTTGTTACTTGTTTTATCAACGCCAGGGGCTTTTTTGGTGTTTAAATCTGCTATTGCCCTTTCAATATCGCGAAATTCAAATCTTAGGGGTACTACGGCACTAGTCTCTACTGATGGTAACTCAGCTATATGAGTACATACATTTGGGTATATGAGTACATACCAAGGTATATGATGATAAATATTTACTTTGTATGGGAGGTGCCACGCCCACGTCGAATATCAAAAAAATAAGTACCCTATTTTAGTATCCGTATATCCAGTAACAAACTGTGAAAGATCGGTTCACTGTTGTAGGCAGCTATAGCTTTCCGACAAACAAACAAACAAAGAAACATACAAACAAACACATTTTGTGCTTTATATATAGATACGGGTATTATACTTGTTGTTATAGGGGACATAGTAATACACATTCTGTATAATTTTCAAAAAGGTTTCAAAAGTAAGGGCCATTTAAATCAAATTATGTGACCTATGGAGATAACCCTTAATTTTTGAGTTAAGTTTTTACTAGTTTTTATTATAGTGATAATCAGTTTGAGAGAAATTTAAATGGTTGTCCTTTACGGCCATTTCATTTTCAAAAGATACGTCAAAATCACGTGTATTGTAAAATGATAATTTTTTAAAATTAATATTGTTAAAATTTCAAAAAATGCTAATTTTAATTTAATTTTAAAAACTACGGAGTTTTGAAGGCGCAATAAAAAAATTGACGAATTGATAGCCTTTATTATTTTTAGAAGTCGATTAAAAAGGCATTCGCTATTAACTTGCTTATAAAATAAAAATTAATTTTTAAAATAATCTTGATAATTAATTTTACGAGTATGCTTGAGTGCTTCAGTTTTATTCTTGTTTTTTTTTGCTCAATTATAATAATTTGCACATAAGCTTTATATCCTTTATCCTGCCAACCATCCAATTAGGTTTTGTATAATATTTGTTTTTTCATTTCCTTATAGTGTTTTACTAAACGTAGTTATGCTTGTTTTTGAAACAATATGAACATTTTGCAGATAAATATTTTTGGAAATTATTTAACTAATTGGTAACAAATTTTGCACAAATAATTGGTCTATGACATTCCGTGCACCAATGACCTCCAGCTAAAGTAAAATATTTTCAGGTGCTGTACCACAAAATAGGAGGTATACTTACATGTAAATCAAAATTGTTACGTATGTAGTTAAATATGTATATTATGTGCAACAATAGAAAAATGGTAGAGAAGTTCGAATCCCGCCTAAGACTATGGATGTTACAATTTAAAACAAGTTGTTGCACCTGAAAAATTTTATGTGGATATTTGTTGTTTAATTCTTTTGAAAGAACTTTTGTTATTTTGGCATAAGAAAACAGGAAATTGTTTGACGATGTCGATGGGACATTTACACTTGTGTTTAAGGATATCACCATTTGGGTATAAGATGATCTACACATGTTACTTTGGAATCATGGATAAATCTAAGATGTACATAGTTGAGAGTAATGGACAAGTTCTTGAAGTAGTTGAGGCATTGGTGAAATATCCGCTGAGTAACTTAATTTTTGCAACCGATTAAAATCTGATTCCTTGCTCACCTCTGGCTGGTTTTAAGAAAGAATAATCTTTTAGATGTGAATGCTTATTGTATGTTCAATTATAATTGAATCGAATTCATGATAGGCCTTTGCAGAACAAAAAAAAAAAAAAAAAATCGATGATTGCACAGTTTTTATTTATTTAAATTTAAAGATATGAAGCGCTTAATGAAAGACCCATTATATAATTTATATAATTTTAACTAAACTTCCAACCACAGGCGTTATTATTATTCTTAAATAATTTAGTATTTATAACCAAAACATATTATAACTAAACAAAAAGTGTTAAGTTTGTTCGCATGTAACCAAAGCATGACTAAAAGCAAAGGCCCCCAACCAAAAAAAAAAGTGGTTAAAATGGTAATGCATTGGTTCGCTAAATATTTAGCAAAGTGACACAGAGCTACCTTGTTGAAAGCTGGTTTGCTACTGATTTTAAATTTGTACATGTTTTGTTCTCTTTGTGAGATGCTGGTTGAGATTGTGTATGTGCTCACAGAGCCTTAGGGGTTTGCGTGGGGGCTCTTGCTAAAAGCTTTGCTTTAAAAATTATTTTGGTTTCACCAAAACCTAATAAATATCTGTGTCTTTTAATATAAAGTATGTTTTTATCGCATATGACATTATGTAGTTTTTTCTGTTATTATATTTAATCATTTAATTTGACCATTAAATATCATCACATTATTATGGTTGATCATATTATAATAAAAATGTTTTATATTATGGTTATGTTATATTGTAATATGTTTATATTTTATAATGTTATTAGTAAATTAGAAAGTAATAATGCAATAATGTTAGAACCATTTTTATGTTTATTATTTTTATGTTTATTAATAACTAGCTGTGCCCGTCACGTCGCGACGTATCAAAAATGTAGAATATAATTACTAAAATGTACTAGTGAATAACTAGTTCCAATGTCTACATATGGTCCCAAGAGAACTACCGAGACAATAGTACTAATGTCAGTAGTGGATTTTCAATGACAAGCACATTTTAAATGTCTATAGTAAATAGAATTATAAGTCACTAGTACTGGTGACTACGTCAATAGTAAGTCAGCACTACTGATATTTGCAGAAGAATTTATAAAATAAACAAAACTTCAATTATTTCTGTATACGATAGTTTTATTCGAAATATGCTATGCCAGCCGTACTGACAATATTTTGCTCGCTTTTGCTTTGAAAGTATTCCACACCAATTGTAAGACTGTTATAGTGCTTCAGTTATGGTTTATGCATTTACTTTATATAAAGATACCCATCCCTGAATAAAATTCTAAAAATTATTGTAAAGCTCTGTAAAAGGTGTTTAAAATATTTTAATAACATTGTGTTTAAAACCGTGTTTAAAATATCTCGCTTTCAATAATAAAAGATGCCTTATAGTATGCATTTTCTTTAAATCGGTAAAAAAAGTCGGTGTACTTTTACTGTTTTTTATCTTTATTATATCTTAAAATTAAGGTATTTTAGCGCATTTAAAAAAGTATCCTATATTGGAATTGAGATGCTAAAGTACCTCACAAAATTTTGTTAAAATCCATCCAGATACATATTTTCTTTATAGAAAGGTAACCAGCTTTGATTAAATTCTAAGTTAAGTTCTTTATTATAAAGAGATAAAAAAAAATTATACACCAGCAGAATGTAATGAATTTTCTGGATCGCTACATCCGTCGTCAGCATTTTTGGTTTCTATCTACAAGGTAGTTTCAATTAATTTTCTATTTAAACAAACTGATCAAAGAAATAGCATATGAGAAATTTTATATTATATTTCATGCATTTACATCTAATTTTTCTTTACCTCTTTATAACAAAGAGCTTAAACCTAAATAAATTATTAATTCATTTAAAAAATTGTTCAAATAAAATTAAAATTCACATAGGTATTATATAATAAGGGTGATTTTAATGCAGGTATAGAACTTTAAGTTGGCATTACTTTTCAAGATGGCGACCGATTGAACAGCTGTAAAGTGATTTATTCTCAGTTTGGTTTGGCAATTCATCATGAATAAATTCACGCCTAAACTACGCTTGCAAATAGTGCCCAAAACGAGATTACCGGTGTTCCCGACTTTCATAAGCGAATTTTGTTTAGCGATGAAGCGCACTTCTGGTTGAATGGCTACGTGAACAAACAAAACTGCCGCATTTGGAGTGAAGGTAAGCCTCAAGTGTATGTCGAAACACCGTTACATCCAGAAAAACTGACTGTTTGGTCCGTACTTTTTCAAAACCGATGGTGGCCAGAACGTTACAGTCAATGGTGATCGGTATAGAGCCATGATTACTAACTTTTTCATTGCTGAATTGAATAACCATGATGTCCAGGAGACATCACGTTTTGGACCTGTGAATTCGCCTCCATGATCTTGTGATTTAACACCGCTAGACTACTATCTGTGGGGCTATGTAAAGTCACAAACGCCCATTTGAAAGACAACATTCGCCGTGTTATTGCCGATATACGGCCACAAATGTTGGAATAAGTCATCGTAAATTGGACGTCCAGATTGGACTACATCCGCACCAGCTGTAGCGGTCATATGCCAGAAATCATATTTAAAATGTAATACCACAAGATTATCTTTCGGATAAATAAAATTCATGTCAATCGAATAATCCATCGTTGTTTTATTGCAACTTCAAGTTCTATATCTCTATAAAAAACACCCTTAATATACTAAAAATGGTTGTAAATTTCTGTAAAAGGTGTTTAAAATATTTAAATATAAATGCAATTCCACAAAGTGAAAATACAAATCAAATACAAATTTTATTTAATTGGCGCCTAATGTTGCGCAATAGTTTGTAAAATATCCCACTTTCTAAAATAAAAATGTGTGTTGAAAATATAACCGTGTTGAAAATATCCCAATTTTAAACCGAAAATTTTAGTACCTTTAAACCGGAAATTGCGCGTTTTTCACTGCTTTTTCTCCACTTTATCTTGGAAATGAGATATATTTGCGGAAAAAAGTATCCTATATTTGAATCAGAATGTTAAGGTACCTCCTCACAAAAATTTTTTAAAATACATCCAGTAGTTTTTACGTGATGTGAACGCAAAGAAAAGCAGACAGACAGACGAAAATGATTTACTATTTTATATGAATATATGTATAATATGCTCTTATATGGTTACGTCAACCATTTTTTTCTTCGAGTGTCGAAGCACAATGATATTTGACACATTGATTATTATTAAAGTTTTTGTGAGCTCCATTTTTATTTATATATTAATTTATTTCAGTCTTAAGAAATATAATATAATAAAAGCAAGTTTAAAATATAACATGTTAGCAAACTATAAATTATTATAAAAATATTTTAAAACTATAATTAAAAATAACCTAGAGTTTTCTTTGGTAATGCAAATTATAATTGCATTATAATTTGATATTATTATATTATAATAATATCAAAGACCAGCAGCAAAGTAGAACATTTTAGGATATTCCAAAGTCTGCAACCCTAAAAGCTTCGTGAAATCAGAATAGTTCCGTTTTTAAAAGGCAAGCATACTATATGATCTTTTCTGACAATTTACTTATCTCAAGTAAATTGACTCATTAAGAATAACTTTTTGTTTTTTTTTAATGAAGGGTGTATCCGTAAATTATAAGTCTGCCCACAATTATTTTAATCTATATTGTTTTACCTCGAAAATGAGAGAAAAAATTTTGTACTTATTATTACCAATTGGCAAAACAGTAACAAAAACAATTTAAATAATAGAAATAATTACAGTTGTATTTTGTATCCAAAATATATTTATAAATAAATAAGAGTGTGAATAACTGTTACAACTACCCTATAGTTCATTGGCGGTAAACTTGTTACTTAACTATTGAAAGGTAAACTATGCAAGTATTTGCATTGAGAAAATTAACTTAAATATGTCACTATGTACTTCTAAATAAGTCAACAAATTTCGAATTTGAACAAGGGTCTTACTGTCATAGTAGATTTCGTTTTCCACCTTAGCTGTTTCCTACCACAGTCAATATTATGTTATAACCAAAGGCACCCACGGAAACCTTTGAGTCTTTGTGAACATACACATAGCCTCAAACATTGGTTATAACTAAATTATTTTTCACACAATCATTTAGAGCCAAATATATAAAAATATTTTTGATTTATAATTATAATTTATATTACAGAGCGTTGTGCTCTTATTTAGGTTTGATCAAAGCTAGGCGCTAGACGTCGTTACGCCTTAAGGCCTATTTAGCCGACCGTTACTTTAACGGAACGTAACACATGAAAATTGTTTTTTTTGAGGCTCTTACTTTCGTTTATGCTTTGTTTATCCATGACTGTCAAAAACATTAAAAAAACAAGAAAGAACGAAAAGAGAGCAAAAGAATCTCAAACGACAAGAATGTTCATGTGTTACATTCCGTTAGCTTACGGTCAGCTAACTGGGCCTTTACGCGCCTGTTTAGGTGAGTCAGTTAAGTAGTGAACGGCGTTAAAACATCAAGAAAAGTGATGGAATTTCACGATAATATTATTTTAAATAAAAAATTTGAAACAGATACATATTCCTAAAAACTAAAAATGGTCTCCTAAAAAATCACATAGATTTAGTAATGACTATGTTGCAGCAAATGAGTGATATAAAAAATACAGAAGCAAACTAAAAATAATTTGATATCACACATTCAAAAAGTCTGATACTTTGTGTTTTAACGATTCAATAAATAGGGTCACGATTGGTACACACTTTAGTATTTTTTTTAGTAATTTTTGTTATAACGACGGTTATGCACGTTTTTTTAGTTTTATATTTTATACTTGTTAATATAGAAAACATTATTACTGTGTGCAAATTTCAAATGTCTATCGCTTAGGGTTCAACCAATAAAGCCATATACGTGAAAACAACGTTACTATCGAAGCACCCTCAGTTATAGTATTTATTGTTATAGCGACAATATTAATACAACTTTTTTTAAAACAACATCAAGAATCTACCTCTTACTGCTCAAGATATAGAAATCGCTGACAGACGGACAGACTGAGAGACATTGTAGCAGGGTTCAGAATTTTTCATTTATGAACATTCAAAAATCAACATTGATGATATTTGTCACAAATGAGAAATCTAAAACTTTATATATATTTTTCACGCTCGTAAGCGAACAACAAAGAATTGTCTGCCTATGTTCATATATGAATGCGTGTACGTGTTTCTTTTTTGTAATACACATACATGAAGAGTGATAAATTAGCTTCTTCTCGTTAATGTTCTTTTTCATAAATGTACATGTTCATTTATGAACGTTGTACATTTATAAAATTTCTCATAAATAAATAAGTATATAAGAGGATTTTCTGCTTACGATCGCACACGCAGAAGAAAGAAATAAAGAAAAAATTTTATTACTGCATACGCCGGCAGATGCACATTACAAAATATATATGCAAATTCTTAGCGAATATTGTTCTACGATGTTTTCATTTATGAAAAATTATCAAAATTGTAATACTCCAATACGAACACTTGTGCGAACAACAAAATCACTTGTGCGAACAACAAAATTGTATCTCATTTATTCACTTTTGAACAGAAAGAGAAAAAATAAAGGCCGGGGCACATAGAATCCGTCATATGTTATACTTTAACGTACTCAACTGAAAACAAAGTAATAACGAAAAAGGTTGACACAACGAGTACTTTGTTGACGGATATTAAATCAGAAAGTTGCCCAACTTTCGTACATTGTGACAACACTTATTAGAAAACCTGTATTTCAACTTTCTTATATGTTGAAAAACACAAATCAGTTATCACAATTAGTTATCTGTGTTGAAAAAGACGACGTATAACGTATGACTGATTCTATGTGCCTCGGCCTTAAATCATCGCATTTATAAATGAATAAACACAAAATATTTTGTAGTCTCTTACACATGTATGAGAAAATGCAGCTAAAAAACAAAATGTACATCTTCATACATGAGTGATTGTCTGATTGTAGCTAAACAATAGGGTTACTTTTTTACCTACCTATTTAGGTACAGAACCCCAAAAATGAAGCATTTACATCACATGAACTAGCGGGTTGTTTTCAAGTTTCCATATGTGCCTTTGGAAATCATGGGGCATGTGGGGACATTTAATATTTAAAACTTACAAAAACGTACGTATTTTAACTAGATATGCATGCTACTAATTAAATTAAATATTTCAGAAATTCTTTATGCATGATTTATAAATATGTACATACATAGAGATATTCATAAATAAAAGGATTTGTTCAATAAAATTGTAAACAAATTATTCGTAGTTTAGATTTTAGTTCGCAAAGCAATGTAGATAACGTCCTTTTTGAAAATAGATTAACACTATGGCATGTTTCCACAGCTGGCCTGTCGTTAAGGTATTCGAATGGTTTTGGTGTTTTTGTTTTTTTTTTTTACCAACAAATAGAAACCAATTTTATAAACCATTCGCAATCACATTCACATGCATATTTAATATTTATGTTATATTTAACCTTTTTATCTATTTGAAGCTTAACAAACTTTAATAGCTTTTGTAATAATTTAATATTATTTGTTTGTATTGAAAATTGATAAATAGTTTTTAATTGGTAAAATGAGAAAATAAGTAAGTTACCTTTATGTGCTCTTTCTGCACGACAAGCGAGCGATTCGTCAAGAGAATCTGTATAAAAATAATTCAAAATAATTTATTACAAAATATTCTTTAAAATTTTTATTTTTGACATACAATTATTCCGATAATTAATGTTCACACATATGTACATTTATCTTTATGGTGTAAATGATCCGATAGATAATTTTTCCCATCGCAGATAAAATATATTTCCTATATAGTGTAATGTTCTATATATGAAAACATATTGTCAACGAACTTGTTGTTGCCTATCACTGTGCCTGTAAATAAACAACATACCACGTATTTACGTTACGCTATAGGAGATGGTGTGGATAAAAAATTTCAGAAATTAATGTGATGTTTTTGTATTGCAAGCGACCAAATTGTCTAGAAAATTTGTATGAAAAGCAAAAAATTTTTTTTGAGTAATTCCTATAGACATTTCCTAATAATAAAATTTTTTGTCAGGAGGACAGATTTAAATATAGGATACCTTTTTTCCTCAAAAATATCTCATTTCCAAGAACAAATAGAGGAAAAGTAGTGAAAGTACGCAATTTTACCGAGTACAGCAAGCGGGATATTTTTTAAGCGGAATATTTTAAACACTATTTACAGGACTCCAGAATAATATTAAAACCTAATATATACAGAAATTAAAGGTTTTAATTGGTTTGAGATTAAACTTTAATTAAATAATTAATTGATTCAATTATTTGTTTAATTACTAATTTTTTATTCTGTTTTAAACTAATATATGTTTGAATCAATAAAAAAATTAGTATCTATTTTCTAAATAATGACGATTTCTCATTCTCATAAGCAGAGCTCAAAAAAGAAATCCTTGTATATACACCTAACTTCATTGAAAACAGTAGAAAACCTAATCTCTTTGGTCTTAATAACATGGTGGTTTTTAAACTCTTAAGTTTATTTGATGAAAGTGTTTAATTTGCTCCATTTTTTTTATATTAGGACCAGCACTAAGGGGATGACTTCTACTCATTAGTGCTGGCAGAGTGGGTACCGAGTACTCGATATTCGATCATCTTTTTGGATACTCAAAACACAAAAGTAGTTAATCGATACTTTTACGGTAGTAATTTTAGAAATAAATTTTTAAAAATATTTGACAACTACGATGGACGACAAATATCCTCTGCTATTATGTAAACGAAAGTATTGAGTACTATTGAGTACCCAATTGAAAAGTATTGAGTTGTATCGAGTAATTAAAAGTAGTAGAAATTGCCAGCACTACTACTCATGCAATGCATTGTCTCAGAGATAGGAAATTTGGTTATGGGAAGGAAGATAGAGGGAGTAGTGTTTGTGAATTTTCCCACATTGAAATTTTCAGGAAAAAGTTCCGCAGGGAGTTTATTCCATATACGAAGTGATCAGCCAAAAATAGAATTTTCCCTATAATGCGTAGTGCGATTCACTACCACAAATGAATGGGCCCTGAACAATAAGCGTGCTAAACGCAAAAACGTGCGAGTATCGGGAACAAGTTTCCTAATTTCATTAGAGTACATGCCATTTTAGTAACGATAAAAGTGTTATACACCCCACATTGCGTCGATGCTCCAGTGAGTCAATAGAGTTAGATAACCTGCTGTCACTGATGAGCTTCTTCGCCCTCTCCTGTACACGTTCGAGTATCTCCAAAATAGACTTTGGGACGCCGGACGCCATTTCGTATTCCATTTTAGGCCGGATATAGGTGATATAAATAGTAAGAAAAGATGGAGTGAAGTATCTTTTACACCGTTTTCAAAAGCCGAGGCTTTTGAGACTTAAAAAATGTGTGGATTTCATGCCGAAAACATCAAGAGCTTCTGATTCCTTTATACCTACATCACCCATAGCTACATATAAAGCATTACTTTCAAATGCACGTCTGTGCGTAAGCAGACAGACCTTATTCAGAAATTGTGACTAGATCATGATTGAGCGTATCATTCATGTATTGTTTCTTGGCTTATTATTGAATGAATATGAATGGAAAATGCTGCTGTCATCAGCAAAAGAGTAGATAGGGTTGATAGTTAGACAAAGAAGGTCATTTCGTTCATTTCGCCGAAATGGTGTATGGAGTGACACCATTTTCCCCAAAGGAAAGCTAGTAAGTTACGTGTAGAGCGACCCCAAAATACTTCACAAGATGCAAATTTACCCTACTTTCCGTTGGAAAGTTTGACATTTTTTAGCATAATCGTGCTTAAAACGTTTTGACGAATGACCATCATTTGTGTTATTTACAGTGACTTGAAAAAGTGATTTGGCAAATAAATGGAATTAACTCGTGAACATTTTAGTGCAATTATTTTTCACAACTTTCGACTTAAATTATCACGACGAGAGTGGATTGATGAACTTAAATATTTGTATGACGATGAAGCGCTATCCTATAGCACTGTGAAAAATTGGTATAATGAATACAATCGCGGCCGACGCTCGCTCAAAGATGAATTCCGTGAAGATCGTCCAAAAATGGCCGTTGTGCCAGAGAACATTGATGCCGTGCATGAACTCATAATGCAGGATCATGTGACATACCTCGAGATAGTGGCATCTTTAGAAATTTCTCCCATCAGCATACATTCGATTTTGCGTAAACACCTGGCCGTAAAAAAGGTTTGTTCTGGTTGGATCCCGCACAATTTGACAGTCGCTCAAAAAAAGACTCGTGTCGATTGGTGCAAAGAAATCTTGCAAAAATACGATCGCGGTGCTTCAAAAGACGTTTATAAGATTGTCATAGATGACGAATCAGGGATTTATGCGTATGAGCCCAAAAAAAAAAAACAATAATCGACCGTGTGGGTCTTCGAAGGCGAGCCAAATCCAACGAAAGTTCTTCGTGGAAGAAGCACTAAGAAGCCAATGATCGCCTGTTTCTTCGGCAAAACTGATCATATGGCGATTGTTCCCATTGAGCAACGTAGGACGGTCAATTCTGACTGGTACACTACAATTTGTTTGGCTGAAGTCTTCGGAGGAATTCGTAAAACGGACAAGAGAAGACGAATCATTGTTCACCGGCCAAAACGTCGAATTGATGGGTCATCCGCCGTGCAGCCGTGACTTAACACCCAATGACATCTTTTTACTCCCAAAAAACATGTCTTGGAGGTGTCTCAATCGAAGTGCAAAAAGTGTTTCGACAATTAGTTTGAGCGCATGCTGGAGAATACTTTGAGAAACAATAAAACCATTTGTGATGATAAATATTCGCATTTTCATTATTAGGCCAGAAATATATATAGCAGCATTCGTATTACTTTAGGAAGGGCAGAACAGATAGTTATTGAGCTATTAGTTTTGTCACTTATTCTCCTAATGCAATGCAAGCTTTTTTAAATTACAATGATTCCAAAGTGGTCTATATAACAATTTCACTATCTTCCTTATCATTTAAATTGCATATGGATAATTAAGTTGTCTACTTAGCCACGATATAAATATTACTATAAAATATGCACATTCTAAAGCCCACAGTGAATTCAAACGCGTTTCGTTTGTTTGTATCATAGACCACTTTAGTTCCAGTCTAGCCACTTCTTTTTTTATATTCCTTATAACATTTTGTTATTACTAGTCCTGCAGTTGCTTACTCTTTTTATTTATAAACACGGTGTAAATCGTCTCATAAAAAGTTGCTTTAAATCTAAGCGAATTAAGGACTTGCAATTTCAATTTGCATATTTAAAACCTCAAAGCACTTTCTTATTACTACAAAATTGTTATTAATTTGCCTAATTGAATTCACAAAGTTCACTTGAACTTATTAATTAGTACACTTTTGAATTGTCTGTTATACCGCCCCCATTATTTGATTGAACCGGGTTGTTCGTTATTGTTAGCGTTAAGTTGTTATTTTATTATAATTTTAAAATAACACAGCTAAAATTATGATGCTACTAATTAAGTATTCACCCAAATTGAATTAAAACCCCCAGGTCTATTCATCTAAAGACTATTGAAATCAGTAAACAAAAAAAAAAAAAAACACAAACCAAAAATCTAGCCAACAAATTGTTTTTAAGAAAAAATACTTTAGCAAACGTTGCCGAGGTTATAGCAACAACACGTCAAAAACAGTTAAAACATTTCCAAAATAATAATTGATATTGATAATTGCAAGATATTGGATGCAGGATACTGGATACTAGATAAATCAAGGCGAGGATGTAATTTTTGTTGCTGTCATGGCTGAAAATTTCTTCTGCATAAATTAACGAACAATCAAATCAATCACCCAAATTACGAAATCGTTAAAATAAAATGTTAATGCGAAAAGAAAAGGTAAAATAAAAGTTTCAGTTATAATAACTAATACGCCATGTTGTGCAAGGTACTATGTGTTACTATTAATAAGCTTCACCACAGTTACATATGTGCATTTCCACAGCAAGTGGCCCACCCTGACCGAAAAATTATAAGTTAACCAACAGTTTTTTCTTTCCTGTATTATAGAAGAGAAATGTTTAAAATTAATTAAATTGCAGAGTTCCTTAGCTCTGCTTGCGCGGCTAGGTTAAGCATATTATTTTTAATATAAACATTGTATGGTTAAATTAATGACTATAATAGTTACAAACTATAAAATGTCATATGGGATATGCTAGTTTTTTACATTTTAAAATACAAAGTTATTTATTATTTTTTTATTAATGAGTTTATAATGGTTGATCCATTTCTAGGTACTTTTTTAATAGCCTTTTTCTCACAGATCACGTGTGAGTCGTGTGTGTCGTGTGTGTCATGCTGTCATATTATTTTTGTTTAGTATTGTTTGGCCTTTCTTAATGGAAAGACTTACGCCTGAATCGCTTCGCTCTATGGGCTCTTGAAAAGTTCCAAGAAGATCCGACGTTTTCGAGGCAAATATTGTTTAGCGATTAGGCCCATTTCTGGCTAAATGGGTATGTAAACAAACAAAATTGCCGCATTTGGGACGAAGAGCAACATGAAGAGATTCAAGAGAGATTCATCCAGAAAAAATAACGGTTTAGTGTGGTTTTTCATCGGTCTACATTTCTTTAGAAATAATGCCGGTGCGAACGTAACCGTCAATGGCAACCATTATCGAGCCATGATAACCGACTATTTGATGTCTAAAATTGAAGCTCGTAATCTCGAAGACATTTGGTTTCATCAAGACGGCGATACTTCCCACACATCGCATCAATCAATGGATTTATTGAGAAAACATTTCGGTGAGCACATTATTTCACGTTTTGGACCGGTCGATTGGGCACCAAGATATCACACCGTTAGACTTTTACCTGTGGGGATATGTAAAGTCTAAAGTTTATGCGGACAAACCCGCTTCGATTCAGGCCTTGGAGGAAAACATCACCCGTGTCATTCGCCAGTTACCAGTCGAAATGCTCGAACGAGTTATCGAAAATTGGACTCAACTCAACAATCTGCGACGTAGCAACGGCCAACATTTGATAGACATAATATTCAAAAAATAAATGTCAAAGAAAGTTCTTTCAATTGATAATAAACATTTTCCATTAAATTTGAATTTTCTGTGTTTTTTTCTTTAAAAAATTACGGAACTCGATGTAGGGATCACCCCCTACATACATACATAATTGGTTCGTGATAACTTTGAATTATAATTTTTCTTCTTCCAAACATAAGGGCGGGAACATATTGGCCAGTGATTTCACGGCATTCACACATAGCCCATACCATAACAGTTCATGTAATTAAAAGTAGAGAATTGTAAATCCTTAAAACGGTTCAAGATTTCTTTCACTGATTTGTTTATGTTGTTCATCAATTTAATCAGGGATTTCTTTTCCAATCCAGCCAACACCTTTTTCATGTAATCTTTCAAGTACAAAGTGAAGCTATTCTTATGTGCGAAAGCAAAGCATTCTTGTAAACGGTGATTGAGAACAACATCAACGCCGGTCTCAACGGTTGAGTCTGTACCCTTGTCTGCTTCTTCAGTTGAGGGATTGAAATCTTAAATTTTAATTTCGTTTTTTAAATATCTGCGAACATATCATCATCTGCAATGATATCCTAGTAGATTTTCATGACATCGAGGTTTTATTAGTTTTTATGGTATAAAAATTATTAATAAATTTCAGTCACACCGGGAGGACACAAATTGCAAGAATTTAGAGAAGATGTTTGTCACGCCCTCAAATTAATAAGGAGTATATTAACTCCCGAAACAATTGTTTATACTTTTATTATTATATTTTTTTTAATACAAAGCAATAAACACCGATGACATAAACAAACAACTAATATTTGTTTTTCGCAATTTTTTGTTTACGTACGAAAAACTTTGGTTGTGGAGCAAAAGTTAAATAGTTCCAACCAACCATGTTGAATTTTTTGTACGTAGTAGTAACCATTTAATGATACAAATTTAACCAAAACTTATTTATCGAGACCAAAGTTATGTTACAAACAACTAAAATTAGTTTTTTGTAAACAGACAGAGAACATAATGTGGTTGTTGTCACCATACCATAACCATGTTTGGTTTTGCGTGTGCAAAGTTCAAGTTTTCGTTTCGGTCATTTTAGTTTTATTTCTTCACAATTTACATGTCTAAGAGTAATTGTGAAATTCCACTCTTACCACAAAACGTTTGCTACACCACAAAACGTTTTGCAGAAAGTTTCTGCAAAAATATCTCATTTTCAAAAGAATATGGAGAAAAAGTAGCGAAGGACCACAATTTTACCGATTTAATGTTACTGCAAACGTGGCAGCACCTTTTGTTTTTGTCAGGGGAATATTTCAAACACTCGTTACATAACTCTACAATAATTTTTATAAAGAAAATGAGTAAACCATATCTGAAGCACTATAAAAGTAAAAGTCTTAGAATTTCGTGTGGATTACTTTCAAAGCAAAGTCGAACAACATATTGTCACGACACCTATGACGCGGCGGACAGAACTAGTATGAAATAGAATCTATTTTGTAGGTGACCTCAATATATTGTTCGACGCAATAAAAAACATGAAATTTTGTTTTATCTCGTACGGCTACCCCCGGGGGTACCAATTGTCATTGCAGGAAATGGAAAATGCATTGACGCGGCTCACTCGGGGAAAATAGGGGCACCAGACGGTAGGGTTCCTAGAACCTAAATCTGGAAGAAAAGGTCTGTTGTTTTAATGCACGGGTCCTCTTCGAGGCCCGATCAGTGCCCAAAGGACTGGTACCACGGGAATCGATAGCCCCACTGAGAGCCTATCCTCTCTGTGACCGGTTGTTGGTAAGGTCCCCTTCGGGGGTACATGTGGTGGATTAAGATTGATTTATGTAGGTGTGGTGCACGGTCGATCAAGTGTGCTGTTGCTTGCACTCTCAACAGACGGAGTTTGGATAGTCTCCAAACCCCTGAGCAATAGGCTATTATATGGAATCTAGGCTTGCCTTTTAGCAAAGGCCCCCAACCAGTAAAAGTGATTAAAATGAAAATGCATTGGTTTGCTAAATATTTAGCAAAGTGGCACAAACCTACCTTGTTGAAAGCTGGTATGCTACAGATTTAAAATTATTACATGTTTTGTTCTCTTTTTGAGATTATCATTGAGATTGAGTATGTGTTCACAGACCCTTAGGGGTTTGCGTGGGGGCTCTTGCTTTTAGGCTTGCCATATTATATAAATTGCTATTCATTGTTACTGTATCGCACACAAATTGCGATTGGCGGCAACGTCATATCGTAAAGTGTTGTTATACTGCACAATGGGGGCGCTAGTCTACTCTTACATTTCACTCGGTGGTAAGACCACCGTCGGATTAGGCCAACCGGCAGGTGCCCACGTTAATCTTGTTCCATATCTTTATCCCGTACGGAAAATTTTACCCTGACAAGATAAGTCCCCTTTCGTCAGCTTGCGTTACCTTGGTATATAACCACGAAAATACTTTTATTTTTGAAAGCAGTATATTTAAAGCAACGTTGCGCAACAGATGACTCTGTTTTAAAGCAACTTATAACTCATTTGCTGCCTGTCTTTTAAAGAACTTTGCAATAGTTTTTAGAATTTTATCCAGGGATGGGTGCCCTTATATAAAGTAAATAAGTAAAAGTCTTAAAATTTGGTGTGGTTTACTTTCAAAGCAAAATCGAACAAAATATTGTCAGGAAGCCCACAACGTGTATGGGCACAGCAAGTTAAAAATAAATATGCTGCAGAGATAATAAGAATATATGTGATCGTTTAATACGGAGCATAAACAAACATTTTCAAAAAGTGATTTGAAATTAAAAAATTTTAATTTTGTGTTCGTTTTCTTTTAGTTAAAAATTAAAACAAACCGTCTTTAATATAATTCTAATTTATGTTATAAATCTCAATCAGGGCTAGAAGGCTGGGATCGTGAGGGGCGAAAGAGGGAAAATGGATATTTTTAGTACACTCTTGGTGTTAGACTTGATCGTTTGAACCTAAAAGATAAATGGAATTTCACAGATGCAAATCTATATTAATAAAATCAAATGTCGTTAGTTGGTAATCGCACCGATACACATTTTTACTCGTTCTTTCAGGTTCACAAATAAAGTGTTTATATACATACATTTGGCATATTTATGTACATAGAAAAGTCAACTTGAAAATAATTATTTTATTTTAAAATTTGTTGTTTCTCTGTTAAGTGGGCCGATGCTTAGAAAGACTATAAAAATGGACCCAGACAAAGGCGGGTAAAAAAGCTAGTTTCACTTATAAAACTCAATTTTTCAAGTTATGGAAATTTTAAGTGAACCGTTCTTTCTTAGCCTCTCAACAACTGATGACCCTTAAATTGTAAGGACAGTTGATAGGATTTTAACGTCCTTAAGTTTGCAGTATATTTATTTATGTAAGACTTTCTAATATGCATTTATGTATGTATGTACCTGTGTACTTAAATTAGTACAATCTAAATGACTAATTGCTTAAATGTAAATGGGAATATTAGTATAAAAAACATAAAACTATGTATGTACATAGATAAATCTTTGCATATAAATCTAAATGCATTAGTAATTGCAGACCATGCTTTTCTTTAAACAGATGTATGAACGGTAGGCCACACTTTATTTTATCTTCTTAATTGCATTTAAGTGTTGTGTTGTGTTGTGCTGCCGAATATCTAGAGGTTATTTAATGTTGTTTACAGCAATTGTCCATTTACTATTTACTATTTGCAAATGACAAATCATTGTTTATTTATGCTGCAATAGATGTAAAGCGGAAGATAAATACTGAAGATAAAGGGGCAATTTTCTTAAAAGGTTTACAATGTTGGTCGATTACACAAGTTTACGAATTCAGTGGCAACTTTTGGACTGGTGCGGTGCAGGAAGCAAACCTGCACTACGGGTTGTTAAATTGATTCTAGTTTACGAGATACTCGGTTAGAGATACTCGATAAATATGCAAATTACCTTTAAGTCAAACAAATTTTTTTTTTGAATCTGCTTAGCTGTTTGAGAGATGTCGAGAACATCAACAAGAGTGTACTTTTTGCATTTTCGAATTTCCTCCATAAAAAATTTTTGCACCTTCAACCATTATTAAATTTTTTGTAAGTATTTAGTTTATTATAATATTTTAATAAAAAATATTGAGGTTTAAAAAGTTATTAAAAAAATATACAAATCTTACTGCAACGAAAAGCAAAACTACAGATTAGTATTACAACGGATCAGTGTTTATTCTAGATACATAGTTGGCAAATACAAGATCCCTCTTGCCCGAGTTTTTATCCTAAATTGTAATCCATGAATCATGAAATATGCCAAATTAATTGCGTATAATGAACGCCCTGAATGATGTCGTGGTGTCTATGTTTGATTTTAAATTCCTAATCAAGTGTTTTTTCCAGTAAATCATTTCTTATGATAAAAAATGGATTTTACATTGCTCAGATGACTACACAATGGGGGTGCTGGTCTACATATCATTTTCACCTAGAGGTAAGACCAGTGTCAGATAAGGGCCAAGGTACTGATGTAACACTTCATCAGTAACTACTCAAATGACTGTAATGCACACAAAGAAAAAATATGGTTATTGTATGGTCACGGCAACCAGAATATGTTATCCGTAACAATACATGTTTGCTGTGAACAAATTATAGTTATTTTGAACAATATTTTGGTCACGACATGGTTGATTTGATGCATTGAAAATGCACATTTGTTGTCAAAATAAATTTGTTTTTTATTATAAATAATAGTTTTAAATTAAAAATATCAAACATATAAAAAGGTAAGCAGCAAATATCAAAATATGTATGTAAGTCTAAATGGCAATATTCGTGTAATCGTTTTTTGTTATTTAATAAATATATTCATATTATAAATATAATTATGGTTGTATTTTACAATTTTTATGTATGACAATAATATTTTCAAATGACAACAATATTATTATGGTTTGAATATAACCGTATAATTCAACCATAACATGTTGCTCTTATATTATGGTTACCTCAACAATGCTTTTCTTTGTGTGTGGATACTGGCGGGATTTAACATTTTTTTCCATACAAAAGTGCTGCCATATGTGTCACTATGTCCGTATCCTAAGGTCTTCCTGCAGAACAGCGTTTCAATCATAAAAGCCGCCAAACTGCAAGAACTTCATGAATTACAACATCGAATTTCTAGATTGACATGAATGATTATCGGATCTAAACCCCTTTAAGAATATTTTGGGGAAGCTGCCAGAATTGTCTTTTGAAACTATATATTTTTTAGAAGCCCTTTTGTTTAAGATTCCAAAAGCTCTTTATATAATTTTGTATAGCCATACTGCTAACCCTCATACATACCCTACTATTTCTCATGAAAAATTATGAAATAGTTTTATACTGATTTACTGTTTAAGCCCCTTATGAACAATAGATTGATTTTACTTATTTATTGCAAAATCCTTTAAAAAATGGTTTATTATTATTCTTGTAATGGACAAAAGGTGTATAACGAGAGAATTTGCAGTCTCCTTAGAATTGCACTTTTTTGTTGAGAAATTTTAAGAAAGAATTTTACAAAACATTAAAAACTTTGCTAAAGGGCAAGTTAATTAAATATTTCGTTTGACTCACACAATAAAGCCAATTAAAATACTCATCGAAGCAGTTAAAACTACCTTCTAATAAAACAACTACAATTGCATTTTGCTCATCTTTCTTAAAGCATCACATTCTTTACCCCCCTATGAATTTTACTTCCGCCCTAAAGTTTAATGATGTTTCCGGTTTTCTCCCATTTCCCATTTCGTTTTTTTTTTCAGTTTTATTGTTCTTTTTATCATAAAACTTAATGATAAATACGAGCAATAAACAATCAACAGCAATTAAATCTGCAATTCACATTTTTCCAAAAAGCCATCATCGTTCTAATCCTATTTTTCAAATAAAGCAAATAAACAGACAACAAACAAACAAAAAAGCAAAAAAAAAAAACAAAAAAAAAAATAAAAAGCAAAAAAAAGGTCAAATATAACACTTTTCAATAAAGTTCTTATTATTATTGTTGTTGTTGTTGTTGTTTTATTACTATTATTGTAGTTGTGTGCCCTTGTCACTTAAACACTTGGCCAAAACCAAAACGAACTCGGAAAAAAACTATAAAAAATTATGAATAAATTTGTTGTTGTCCTGCTTGAATGTCGAAGTGTTTTTGACTATTTCTAAGTAACGTACAACAAAAGGGTATTGCTAAAGGATGTGTTTTTTGTGATTTTATTTTAGTTAGTTTTCTATGTTTGTAATTCTTTAAACTTAAAACATAAATTAAATTATTAAATTTTTCTTATCCTTCTCCATGGTGATGTTAGATTATGCCTTACGCTGCTGGTATTTTAGCAATCTATCCGGACACTTTTTTAATTTATATTGGCTCTCAAAAGTTTTTGAATAATCAATTAAACTTCGCAATCTTTCGTTTAGCAAATGCAACTTTTAAGGTCAGCAAATGTTCAGGAACCTAAACTTGGACCCAGATTCTAAAATAACATTTTCGCCCCGCCCCATTTTGTGGGCGA
This sequence comes from Phasia obesa, assembly GCA_949628195.1. NCBI lineage: Eukaryota > Metazoa > Arthropoda > Insecta > Diptera > Tachinidae > Phasia > Phasia obesa. The sequence goes on from OX451215.1 coordinate 36,469,582, forward strand.
CGACGAAGGCGACGCCTTAACGCCATAAAAATAAAACTTTTAAGTTTATTATGGGCAGAGGGAGGTAGTCCTCCAATCCCACCCCCGAAACGTAAAAATGTAAAATTTTTCATTAATTTTTTTTTGTATTGAATATTTGAAATTTTATTAGTCGAACTATTAATTTTACATACAGATAAAATTTGAAGAAAGAATAAATTAAATTACAAATTATGTGATAATATTAAAGAAAAATTGGTAAAATTTAATTTCTAGACACCAGCAGAGCGGAATGCACATTTTCTAGACAGCTATTTACGTCATCAGCTCTCTTCGTTTCTATCTACTTTGGGTAGTATTTCAGTTGTAGCATCATCTATTTAACCAAACAAACTCAGATAAAGGAATACGAGAAAACTGTATTCAAACATCAATTGTTAGTTGGTGAGAACGACTCTACCACTACCTAAAGCTTGTTTAATATTTTTACTTTAATATTTTACCACCTTATATTTGTTGTTGCTTCAGCCAACCTTCGGTTAGCAATTAAAGCTACTTTTTGTTTTTCTTTGTATTCTTCCAACATTTTTTTTTTTTGGTAACTTCTAAAAAAATATTAGTTTTGAAGCTTTTATGTGCAAGAGAATGTACCTTTCCAATTTCCAACCAATCCCCACCACCCATAAATATTAATTAAAATACATTTTCGTAATTTATTTCGTTATAGTATTTAATTTATATAAAAATAATTTATGCATAACTAGCTGTGTCCGCCACTTTTTCAGCGTCCTTACAATATTTTGTTCGTTTTAGCTTCGAAGGAGCCCAATTACATTATGCAACTTATGTCGCTGAAATTTAACGCTTTTCTTCTTTAAAATTTTATTTGCTTTTATATCGTGCAATTTTTATTGCAGCAATTTGTTAGTTATAATTTCATAATTATAACTACGGATTAGAAAACAAAATGAATATCAAGAGTATATGAGTATGTGTGCCGCGTCCCTTAATTGTTCTCTACCAAGAATTGCAGAGATAAAACATGCACAAAGTAAAAATTGAGTTGTGAGTTAAAATTATTTTCCTGAGATGACTGTATCATTTGTAGACAAATCTTTTTATAATTTGAACACAAAATAAATAACAAAATCAAATTTAAAAACATTTTATATATACATTGTCCTAGAGTAGTTCTCTTTTACTTAGCCTGAAAGCAGAGTATGATTTATCGCATAGTGGGCAAAAGTGAGCAAAAGTGGGCTTGCACTTGCCCTCAAAATAACCCAATTTCTATAATCGCTATACATTTGCGCAATTCATCAAATCTTTAGCAAATTTATTTACTCATCGCACCTCTTAATGTAAACTCGTTTATTTAAATTTTCATTTTTCAAAATTCCCTTAAATGCAATATTCAATTGAATTCTGTTTTTAGATTCTGAACTGTGAAAAACATTTCAAGTGCACTCTTGTAAATTCTACTTAAAGTTAAATGATTTTAAAAGTTTTTTTTTTTTGTATTTTTCATTTAACATTTTTCAGTCAACATTAGTTAGTAAGGGAAACTAGCAGCAGGACAAAACACAACAATACAAAACGTCATTTAATAGAATCGTAGAAACTACCAGAGACAGGAGAAGCGATGTTCTAACATCAGCCATTGGAAAGTCAAATGAAGATACGATTTTTTAACCACTTTTTAGAAATAAAAGGACAGACAAATAACACTACGACAAAAAAAAAGTAGTTTAAAGAAAGAAAAAAAAAATCTGCTTATTGTGATGGTAAAAATCATACAAGGAACAGTCTTTACTATTCCTTGTATTACTCGCGCTGCATCGTAAAAAACAAACAACAAAACAAAAAATATATGGAAAGTGGTACTTGAGTCAAATGGAAAATTTATTGCGATGACAGTTATGGGCCATCTCAGTAATAATAAAATCATGAACAACAAACCAACGAACAAACGAGCGAACGCAATACCATCAGCGACATCACCATCACCGTCACCATCACCAACGCCATCATTATCGTCATCTCATCATCCTTATAACACAAGCGTAAATAAACAGATGCAGTAATGCAGCAGCAAGAGCACTATCGTTAACATCAGCCGGTAAAGGAAAAGAAAAAACTTTGGCTTAAGGACTAGAAACTGCTGTGAGAGGAGATGTGAAGTGAATGTAGTAGCTAGGTTTTCTAGTGCTATCATCGTCGTTCTCATCACCATCGCCATCATCACCAACAACATTAAAGTCCATCATTGTCGACGTCGTCATAATCATCAACTACAATAAGGGCAATAAGGCATTTAGTATCTCAGGGTCGTTGTTTAATATTAAAGTGTTTTTGTTTTTATTTTGCTAGTTTTGATAATGATTGTCTGCAGGATTTGAGTAAACATTTTTTAGAGTTGGATGCAGGGGCCTAAAAAGACAAAATCCAAATCGAACTCAAATCGATTTCATTTATCTAAAAATCACTTAACAAAATAGCTGTTTTAAACTCATTGGCTATATATTATATGACACTAAAGACCCCCATGGCAGAGCATGTGGTGGTTAATTAAACATTATTTACTGTATGATTTTTGTGAGGACTATCTTCACGCAAAATATATCTGCATTGAAGAATTTCATCAAAACTTCGTTTTTTATTCGATTTATTCGCCTTATAGATTTCAAATATCAGGGAGTCAATACAGCGACTTTTGTAAATCACTAGGTCCCTGTTTCATAGCATCAGGCTACTACAACGCTAAAAAAACGCTTTGGGGATCAAGACTAACTACTCCAAAAGGTCGTGTTTTGTATGACACAATTCTAAAAATGTGCCTGAACGTGATATCGAATGGACAACCCACCTATTGGCCTACTGATCGACAAAAAAATACCTAATATTATTAATTTTGTTGTGATTAAGGGTATTCCAGGAGAAATGATCGAAGTTGAAGGGTCCCTTGAGTTATCCTCAGATCATTCACCCACTATTGTCTACAAAAAACAAACAAAAAAATACCTAATATTATTAATTTTGTTGTGATTAAGGGTATTCCAAGAGAAATGATCGAAGATGAAGGGTCCCTTGAGTTATCCTCAGATCATTCACCCACTATTGTCTATATATGGAACCAGAAAAATATCGTGTCACCAAGAACTAGCACAAGCATAAATTGGTTGAAATATAAGAAATATCTCAGCATTCATTGTTCGGAAAACATGCCGCTAAGAACACCTGCAGACGTAGAGCGGAGTCTTATTGATTTTGATCTAAACCTTAAATAACGTGCCCAAGATGCAACAGCAGCCCGACAACTAATTAGATACAATCAAATTTATTCTGTAAACGTCGAGAGGCTCTTGGCTGAAAAAAGAAAAATTCGCAGAGAGTGGCAATTACACAGATCTCCTTAACATAAAAGCAGACTTAAAGAATGCACGAAACGGCTAAGAGAGTTACTAGATTCCCGAAAAGCAGCATCCCTGTAAACTATTTAGAAATCCTTGACCCAACTCCTCAATCAGATTATTAATTATGGCGTGCGTGTAGAAACCTTAAAAGGTAAGTTGTACATAAGCTTCCCTTGCGAGCTTCGTCTGGAGGCTGGGCAAGGAATGATACCGAAAAAGGTTTTTCCTCCAAATGTATTGACTGATGCAGTTGAGTTGCCAACTGTCGAAGCTAGTGCTTAAGATTTCAATTAAGACCGTTTTTACACCTTGCAACAAACGCCGAGTTTTTTTCCTATTCTTTTTGAAAGTTGAAAGTTGCTTCGAAACCCTGTATTCTTTTACATTTGAATTTTTTCAAAATATTTATTTTTAAAAGTTTTGTTTTTTATGCTTTTCTGTGTTATTAATAAATAAACAAAAAAACTGTGTTGTCAACTAAACGTATTTTATTATGATTAAGCGATTAAACATTCTTAATATAATATTAACACACACACATTATAAATATTTAAAAATAAGTATTATATTGTTGTAAAATTAATTTTAATTAGTTACGGACCCCTAAATTTTCTATGTAAAGTTTTGTATATCTCAACTGTTTAATGGAATGAGATAATAACGAGTGATTTTTTAAGATCTTGAGAACTTTTTTTTTTAAAAAAAACGCATAAAATTTGCAAAATCTCATCGGTTCTTTATTTGAAACGTTAGATTGGTCCATGACATTTACTTTTTGAAGATAATTTCATTTAAATGTTGACCGCGGCTGCGTCTTAGGTGGTCCATTCGGAAAGTCCAATTTTGGGCACCTTTTTCGAGCATTTCGGCCGGAATAGCCCGAATTTCTTCGGAAATGTTGTCTTCCAAAGCTGGAATAGTTGCTGGCTTATTTCTGTAGACTTTAGACTTGACGTAGCCCCACAAAAAATAGTCTAAAGGCGTCAAATCGCATGATCTTGGTGGCCAACTTACCGGTCCATTTCTTGAGATGAATTGTTCTCCGAAGTTTTCCCTCAAAATGGCCATAGAATCGCGAGCTGTGTGGCATGTAGCGCCATCTTGTTGAAACCACATGTCAACCAAGTTCAGTTGTTCCATTTTTGGCAACAAAAAGTTTGTTAGCATCGAACGATAGCGATCGCCATTCACCGTAACGTTGCGTCCAACAGCATCTTTGAAAAAATACGGTCCAATGATTCCACCAGCGTACAAACCACACCAAACAGTGCATTTTTCGGGATGCATGGGCAGTTCTTGAACGGCTTCTGGTTGCTCTTCACTCCAAATGCGGCAATTTTGCTTATTTACGTAGCCATTCAACCAGAAATGAGCCTCATCGCTGAACAAAATTTGTCGATAAAACACATTTCGAACCGAACACTGATTTTGGTAATAAAATTCAATGATTTGCAAGCGTTGCTCGTTAGTAAGTCTATTCATGATGAAATGTCAAAGCATACTGAGCATCTTTCTCTTTGGCACCACGTCTGAAATCTCACGTGATCTGTCAAATACTAATGCATGAAAATTCTAACCTCAAAAAAATCACCCATTATGAGTATCACTGGAATGGTAATTAAATGTACTATCTAACTAAATTGAAATTAATGAAAAATATTATAAAATATCAAGCAAGCACAAAAAAAGTTTTTTTTAAGGATTTTCTTGTCTATGTTCTGACAAAAAGAATGAAAATTAAAAAAAAATATTTGTTTGTTCACCTAAAATGTTTCCCAAAGGTAAAAAGTAACCCAATTGTTTTCGCTACAATGTCTGTCAGCGCCTTCTATCTCTGGAATCGTTATAGGTAGACTCTTGAAATTTTCACAGAAGGTGTATATCTGTGGCCGCTATAACAACAACTACTAAAACTTTTAGGGTGTTCCGAAAGAGACTCGTTTTTCACGTATATGTGTTTATTTCTTAATAAGTAAGAGGACTAAAGTTAAAATTTATATAAATAAATAGTGAGGAGATTTGCATGTATACGGTCTAAATTTTGAACCATAATAGTTAGAGTCTTTAAATTTTTACAGGAGGTGAATTACTGTGTTAGGACAGGGACATATTTTTCACTTATATTGCCTTTCTTACCGCAATAGGTAGGCTCCTATTATTTTTAACAACAAGAAACAAAAATAAATTTAATAATTATGGGGTGTTCCCTTAATGTCTCAAAGTTGCGGAATTTGCCTTTCTCTTCTTAACCTTGTAGGCAAACACTTGATATTTACACAGGATATTTAGTACTATGATCTAGTAGAAAAAATAATTTAAAATTAAAGCATGCCTCATTATAGACTTGAATTTTTAAAGTTTAACTGAACATAGTTAAAACCATACGTGTGTGATTCTGACTCGCATTTGGCTGATTTATTTTTATTAATTTCATTTTATTTGGATAATACTTTTAATTACCTTTACAATCGCACGCATATTACCTCATTCTACCCTAAAATAGTCGAGATTTACCATATTTTACATACAAATTTAATGGGGTCCGTAACTGCGAAACTAAGAGTACCGCCCAATTTGTTTTTGTGACATTTTTGTTTAAAATTAAATTTTTATATATACATATATATCTTAAATTATAATTTGGAAATAATTTTTTTATACAAAACAAAAATACAACTTGTCGTTTTTTTCTGTAGTCAAAAAGTAGACAACACTTTAAAAAAATAAAATGAAAATAATCAAAAACAAAAAACAAAAAATGCCTCGTCAGGCTTTGTCATGCAACTGTTTCAACCCCGCTTGCCTCGCAACCCCTCTTACTAACAAGAAAAAAGTTGCATGAAAAGGTTGCGGTGTTTATTGCAAGGTGTAAAAGTGGTCTTAGTGATATTGAAAGGGAAATAATTGAATTAAACACAAAGAAAGCCCCTGGATTAAATAAAACCATTAACAAGATGTTATTTAAGTTGCCTCGTATAGCTCGAAAAATTATTCTTTTTATTTTCTATGCCATCTTACGCCTTAAGTACTTCCCTCCAGATTGGAAGGTTTCGTTAATCGCTGTGATTCCTAAACCAGGCAAAATCCACATAAAAAAGATTCATACAGTCCTATAAGCCTTTTATCAAATATGTCAAAGCTGTTTGAGAGGTTGTTAATAACTAAGCTGAACCAAATTTTAGGAGACAAAGGATGTATTCCAAACCATCAATTCGGCTTTAGAAAAATTAGTACAATCGAACAAACTCTCAGGTTAGTCTGTGAGAAATTCTACTCTCGCCTTGGATTGCAAACTTTTATTGTACAAGACAATTCTAAAACCAAATTGGTGCTTTGTCATTCAATTATGGGGAACTGTCTCAGCTAGCAATATATAGCAATATAGAAAATAAGATTCTACGGATGATCGCAGTTGCTCCCTGGTTTATAAAAACACTCGAACATTCACAAAGACCTAAGCGTTCTTTCAGTTAAAGCAGAAATAGCGAAATATGCAGAGAAACTTTTCACATGAAAATATACAAGTCATTCTGTTTTTCCAGGCTAATCCTGAAAGTTTTAAAATAATGTAATAATAAATCAGTCAAGTGCGAGTTAGTCTCACACACGTAGGGTTCCTTACTATGTTTAGTACGCCTTTAAAAACTCAAGTTGTTAATTTTTTCATGTCTTCAAAGTCATATTCGCGAAAATTGCATCGCTATTGGAACACCCTTTTAATTTTAGGAATTGTTATAACTGCCATGGTAATATACATTCTATAAAAATATCAGGCCTACCCATTGCGGTTCAAAAAAAGGTAATATACGTGAAAAACATGTCACTGACGGATCACCCTTTAGTAATTAGTAATTGTTACAGCGGCAACATCTGCTGTAAACAATTCAAGAGTCTACCTATTACGGTTCAAAAAATAAGGCTATTTACTTCTGTGAAAATTTTAAGCGTCTACCTATTATGGTTAAAAACTTAGGCCCTATACATGCAAATCACACCACTATCGGAACACCCTTTAAATTTTAGGTCTATTTTTTATACTTGTTTATATTGCGAACTAAGTTTAAATTACTGTTTTTAAATCTTGAGTCTATGCCTCCTACAGTTTAGGAAATAAACATATTTTCGTGAATAACACATCTCGATCGGAACACTATATAAGTTTCAATATTTGTTGCTATAGCGGAAACAGTTATACACCTTCTGTGAAATTTTCAAGAGTCTACCTATTATGGTTCAAAACTTAGGCCTTATTCATGCAAATCGCGCCACTATCGGAACACCCTTTAATTTTTAAGTTTGTTTTTTAGATTGGTTTATATAGCGAACTAAGTTTTAATTACTGCTTGCATATTTTGAGTGTATTCCTCATACAGTTCAAGAAATAAGCACATATTCGTGAATAACACCTCTCTATCGGAACACCCTATGAGTTATAGTATTTGTTACTATAGCGGCCACTACTATACACCTTCTGTGAAAGTTTCAAGCGTCTACCTATTATGGTTCAAAACTTAGGCTTTATACATGTGAATCACACCACTATCGGAACACCCTTTAATTTTTAAGTTTATTTTTATAAACTTGTTTATATAGCGAACTAATTTTTAATTACTGTTTTTAAATCTTGAGTCTATGACTCCTACAGTTCAAGAAATAAATACATATTCGTGAATAACACCTCTCTATCGAAACACCCTATATAAACAGATATACATCATCTGTGAAAATTTCAAGAGTCTACCTATTACGGTTCCAGAGATAAAAGGCGCTGACAGACGGACAAACGGACAGACATTGTAGCGATAACAATAGGGTTACGATTTTACACTTTGTGTACGGAACCCTAAAAAAGTTTATCATTACCTCTAGCTCACCCTGTGTAAAACAAGATGATTATAATAATTTCATGCGAAAAGTTTCTGAGGTAAATTACAGAAACGAGGCACTGTTGATTACATTCGACTAGAAGGAGGGACATTGGTTCTCTCGCCCGATCATCAGAGGGATGACCCGCAAATGATAGAAGCAACCGTGAAACATATAATTTTTTCATTGTCTAGCACTGGCTGGACTTAACAAAAAGTTTTTATTTTAGGTTTAAGATATGAGTAATTATTTTTTTTATTTCAAATATATTGAAGATACAATAAATAAAAATATATAAATGTAAAATATAAAAAAATTATATATCTAAAAATATTTATTACGCACAAATAAATATAATCGCTTTAAGCTTAAATAGGTTTGGAGAACATTGCAACAGTTTCCTTGTTAGGTCAGGTTCCTGCTAGATCGGTTGAATGCTCTGATTGTAGATATAACACTTCTCCACTTCTTGACGCATTGGTGTTTTTCAAATCATAGATGCAAGTAAACTTACTTCAAGGCCCGGCCCTACTTCAAAAACAACTCTGCATAAATCATTATTCTGTTTTCTATTACTGCTGCTTATAAACTTTTATTTTTTGTCCGTTTTGTGTATGTTTGTAGTTGTTTTTCTTATCCAACAGTAATTTACATATATTTTGATTTTTTCCACTATCCTTTATTAATATTGAAAAGTCTTTAGTGCGCGGATGTGTGCCCTGAAATAAAAAATGAAATTGTGAAAAAAATTTCTAGCAAAAGTGATTGAGACTCTCAAGTTCTAGGGATGCATTTAATGTGTCGTTACATAATTTGATTGCATTTTTCACGACAAGTTAGAGTTTTTGCACTGTATCGTGTATTTACATGCGAACTATCCTTGCATGCAGCATTGCTGCAGCTGTAGCATTCTCCATTAGACATTTATCGATTGGCCACGTTGGACGTTAAGTGAGATGCAAGTGCATATTTTAATTTAAATTTATAATGGCTTCAAGATACTGGCAAATGTTGGTAATTAACTCGTTAAAATTTGAAGTTCCTTTCTTGATGGTGTAATTGATAGAACGAGGGAAGATCAAAAAGCGTTTACAAAAACATAGAATTGTTTGCAAAAACATAGATATTGTTTGATTTTATTTTTTTGTTACTCAATATTTTCTCTTGTATTGTTAATGCCCAGTACCCAGAGATTCTCCAACCTCCTTAAGGTTTGACCGACTTTTGATGAACCTATTCGTCACGGAACTTTTACCGCCGTCGTATTTTGAGTTTAAAAACAGAAAAAAGTCGTTAGTGCTTAACATTATATTAATATATGATCACTTTTTATTTCTTCGCTTAGTTGGGGCAATATTGTTTTTCCCTTTCGTAGTTGGCTTATTTACGTGGCAGCTTTCTTCGTTATTTAGTGGAATCAGGCGATTTCGTTTTGAAAAAAAACTCTATTCGTCTAAATAATGCAACAAGACAAGGTTGAATTGTTATGAATAGTACTAAGGTCACCTAGACTGATTCTTGATAGGTTGTCTATAATGATTGCTCCAATAAGTTTGTGGACTGAGGAATCTTGTATCGGCAATTTTCCCAAATTGTGAAATTGTAGGTATTGTAGGGATGTTCTATCTACTACATCGATTGTCCAAAGACCCGTTAACACTGCTAGTAGCCTCAGATCGTTCTTTCTGCTCCCATTGATCAATTGAGGTGGACACTTGGTTTCATGACGTATGTTCTTAACCACCTTACAATTTTTCAGTTTACGCCATTTTACCTTAGCTCTATGAAGATAATAACCCAAAATTAATATTCCTAATAGATCCAAGCGATATAGCCACTGTCTGGCCAGTCTACCTTCCAATATAAGATTATCGTCTTGTCCTTACCCGTTACCACTGACAGTAGCCTAAAGATAATCTTCTTGTTTCTCTTCATTAGATGAGCCAAAGGCTTGTCATTAAAGCACGTCTATATTTTTCTAGGGCCCTTACAACTTTTAATTAAACGCTATCTAACCTCAGCTTTCTGGAGCTGGTACACATAAATACTTTTCCCAGTTGCGCTAAGAAACATAGCGAGCGCCTGGCTAGTTCATCCATTTAAGCTTCCTAAAAGAAGTCCTAAGTGCAGGAACCCTGGAACTAGAGAGATGTAAGCTTTATGACCCTGCCTGCATAGCACATTCTGAAATTGGTCTACAACCTGTATGTACTCAAAAATGCCGACAGTCTTACTAACGTTAATCATATTGTACCAGCCGATCCAAAAACCTATCACGGCCATACGATCAAAATTCCCACCATCTATAACCAGACAATCTAACCACACTACTATCGCAGAATATAACCACAGGGAATAAAACGAACTTAAGCCTAACATCGAAAATTCATTTGCATGTAAATAATTAGTTCGACTAATTATATTTATATACTCAGTGAAAATGAACGCTGAAGTTCGTTTTGGGCTTGGAGTAATAAGACTACACATGTTTTTAAATCTGCTGGTGTGCAATATCGTTGCCGTATTAGACTTTTTCAATCATCTTCAACATCCTCGGTGATCAAAATTAATCACTTAATTATGTGATTTAAGACTATTTTTCTAAATAGTTATTTGAAGTCCAAGGTTTATGCCAACAAATCCACACCCACCACCTCCACCCATGCATTGAGAAATAGATTCAACACTGTATGTATCCCCAAAAATACATCTACATTTATGCAAAATGGTGTTTAAATTTCATCTAAGTCTTATTTTTTTTTAATTTGTATACTAACGAACACATAATGTAATTATTTGCATAAAATTAAATTTAGCCAAACTCAGAATATTGAAAATATTATTTAACCGAAAATAATTGTGGCAATTAAATTATGAAAAGAAAAAAGAGAAACGTGCACATGCTAAATCGAATACGATTCCCTAATGATTCACATTAAAAGCTATTGATGCACTGGTCAGAGAAAAGCTAATGCAATTTAGGTAAAAAATGCCGAAACAAAACATGCATACATGTCGCATATGGAAACAAAAGCATGTATGCAGCTGCCGAATACCTGTAGTTCACGGAAATATGCAGTGGAATACAGTGAAAGGGTAGTTTTATTGGAAATTGCTTATTTTACATTAAAATGTACTAATAGCAGATGGTGGCACCACTTTCGTATTTAAAATAAGACAGTTTAGTGAATAAATAATTTTAAAAACGAAAATTGTACGTCACACATACATACACATTTATTTTTAGAAGGCAACCATATTTTTTACATAAAATTTTTTGTTAATTACGTAGAAAACGTTTTTTTGCGGCAATTAAAGGTTTTAAGTGGTTTTAAATTAAAGTTCAATTAATTTTTTAATTGATTCAAACATATTTTTGTTTAAAACATAGCAAAAAAATCGTAATTTAACAAATAATTGTATCAATTAATTATTTAATTAAATTATAATCTGAGGCCAATTAAAACTTTTAATTGGTGAATTTGTTTTTCTGTAACATGATATTTTCCTTACAATGCAACGAACTAAGTTTATTTGCAGAAATATACACAAAAGTTGTATTGTAGAAATCTATTAGACCTTAATACTAGAAAGGCGGCAGGAGCCATTATTGACAAGCTTCAATCGGATTTTTTTTTTTGAGGGAATAATAATAAAGGCACGACCTTTACTATTTTACTAGTAAAGGCATGGCCTTTACTTTTTTTCGTCCAGTTTTACCTTAAAAAATTTTATTGGGTCACATGTTGTTTTTATGGACATGACAAAAGTAATAGGAGTCATCACTCAAGAAGACGATTTGGTAAAAAGTTTTCGTTCTTTAGAAAACAAAGATACTTCAAAAAGGAGCGTTGTGAATCTGTACAGAAAATTATTTCATTTTTATAAAACTTTTGTATTCATAAACTTTGCACAATATATCTAAACTTAACCTAAGATTGAAAAATTGATCTGGTGCACATAGGCAAAAAGTGACGGATATATATAATGGGGTATACGAGTCTAGGGGAGATTTCGGACTATAAAGTAATGTAAGATTTTTATATGTGTTTTTGCAGAAAGGTGTTATGCTCTATTAAATAGGAGATTTTCGGTAAAAAATAAAATTGAAACAATTCTAAAAGGCACAAAAACTTTATTTTTAGCACTTAATTTATTTTGTATTAAAATCTTTTAAGGCAAAAAAATTATAGTCTTTAAAAAAAAAAATTAATTCAAAATTGTTTTAAATTTTAGAAAAACACTGAGAAAATCCAAATGTTGCCGCGAAATGGTTAACATTACTTTGAAATCGGTAACCATAAAAAATTATTTATGTGCGATAGTACGGGGAACTTATATGACAATATTTAAGTTAGAAAATTGTTATTAATATTAGTTGTATATTTAACTGAAAAAAGAAGACATACAAGATCATTTTCAATAAAATTTTACTAAAAATTTATAACATATTTTAATCCTCTTTAACTTTTTTTTCTTATCGATTGAATTTTATGTTTTATTACAAAAACTACAGATTGATTGGGACTTAATCAAAAGATTTTGGACCGCCTTCTCGTGAAATGGTCCACTGGCACAAGAATTATATCGAGCGTGACTTAAGAATGAAGAGGCCAAAAAGGGAATTAATAAAGCTAGTGGTTAGTGGTGCTCCGATACAGTGTACACGCCATTATCTTAATACTGAAACTAATTTTGTTATTATTAATTTTCTTTTGTACTTGTAATGCTGTTCCATTAAATAAAATAAAAATAAACCGACCAACGAAACTTCGCACTGTGGCACATATTTTGAGAGGGCGGCCAAAAATCTATTTTTTTATATTACCGATATAAAAAATTTGTTACACATTTGATAGTAAATACTAGTGTACCTCGGGAGCCAAAAAATTACTTCTCTATTTCAACCATATCACAGCAAAAAGGGGGACCCCAAATGGTCTTTCTCTGCATTTTGCTAAAATTAAAAAATTCTTAGGAAATTTTAAAATTTAAATGACTATAACTTTGTTAAAACACTAAAGGTACCAAAAACATAAAGTTTAATTCAATATACTGTCTGTCCTTCACGATTTGCAGTGACAAGGAAAACGTTTAAAGATGTTCTTCGCACACAAGGATATCGAGTTTTTGCCTTGTGGTGACTACACAAACAATCACAGATATTAAGGGTCCCCCCGGCTAGCAAACCACATACATACATAGGTAAGAACTATATTTCATCATAAAGATCTTGCCATTTCTAAAAATTTAAATCGGAATTCGGTAGCTACAAAAATCTCATGTGATTCATCTTCTGATCATTGTCCAGAAAAATTGAACAACTATAGATATAAAGTGAAACAACAGTACTAACAACTGATAATTTGAAATATAGACAGATTATAACCCTCATATTTATAAAAAAATAAAATATATTTTAGAATAAAATTTTCAAACAAAAGTTGTGTTCTAAAGCACATTACAAATAAGTTTTATTTTTTTTAAATATGTGGGTAAATATTTATTTTACATGAACCCAGCCTAAGAGATTTGTAGAAGAGGACGTACATAGAACGTATATTTATTTATATTTATATTTATAAATAAAAATACTAACACTATACATAACTTACGGAAGAAACTATATGGAAGAAAAAAAAAAAAAATGTTAAATCACCAGTAGAGGGGCAAATTAATTTTTAGTGAATAAATTAAAAATTAGGAATGGGTGCATCTCCAACAAAGAAACTTGCGGGTTATAAGGTAATTACCCAACATACCAAATGGCTTGTAAAAAATATTTTAAAATCTTATAAATATAAGCCTTAAGCTTGAGAAAGTTTTTAGAATTTATTGAAAAATGATATCGTAACAATTGTAGAAAAATCAAAACGGAACCCTTATGAAAATATTATATGTACATGATTAAGAAAAGCTTATATTTGTAATTGTAGAATAATCTTACAGAAACAATATATTATTAATTTTTTTAATCTTCTTTATATAAACTTCTTTACATAATTGTAGACTTATATTCGCAAATGATGTATATTTGTATGTATATATAATTTGTGGCTAATTTCCACAAAAATGTTCACCTAAAGAAATATGAAAAGCAATGGAGCACATAATCAAGTTTTTTCAAATCTCATAATATCTTCTTACTATATACATATGTATCCATGTATGTACAACTTTCCAGAATAGTCAATACAAAATTTAGCACACACTACTATGAAGGAACACTGCCTAGGAGAGAATGCATAGCTTGCTCATAGATACTCACTATTAACCACATTTTTTAAGATTGCCAGAAGTACCACAAATGAGACGCTTTAAGAAATCCTATGCTGCAATAACAAGAACTCTTAGTAGATCTGCCAATGAAATTTAAACTATTAATTTGTGGTGTAGTGGCTTATGAGCCCAAAACATTAGTTTCTCTATTTTGTACATTTATTTTTAAGTTTTTCAGAAAAAGAAAAATTATGACAAGAAAGAAAATGAATTGTTTAGAAACATTTGTGTATAATAATAGTTTCTCAATCATTGTTCAAAAATGCTTGTGAATTTATATTTTCTAAATATTAAAACAGACTATTATTTATAAGCTTATTCACAAGTTGTATGGTAGTTTGATTGCTATATGGTATGTTGGGTAGTGTGACTGTGTTGTACGTATCTACGACATACATACACATTTGAATAAAGCTAATACGTGTGATTAAATCGCCCTGACTAATAACGAGAATGTCAGATAATAGACATTACATTTTAAAACTGAAACCCTAAACTTTAAAACTAAGCTTTCTGTATATCACTACGTGCATTAATATTTATGCATTTTACGCAAAAAAAAACAATAATTAGAAAATTTAAATACAAAACAAAACGTCATATTTTATTAATTTCTTTTTATAAAAATAAAGCGCTTTAAGGGAATTCTGTATCCGATAAACAAAATAATGTGAAATCAAAAAATAATAAGCACTTAAAAACTACATTTAAAATTATATACATACATACATGCATACTTGTATATTTACACTGAACCAAAAAATTTACCTAAATGCTGTAAATTGGAGAAATTTAGATTTTTATAATTACAATTAACAAACTTATGAGTCAAATCTACGGACGATTTTCGTAAAAAAAAAACAAATTATTAAATTCCCTATATTGAAAAAATTTTTTTAATATGGCTATTTTCTTTTTTGTTCTTTAATAGGTTGTAAATATAATAAAGAAGAAGTTAATTTAACTAAAATTATAAGTTAATTTTTTTATAAAATTTTTTATCTTTGTAGGATCTTTAACATAATTAGATAGAAATCTGTAACATATTTTGAAAAAATAGCATAACATTAATGCCTTATTAGCTTTGTTCCTCCTTTAGGAGGTATAAAACGTATAAGGCTTTCCATTCCCGTTGGGGCCATTTCGTTTCGTTTTGATTTGGTTTGTTTTGGTTTTTAACCGACTTCAAAAAAGAAGGAGGTTATCAATTCGTCCGAATGTTGCTTTTTTATGTATGTAACCGCAGAAGTCAGCCATTTATGAACCGATTTTAAAATTTCACGTTCATTGTATTAAAAATTAAAGGGTGTCCAATATACATGTTTTTTATGTGTATTAAGAACCGTAAAGGGCACCGAATTAAAATTATAAAAAATTGCGTGTCGCTATAGCTCCCAACGGCAGAAATTAATAAAAAAATTAATTTAAAATTTAAAGGGTGTCCCCATAGGTGCCGTAATTTGACCTATATGTGCCTATCTTTTGAACCGTTATAGCCAAAACCTTGAAAATTTTGCAGAATGTCGATTACTATGACCGTTATAATAAAATGTATAAATATTCAATTTAAAATTAAAGGGTGCTCCAATAGTTCATGTAATTTGATGTATATGACCATACTTTTGAACACTTGTACACAGACCGCTGAAATTTACAAAGAGCCTGTATTGCTAAGTCAGCTATAACAAAAAGTATAAAATTTGAATTTGGAAATAAAAGGGTGTCCCAATAGTTAATGTAATTCTATACATGTGGCTAAACTTTTGAACTGTTATACACAGACAGCTGAAATTTTCAAGCAACCTGTATTACAAAGTTCACTATAGCGAATATACAATTTGAATTTAGATATTAAAGGGCGTTCCCATAAATTATGTAATTTGATCTATATGGTCCTATCTAACACTTGAAAATTAGGCAGAATGTCCACTACTTTCTCTGGTATAATAACATGTATAAATATTTGGAATTATAATGTAAAGGGTGTCCCAATAGTTCATATAATTCGATATATATGGCCAAACTTTTGAACCGTTATAGACAAACAGTTGAAATTTACAAAGAATTTTTGTGATCAATTCCTTAATAACAACAGGTCTTTAATTAAAAATTGTAAATTGAAATGTGTCCTAATAGGAGATGTTATTTCATCTATGTGACCCTATCTTTGAAACTGTTATATACAGAGGCTTGAATGGTGTCCCCATACAAAACGTACGCTGCACAGTGGCTGAAAATCATTTTTCGTTGGCCAAAAGTAAATTTTTTTTTTGTCACCGATTTTTAAAATTTTTACGTCATTTTGTAGTTAATATATCCAAATTAAGGTAGCCAAAAAATTATGTTAAAATATTTATAATTGTGGGCGTGGCATGCTGTCAAACTCAACTTTTTTTTTAATTTCAGAAAAAGGTGTTTTTCTTTGGTTTTTTATCAAAATTAAATGGTTACTACTCGCAAGCTATCATCGATAATGGTCTGCGGTTTTTTTTATAATGTTGGTAGGATTATTGTCTTTAGTTGTTGTAAGTAGACACAGCTCTAGCGTTTAATATTAGGGGCGTTATGAAATATTTATGAAACTGCTATATTTTCCTCAAATTTAAACTTTAGTGGAATAGAACTTTTAGGGAACAAAAGGGAACAAGAAACGTATACAACCACGAGAAAGGTGAAAGTGTCCTCTTTAAGGCTATATATACTTTTGCACCCGCCACGAGCCGCCTGTAAAACACTTTTTTCATTTTAATGAAATTACTCGAAAAAAATTCATATACAATGGTGTATTAAATTTTTACTTTTTTGCCTAAAAGTTTATTTTTTTTTAGTTTAGGCTACGTATAACTAAAAAAAATAAATATAATACCTTCGAAAGGGTTTTATGGCTTTGTTTTGATCAGCAAAAAATAAGTAATAAAATTATCACAATGGGCTCTACAGGAAGCATATGATCTCTTTATAAATTTACCTGTTATCAAATGTTAGGGTCAACCAAAGTCATAAACAATTTTATAACAATAATTGCGACATTAAACCACTAAAGTTAAAAAACAACCCCATATTGACGCAATGGGGTATCTAAAAATTTATAAAAGTACGGATTCGTTAAGGGATTACTCAGTAATAACTTAATCCTTTAAGTGTACGGATAAAACATAACAAACGCAAATAAAATTATTCAAAAGAAAATGGAGAGCTTCAGTTATAAAGAACTGACCGAAGTGTATTTTAGAAATAAAAATCAGGAAGATGTTCTTAGTTACTTACTTAAACTTAAATTCGTGTAGCACCGAAATGCAAGAGCAATTATATAATTTCGTCAAAGCACTAAAAAAACAATACAAAGAAGTTATGTACAGTAAACAAAAATTTTATATAAAAAGTGCAAAGTGGTTAGAAGGTCAACTTACTGTCGCTGCAGAAACAGCAAAGCAAGATAAGGCAGGAAGACCACGCAAATCATTAGTGGACAATTGCAGCGATAGATCTAAGAGGCGGAAGCTTAAAGATATTAACGATGCCTTTGGTTCTACAAATATAAAAGAATCTTTCCTACATCAATTACGATCACAGAACCAATTTACAAAAGTGGATATCATTGAAAAAGTTGTTAAAGCTAGTACACCGAGAACAAAACGGATTCTTAAAAGTATACCAACTCCGAATGATGCAATACAGTACACAAATGAGGAGGCATTAGCATTATTTCTGGATTTGAAATTAACAAAACAGCAATATATTAAACTCAGACAGCGTGCGATTGAAAAAGGCTCAAATATATATCCAGCATATCATCACATAACCGCTGCTAAAATGGACTGTTTGCCATCAAAGGACACTATTACAATCACACCAACTTCGGCAGAGGTACAACTACAATCTCTACTTGATCACACAGCCGCACGCTTGCTGCAATCAATAACAGGAAATGAGTTGAAGAAATACGGAAACACAAAGTTAATTCTTTTTTGTAAATGGGGATGTGATGGTTCTTCGGGACAAAAACAATATAAACAAGCTGTATGTGAAAATATTTCTGACTCAGATATGTTCATGGTATCATTTGTACCATTGCGATTGAAAAAGATTTTGGAAGATTCAGAGCCTTCGACTAGTACAACGCAAACAATGGATATTTGGAAAAATGAGACACCATCTTCTACGAAATACTGCAGGCCAATCAAATTTCAATTCAAAAAAGAAACAAATGATGTTATTAATAAAGAAATTAGTGATATCAAGGCCCAAATTACAGCACTACAGCCATTACAATTACAGTTAGATGGGCAGCAAATTGAAGTAAGCTACCAGTTAGTCCTGACAATGATAGATGAAAAAGTGGGTCAGGCTTTGACTAACACGAAGGCTGCATCCAGCTGCATTATATGCCAAGCAACATCAACCCAATTAAACCAAGTCCCAGCAAAATCATTAGATAATACCGATGCATATGAATTTGGATTATCACCACTACACGCAAGAATACGACTTATGGAACACATACTAAAAATCAGTTATGATTTGGATTTCGGGTCTTCAGGATCAATAAGAAACAAGGTGACCAACAAAGAGTTAAGAAGTTCAAAAAAGAAACATGTTCAAGATGAATATCGCAAACGTGGACTGATTATAGATCAGGCAATACAAATGATGGCAATACCGCAAGAAGATTCTTTTCAGATCCAGAAACAGCATCTGAAATAACAGGAGTGGATTTCAATCTTATTTTCAGATTTAAAATAATACTAGAAGTACTTGCGTGCAATGAAGAAATTGACTGTAGAAAATTTGGAGATTATGCTAAGGAAACTGCAAAAATATATACAACTAACTACCCATGGAGAAATATGTCTGAAACAGTTCACAAAATCCTTTATCATGGTGAAGATGTCATTAAATATCATTTGGTGCCACTTGGAGATCTATCAGAGGAGGCTCAGGAAAAGAGGAACAAGGATTACATATTTTATAGAGAGCACAATACTAGGAAAGTTTCACGGAATTCAACAAATAAAGATCTATTTAATATATTATTGGCAACGTCAGATCCGTTCATATCCAGTATTCGAAATCAATGGAAAGTGGACCATCGGGATTTAGATGAAGAAGCCAAAAAACTACTAAAGAACAGAAATAGCACAGAACAAAATATGGAATATTTGCAATTAATATTTAAGTCAAATGAATAAAAATTATATTTTCTTGTTGCTTAACCAAAAAAAGGGGGGGGGGGGGGGTGAGGTGAAGGTAGCGCAGAAGATCCGAGTACATTTTCCATTCGTCATGAAAGCTTAAAAATTAATTTTTTATGCAATCTAGGCTTAGGTAATACAATTTGTTAATTATTGACACTATTTTTCATATAATATGCTATATAAACGCCCACAAAAAGGAGGCGGGGTCCAAAAATAAATTTTTATGATTTTCTGGCTCCAGGGTAAAGACCTTGAACCTTCTTTGACATAAAAATGTTTCATTTGCTTAACAAATTTACAAAATAACTTGTAAAAATGTGTAGTTTTTCAGGGGTTGATTTAGTTCTTCTTAGGGGAATTTTTTTCCCCCTGGTCCGATTTGGCCCATTTACGAACTTAGCCTGCCCTATCCTTCAAGATATATATGTACCAAATTTCAAGGGTCTAGCTCTTTTCTTTTAGACTGAATCGTGTTCATACAGACAGGCGAATGGACGGACGGCCGGATGGACAGACGGACGTATGGACAGACGGACATAGCTATATCGTCTTAGATTTCATCACTGATCAAGAATATATATACTTTTTTGGATCTTAGAGGGATATTTTACTATGTTACACACAGAATAAACCCATATTTCACTCTGAAAGTTAAAAAAATTAAAATGTTCAACTTTGACCTCGAATTCCTTAAAAAGTCCTCAATCAATTTTAATGTAATTAAAACTGAATCAAGCTGAGCTAAATATCTATCCATTAAAAAAAAAAATTATTTCAATAATTTGATCGGTTCAAAAGTTACAGAATTTTGGCCAACGAAAAACGATTTTCAGCCACTGTGCGCTGGTGAAAATAGCTTAACTTTTGAACAGTAATAGGGAGAGGCTTGACATTCACATAGTCCTTACTTTTTTTCCTCTAATTTTGGCGCATATTTTATTTGGTTTAAATATAATTCTTACAGATTACTTCTTACATTTTTAGTTTAGAATTGGTGCCCTTCTATCTGTTTTAAAGCTGGTTTTTTTTGTAAGAATTATTACAAATTATCCTCAAAAATAATTCTGTTCCTAATCGCTAATAGAAAAAATTGAAAAAAATATTTATTCGTTCTGGTCTAATCAAATAATTTTACTGAAGTTAAATTTAATTAAAATTTTTCTGTTCAAAGAGTGGTTAAATTTTAAGAGCCGATGTTGATTTTGAATAAAACACAAATTATTAGGAAATTATTGTCATTTCTTTTCATTTTGATAATATTGGTATGGTTTAATTATGTATGGAACAAAATATCGGCCAAATGGCCGCCGCGACCTCGGCGGCACACCTCGATCCGATGCTCCAAATTTTCGATGACGCTGAGGCATATTTAATTGAGGTTCTATGCTGTTAATGTGTCGAATTACCTCATCCTTTAGCTCTGGAATGGTTGCTGGCTTATCGACGTACACCTTTTCTTTCCAATAACCGCAAAGAAAGAAGTCCAACGGTGTCATATCACACGATCTTGGCGGCCAATTGATATCGCAACCACGTGAGATAACACGGCCATTGATTTTGTCGCGCAAAAGAGCCATTGCTTCGTTAGGTGTGTGGCAAGTGGCACCGTCCTGTTGAAACCACATATCATCCACATCCATATCTTCCAATTCGGGCCATAAAAAGTTCGTTATCATCTTACGATAACGAACACCATTCACAGTAACTGCCTGACCGGCAGTTGCCAGCCCATAAACCGCACCAACAGTCACTCTTTGTGGGTGCATTGGTTTTTCAACAATCGCTCTTGGACTATCATTCGCCCAAATGCGGCAATTCCGCTTATTGACGAAATGTGCCTCATCACAGAAGATGATTTTCTTCGAAAATTGATCTGCCACTGTTGCCATTTATTGCCACCATTCTAACCATTGACGACGTTTGGAATGATCAAGTGGCTTTAGTTCTTGAGTCAATTGCACCTTGTAAGCGTTTAAATACAAATCTTTATGGATAATGTTCATCAACGACGCGCGTGAGAGGTGCATTTGTTGGGCACGACGACGAGTTGAGGTGGACGGCTCTTCAGCCACACTATCGTGAATAGCAGCAATATTTTCTGCAGTACGAGCTGTACGAGCATGTACTAATGTTTTCACATCTTCTACGGACCCGGTTTGCTTAATTTTTTTGCACGATTTTTCCGATTGTATGCACATTTGGACGATGAAATTGACCGAAAAAATAACGAAGTGCACGATATGCATTTTGATTTGAACGCCCATTTTCATAATAAGCCTGAATAACTTTAACGCGTTGTTCGATTGTGTATCTTTCGATGGTTCAAATTGAGTTAGTCTGAAATTGAGACTAACTCACGGCGAAGTTAATTATCTTTTGCTTTACTTTTTTATGTGCAAGGCAGCTGTCAAAAATTCGTTTATTTTTTTTATAAACTTATAAACTTAAAAAAAAAAAAATAAATATATAAATAATTATAAAAAATATTTCAAGATAAAAAAAATTACAAAATACTACCAGAGAAGGTAAGGAAGAAGTGCTTTTAGTTGTTGGATGAAATATTTTAATTAATTATTCACATTAACTTATTTACGGGATGTAAATTTAACATATTTTATATGAATAAATCGTTAATAGATTTCATTATTATTATTTTTATCGCTAAGGTTAGCGTTAAGGTTAGCTTAGAACCATGTTATACTGTATTAACAATAGTTTGTTTATGGGCACTGAAGTAATATCTTAAACAAACATAATTAGTTCTATGCAACCATAACCGACTCGGGTATGGTTCTCCATTTCACATTAACAAAATTTTTCATATAAAAACATGTCGATGTGGCAGTAAAAAAATAAATAATGTAATAGTATTTCACTATCGAGTGGATGAGAAATTACTAAACATACCCGATTGGTTTTTTTTGTGTAGGGGGGGTTACTGAAGCAGACCACTTAATTCTTGGATACCCGTGGGCTATACTCACGTATTTAGGCATTTGGACTGATAGACTAGTACTCCCTACTAGCCCACCGAGGCACTTATACCCGATTGTTACAAAGCGCATAGTACTATTCTTGTGACCAAACCACGATCATATTTTCCTCTGTGTAAATGTCTATGAAAAAGTGCAGAGATACAAACACGAAAATTCATTAATGTTAAACAAACCGGCTAATACGGATACTTGCTACATCATGTCATGTCCGTCAAAATTTCATCAGTTGTGTGTCGCTTTAAGCCGTTAGTGGTGAAATAAAAGAACTTGTTTTTGAAATAATGATCCCCAGGGTTTTAAGATTTTTGCTTTGATTTTTTTTTCATTTTAGCAATTTGGCATTTATACAGAAAGTTGTACACGAGTATAATTAACAGTTATAAACATTTGTAGTATGATTTTGACATAATAGTATTTCAATACACAGAGTGGTTCGCAGCTTATTTTACCATCCAAATTAGTAGAAATTTGAAAATGAATGTAGTATCATTTCGAGGAGTAAAAAATCCTAGTTTAACAAAACAAATTTGTTGAATAAAAAAAAAAAAATTACATAAAAATAAGAAGAAAAAATACTACTATTTTTCATCTTACAGCTTATTTTATGCAGTTATTTATTTAGGGAATGTTCATAGTTCAATTTTTTCTGCCTCTATTTTGAAAAAATTTTAATCATTGAATTGATTAAAGTTATTTAGAGTGATTTTGAAGTTTTAATTGCAACAAATTGTTATAGATTATTCAAAAAAGCAAAAGCATTCGGTTTTTAGCGAATCGTGAATCTTTTAGCGAATTTGACCTTTTCTTTAATTTTTTACAATTTCATTTAACTTTGGGATTGGTTTATTAATGATTTTCAAAATTAATCGAAGTTCATCATACATCTTCAAAACGAATAAAAGTTTTTGATGATCTAATATGCACTTAAAACAATAAAATATGCACATTTAGTATGCATTTACCATAAAAATATCCAACAATAAATCGATCCCAAAAGCTGAAACTTTTATGATTCGGATAGATAATTGGTTACTAAGTTGTTGCCTTTCACCAGAAAAAAGCATTAGTTAGCACAGCAATTTGATTAATTACTAAAGTGTACTACGTTGCACAGTGGCGCAAAAAAATTTCTAGTTTCGAGATAATTAGGTAGTTCGTATACCACTCAGCACTCTTCATGTTTACCAACAAAGTTAGGTTTGATACTAGACTAGTATTAAAAACGAATGTTGGAAGAAGAGGAACAAAAAGTAGCTTTCATTGCTAACCGAAGGTTGGCTGAAGCAACAACAAATATAAGGTGGTAAATATTAAAGCAAAAATATTTAACAAGTGGGAAGCTTTCGGTAATAATAGACTTCGTTCTCACCAACTGAAGAATAATGATTGGTTGGTTAAATAGATGATGCTTACAACTGAAATACTACCCAAAGTAGATAGAAACGAAGAGAGCTGATGACGGACGTAGCTGTCTACAAAATGTGCATACCGCTCTGCAGGTGTCTAAAACTTAAATTTTCCCAATTTTTCTTTAATATTATCAACTAATTTGTAATTTAATTTATTCCTTCTTAGAGAAAATAAAACTAACTTAAGCTTGACTTCAAATTTTATCTGAATGTAAAATAAATAGTTCGACAAATATATTTTCAAATATTCAATATAAATTAAAAATTTAATTAAAAAAAAAAAATTCTTTAAAACACAACTTTTAATCTACAAACAGAAATTGCATTTATTAGCTCCACGTCTTAATTTAAACATAAATTTTTAGTTTGTGAATTAAAAATTTATAAAGATTAGCTTACTATCGCAGAAAAAATTTTAATAAATTTTATATTGGAAAATGTTTCGTGTTTGTATCAAATATAAAATATTTTATAAAAAGCGACTGTAAATTTAATATAGATCTCTGTTGTTGTTGTTGTTGCTGCTGTACTTGTTGTTTTTGAAAAATTGCAAAAAGAAATGTAGTGTCACAATTTAACCGATACCAAAAATTAATTACAAAATAACAGGCAAGCGACAACAACAACAACAAAGACTACAAAATTTATATTCGTTGGTATGTTAAGATATGTGCGCTAGTATGTGTATTTGCATGTTTATTTGTTTGAACATGCAAGAACAACAAAATTTTCACACAAACAACAATAATAACAACAGCAAGTATAAAACTTTCAAACGGGAAAATACAAAAAATATATACATATGTATGTATATGTATACAGCAACAAAAACCAAAGTGCACTTTTGTGGATACTCATAAATATGAGTAGGGTAAACTGCAAGCAACAAAAACAAAAAAAGGCAAAGCGAGGCAAAGAGAGCCAAAAAAAGATGGGAACAGAAGAAAATTTAATTGAAAATTCCCCACGAAAATTCAAATGCCAAAACCAAAAACAACAACAACAAATAACATTGCAAAACACCAAAATATTGTTTGCTAAACTTTTCAGTCCGCTGGAGACAATGGCAGAAAAAGAACAAAGGACCAAAAAACTAAAAACTTAAACGTACATGCACGCAAAGAAAAAACATGGTTGTTGTATGGTCACAGGAATCACATAATGTTCTCTGTAACAATGTATGTTTGCGATAAACAAATTTCAGTTGTTTGTAACATTACTTTGGTCACGATAAACAAGTTTTTGTTATGATTTTATTATTAAATGGTTACTACATACAAAAAATTCAATATGGTTGGTTTTTATTCTACAAATTTTGATAAACTTCAAACCCCAACGAAAGTTTTATAAATATTCAAAAATAATATATTTAAATGTAACCAAAACTTGTTTGTTTTTAATCAGGTTTGACAAGAGAAAACAAATTGTTTTCTTAAAAAAACAAAAAAAAAAAATATGTAAAAATTTATTTTTGGAAAATTGTATAGATACATACATATTTACATATGTATGTAAATATTTAATTAATCAAATAGTTATTGTAGTTTTTGACCTTTTTTTATATTTGAATTCTATTTTTATCAAGCACAAGGTCTTTTTTATATAAAAATGTTTAAACAATTTTATTTACAATATTTCGCTACACCATTGGGTAGCATCTTCAGGAAATAAAAATGATAACAGTTATAAAATTTTAAATGATTGACAAAATTCAAATGAATGAAAAAATTTGTTGTCAATCAATTTAAAAAAATTTTAAAATTTTAAAATTTAAAAAAAATGCGAAATATTGTAAATAAAAATTGTTTAAACATTTTTATATAAAAAAAAACCTTGTGCTTGATAAAAATAGAATTCAAATATTTAATTAATCTTTACATTATAAAGTAAGTATTAAATTTTGATCATTTATGTATCAATAAAAACGACATGATGATTTCATTGATAAAAAGCTAGCAAAATTGAAATCATTGTGACAATAACAAATATTTTTTTAGAAATGTTGTCAGAATCAATGTTGACAAAGACTACAAGAATGCTCATTTGGATACAAGACGCAAGGCTAATCCTTTTTGTGGTGCTTCCCATACCAAAGTAATTGCATTTGAAAAAGTTGGTTGTGAATATAAACAACAAAATTCTGTTATTCGTAAGTGCATGAGAGTCCAACTGCTTAAAAAGGGAAAAATATTAAGACTTTTTGTACCTCTTGACTGTGGTCCTTTGTACATTGAATACAATGGAGAAATTTTAGTTCCGGGTTTGGTCGTTCAAGTTCTTAAAAAGTTTATGTTTTATTTCAAAATTACATTTATTATATTTA
Organism: Phasia obesa; assembly: GCA_949628195.1. Lineage (NCBI taxonomy): Eukaryota > Metazoa > Arthropoda > Insecta > Diptera > Tachinidae > Phasia > Phasia obesa. The sequence continues at coordinate 36,496,042 of OX451215.1, forward strand.
TAAATTAAAGAAAAAAATAAAAAATTTCTAAATGAAATTTCACATTTTTTAACCATACTATAATATTTAATTTAACCATAATATTATAATGTTCAACAATAATATGGTTTAACTACAACCATATAATTTAACCATAATATGTTGCTCTTATGGTTATCGTTATTATCTTAACCATGTTTTTTCTTTACGTGTACATACACATATGTACAGATTAGCACATACATATGTATTTCTACGCATTTTGACTTGATTGTGTATATGTTAATGTGTGCTGCTTTTTATGTAAATCCCTGTTCAATTTAACCCTGCAAACATTTTTACTTTTAACAGTAAACAACTATATGTATTGTACATACATATATGTAAGTATTTACGAGTATACGTACTTCAACTCTTAAAGGCTGGACGGCAAAAAACCTGGTAATATTGTCATTATTGAGACTTACTCTAAGGAGTTTCCTCTGCTGTTGTGTTTAAAAGAGAACAACATTAAAAAAATATGTATATTTTTCCTAAATTCGTTTCCAACAAATAACAGGCATTCTTTTATAACAGTCACCTCAATGGAAAACAATTACATAAATATTTTTAAAATTATTGTGAGTGTCATATTTGTTTTGCAAAACATCTCACTTTGACAATATTATTGAGTTCATTAGGAAAAACTAAATCATAAACACATTTTTTTTGCAGATTGAAGTTGACTGTTGATCAACTGGGTTTGTAAGCAAGACAACACCTGTTTTTAACAGGGGTTTAATATTCATCTTTGTTACACTGTTATTCAGATTTTAGGTTAAGAAGAGCTTGTTCATTTTACTACAACTTCATTTAGTTCCAAACAAAATAGGCAAGTAAATAAGCTTTTAATTTATAGTTATTTTTATGTACAATCCAGTGTCACATACGTAACAAGAATCATAATAAACTTTAAATTACATCTCTTGCAAAATGTTAACATGCATGGTAAAAGTTGGGTTATGTGAATCATCTCACCCTACAAACTTTTTGGTTATTTTAAATTTCTATATTATTGAAGGAAAATACTGTTACGTATGTGACACATCAAGTGTTTCGTATGTGATATACCAATCGTGAATATTCTTTGTTTGGTCACACATAATGGCTACAACTTCTTCAAAAGAAAGGATTGCCAATAGAAGGATGGCATTGTTGTTAAAATCGCGAAAAAGATTGTTCTAACTAGAGGGGTATATGTGTATTACCAACCGTTGCCAAAATAGTTTGAAAAATAATATTAAATCGCCATTTTCATGTTAGATGACGTTTACGTTGACAATTCTTTTTGTTAGCAAGTTTTTGCGACAATTGTTTTCCACTCAATTTGTGGGACAATTTGTTTTTCAGCAATTTTTTTGTCACACATTAAAAAAGAACACGATTTCAAATGCTGTGTATAATCTTTTACCATCTGATTCATTTGCACAGTCTCTCCATGGCATGCTATTATGTTGTGCTGACCAGAGAATGTCAAAAGTATCAGTTTTAGTACTCATTAAAGGCCATAGTACACTATCATATTTAGTCGTACGATATTTTAAAAATAGCAAGTGTGCAAAAAAAGCATGATAGTGTGGATAAGAAATATATGTGTTTGACCGAATTTTTGACACGTCTGTACGATTTGATAATCTTTTTAAAAAAATTATAGAATAGTATTTTTCCCATGCGATCAGAGTTGCAAAATCTTTTTGTGTATGTTAGTGTGGCATATTCAACGCCATTTTGAAAGGATTTTTTGAGTAACATAGTGTGTTACTTTTCACGTTTGTTTGCCTTGTCGCATACGCAAGAATCACCCTGTCACTTACGTTAGAAGTTAGAAGTTAGTTAGAATTTGACTTGATTTATTTTACAAATTATATAAATTGAAGTTCCATTTTTTATGGAATACATAACATAGGACATAATCAAGAACTGATATAAAAATTGTTTACTGGGAATACGAAACATAGAAACAACTATTCCTTCAGTTCTTAGATTTAGTAAATTTGAAAACTATCAGTATTAAGGAACTTTTGCATTTAATATCGAAAGTTTTGATTGAAGCTATAAACTCTTATGTGAGTGAAAAACAAAACACCTTTAAAAGACTGACAAGGTTGTCGGGTACCCATGTACAAAATATTTGAATAATGCACATGAGTTTTTAAAGTGGTTAAAACACTTTTTGTTTTATTTTCTTGAAGTTTTATCGTAAAACTCTGTATTAACTGCTTTTAATTTATAATAACGATAAATATATCCACCACAGACATTTCTAAATATTTTTTATTTTTCAGACGACCATTAAAACGGCGATAATTATAATTTACAAGCTGTGCCCGCCACGTCGCACATTGGGTTGAAATTGCTAAAAACGGCTCTTAATTCAGGCGTTACAGATAACACTTATTTTTTTATTTCGTAGTATTAAGTGAGTCATTACTACTTAAAAAAATCATTAAAAAATTTTTTTTTAAACGTTAGGGAAGTTCTTAATAAAGTTTTTGGGAATTTAAATATTAATTATTTAATATTATGCTAACTACCCATAACGTTTTATAATGAAAATGTAATGCAATGTTTGTTTGTTAGTTGGTATGAATATTTAAATTGCTTTGCTTTGGTAGCTCCATTTTTAAAGATAAATGAATCAAATTTTTTTTTAGGTTAGTAACTCAACACCCAAAAATTCAACGAAATCGGTAAATGATTTCGTATAGCCCCTATACAAAATTTTCCCGGAAATAGGCCATACTAATATTTATTTATTAAAAAGTTATTATTAATATAAATTTACATTTTATGTTTAATACTATTAGTCTTCATATTCGCTGACACAAAAATAAATATCAGCGGAATTATTTTCTTCAGAAATTTCAGGTAATAATAGAAGGTCCAATACCTGCTGTGGTAACACGCTAATTTTCTTTTTGTAATGTTTGCTCATATTCCTGTGGTTCCTCCGATAACTGGCGAATAGGTAACAGTACATGAGTAATAATCTGCGGACCATGTATTAAAAATTTATGTAAAGTGGGAGACATATTATATGATGTGTATTTTTTAACAAAGTATTTTGCAGTCGATAAAGTAAATTTTCTAAATTTTTCATCATTAATCTGATGACCGCACGATACAGCAACTAAAATAGTATGTAACTTTTTGATTAGTTTAACCTCGATTTTTGTAATTACTGCAGAAACTTCGGGATTTTGAAAAAAAAGTTTGGCTGTATTCCCGCCATTTGAGTTTCCAAATCCTGGTTTTAATTGGCCAACTATAAGTGCGGTTTTTTGTCTAAGCTCGATCTGTATTTTTGATCTGGCTTCATTCACTACCTTTTTTCTGTTTCGGACCTTGCTTGCCATTTTTTGATTGAAATGGAAAACAATTCTTTTTTCATCTTATCGTAAAAACCCGCAAAATGTTTTTATATGATTTATAAGTAGACATATCGTAGAAAATTCCAAATTTTTTTTCCAAGCTTCCCCAAACCGGATTTGAATTTCTACTTGAAAGTGAAAAATGATTGTTTTTTACACCAATTTTTAAAAAAAAAATATTAAAAATATTTCTGCAATAAAAATATTTAACTGTGATACATATTTGAGTTTCCAAATACCTGAAGTTAAAGTTTCCATTGCAAAAATATTACTTTTATGCTAGGAAAATACAAAAATTTAATTAAAATTTTTTTTCGGTTTTTACCACTGTTTTCAAAAACTTTTTCTCACAACACACAACTCGTAAAGTAGATAACATAGAAAAATGAAAAAGATAATTAGTGATGCACAATTTTGTTTACTATAACCTGAAATAGATTACTTTTTAAAAATATAAATTTTTAATTTTCAATTAAGAGCCATTATTGGGAATTTCAACCCAACGTGCGTCGTGTGCGTCTTGATAATATTTTGCTCGATTTTGCTTTGAAAGCATTCCACACATATTGTAAGACTTACTTTTATAGAGTAGCACCTATAAGAGAAAAATGCTACTAAACTAAGAATAAACTAACAATAACAGGATTCTATAGCCGCACTCAAGACGTATTATTCTTATCAAGTTATAAAAATTAACGCTAAATAACAAAAATAATGTAATCACATAATTACCTGAGTATGTATTTCACAAAATAACCAAATTATACAACACGTATGTGACTTAAAACAAATACAAATTTTATTCAATAGGCTATTTGTTCATATGTTTTTAGCACCATCTGTGTTTAAATATCAAAAAAATAAAAGTGCCGTGCCGTACTAAGTAGCTAAAACGTTCTGTGTTTTGAAATACACAACTTTCAAAAAGTATACTTTCACTGTTTTTTCTCCACTTTCTCTTGGAAATAAGATATTTTTTGCGGAAAAAAAGTATCCTATATTGGGGCCAGGATACGTAGGTACCTCCTCACAAAATTTTGTTAAAATCCATGCAGTAGTTTTTACGTGATGCGAACGTAAATAAAAAGCAGACAGACATACGGAAACTTCATTATATGTACAGATTAGTACAATTACTATCACTTTTTCACTCAATCTCTATTTTTACGTTTTACGTTTTACGTAAGCTTAGGGTTGAGTTTCTATCAATAAGCCAATTTATTTGCACTGCTTTTAACTTCATTTGGGTCAGTTTTGCTTCAATGTGACTTTTCCAGGTTAAGTGTCTATCGAGATTTGAACTCTGAGTGTTGAGGTATGGTTTGGTTATTTCTCTACGCAGAGTGTGGGTTATGTGACTACATTTTTGTTCGTTTATTTTTATTCTCCATTTTTTTAACCACAATTCCAAATAAAATATATGGTCTTGCAAGGATTAGTATGCTACTTGGGGGCTTTCATGAATGCATAGAAAAGAAGAGACGTTAGCAAATGTTGATGAGTGGACTCGATTGCTAGTTTTAATATCCGATGTGTAAGCAAATATAAAATGGGTCATAATATACTACCTTGAGGAACTGCAGCATTAATTGGTTGAGGCGACCTTAAAAATCTCCTTACTTAAGTATAAACTTAAGATCAACGAACTTTTTAACGGCTTATAAAATTTAGTGGTAAAATTTCGCTTTAACTTGTAAACTAGACTTTCATGCCATACTTTGTCGAACGCTTGAGAAACGTGTATGAAAAGCGCAGAACATTATTGTTTTCCTCGAAAGCCTTTTTTCGCTACATTTACTAATCTGTATGATAATTCAATTGTGCTGTGCTGTCTCTTCTAAAACCGAATTGGTTGTTCGGAATACATTCTTTTTCGCTCAAAATTGGGTTCAGCTTAGTGAATATTTTCTCAAATAATTTTGACATATTTGATAACAGACTCATTGGCCTGTAGGATTTTACCTTTTCCTGGCTTAGGTATCATATTATTAAGAGAAACCTTCCGGTCTGAAGGAAAATACTGATGGCGTAGTTTGGCATTAAAAACAAATAGAATTAATCTAACACTGCTACCTGGGGAAGCTCCAGGTATGTAAATATATATATATATATATATATATATATATATATATATATATATATATATATATATATATATAAGCAAAATCGAGGAAAATATTGGATGTCTACTACGACCTGGCGGGGAAAGCTAGGGTACCATAAATAAGAAAATGTTATGTAATTTAAATAAGACAATCAATTCACTGATACCTTACACCCTTATCAAAAAAAAAAAAAAGAAATAAAGTCTACTTCAAGTCTACTTTATTTCAAACTTTATATGAAAATTTTTACTTAAAGAACATTTAAAGTAGACTGTATTTCTTTTGCATAAGAGCAGTTCTTTTACTCAATTTTGCAGAACTTTTAGTATTATTTTGTGACAAACATTATCTTCGTTTATTTATGTCAGGTTCTATTTCGACAAACCTTCTTATATAACAAATTACTAAAGCACAATATTAAAAATCGAAAAACAATAGAATTTAAAAGCGAAAGCGATTTTCAAGTCTGTCTCTGTTGTGGCTTTACAGTATTTTGCAACAAGCAGTCTAACAATTATATTTAATTGAATCCAGCCAAAGTTTTACAATGAATGTATTTGGCGTAGCTGCTGATGTAATTTTGGATACCTCACTTTAACATTCCTTCAAAAGCTTAGTTTACACTGGGGAAATACATATGTATATATGTATGTATGTATGTATGTATGTATGTATGTATGTATGTATGTATGTATGTATGTATGTATGTATGTATGTATGTATGTATGTATGTATGTATGTATGTATGTATGTATGTATGTATATGTATGTATATATGTATTTATTTATGTATGTATGTATGTATGTATGTATGTATGTATGTATGTATGTATGTATGTATGTATGTATGTATGTATGTATGTATGTATGTATGTATGTATGTATGTATGTATGTATGTATGTATGTATGTATGTATGTATGTATGTAAGTATGTATGTATGTATGTATGTATGTATGTATGTATGTATGTATGTATGTATGTATGTATGTATGTATGTATGTATGTATGTATGTATGTATGTATGTATGTATGTATTATATTTAATTGAATCCAGCCAAAGTTTTACAATGAATGTATTTGGCGTAGCTGCTGATGTAATTTTTGATACCTCACTTTAACATTCCTTCAAAAGCTTAGTTTACACTGGGGAAATACATATGTATATATGTATGTATGTATGTATGTATGTATGTATGTATGTATGTATGTATGTATGTATGTATGTATGTATGTATGTATGTATGTATGTATGTATGTATGTATGTATGTATGTATGTATGTATGTATGTATGTATGTATGTATGTATGTATGTATGTATGTATGTATGTATGTATGTATGTATGTAGGTATGTATGTATGTATGTATGTATGTATGTATGTATGTATGTATGTATGTATGTATGTATGTTTGTATGTATGTATGTATGTATGTATGTATGTATGTATGTATGTATGTATGTATGTATGTATGTATGTATATATATATATATATATGTATGTATATATATATATATGTATGTATATATATGTATGTATATATATCGCGATTGGAAGGTTTATAACTTTATGACAGCTAATTTTCGATATACAAATAGCATCATGTTACTAATTTAATAACTGCTAGATCTACAGCCCTCGAGGAATATGTAGTGAAAGATTTTGAAGACACAAGCTCGAGAATATCAATGAAGAAATTTCTCAAAAAATCATTAAGGATTCATTCAGAAAAATAAAATTGAAATAATCGAGAAAATATTAGAAGCGAGCCCAATATGCACAAGGAGGATTTTAAAAAGCATTCCTACGGCAATTCAAGATACGAAGAAGAAGCGTTCGCGCTGTTTTTGGATTTAAAATTGATTGAAAAATCAATACATAAAATAAATTGCGTAAGCGAACGAATAAAAAGGTTTGTGGGATTTTTCCAAAGTATCGAGATCAGATTTATGTCAAAAAAGAATGCTCAGCAGAATTAAAATTGCAAGATCTTCTTGAGCATACGGCTGAACTTTAATTGAATACAATTGATGCGGATCATTTAAAAAACTTGGAAATTTTAGTATTACTTTAATTTCTAAATGGATCTTCTGGTCAAAAACAGTACAAGCAATGCAAGGCCGAAAATTCATCAGATGATCAATGTTTATTTTATAAATTTACAATAATTGGGTATGAAAATATTTAAATCAAAAATAACCAAAATAGAAACATACGACTTTTACATTAAAACTTCTCTAGTTGATGTAATTTTGAACCAATTCCAGGTGACAGTTTTATTCGATACTTACTTTAACTCAAGCTATTTCAAAATGGTCAACCTTTGGTCCTTGTGAATATTAGTGTTAAAAAGTTTACGGGGGCAAAAGTTGGGCATTTTCTGGTAAGATTTAGGTTAAAAATAAGTATTAATTGCAAAAGTAACTTAAAAATTAAGATTATATAAAAAATCATTACTTACATGTTTAAACACTATAATTTTATACTAAAATTCAAATAATGTATTTTAATCAAAACTAAAAAAAAACCGCGTGTCAAAATTCTAATCCAATCAAAAGTTATGGATTTTTGAGCGCCTTCTCATTAAAGTGTCTGGTGTAACAGTGAAAATGGGAGAAATCTGCTCAAGAAGGTTCAGAGGTGCTACTTTGTAGGTAAGTGGTAAAGAGGTTTAAGGTTGAAAACGGAAAAGCAGCAGAAAATCTGCTGTCTTTGTGCAGGCCTGAATTGAGTAGTGCACTGCGTAGTACTATTTACGTCTTACAACAGATTCTACGAACCTAAAATCATGGCAGGATGTTACTTGTTCTCAAGTAGTTCTAAATTGGGAAAATAACTTAGATAAGAACAAGATAACTACGTGACCATTTAAACATTCTTTGACCATAGTTAAAAGATAAAGTTTGTTGGTTGTACTTGAAAGAGACTGAGACTGGACCCTAAATTGGCTAGCCTTAGACAGACAGGCTTATTTTTCGCTGACTGAGAGATGAGATCGGATTCAAACAAAAAGTAAATGGAGTGCGTCGATAGACTGATTGGTAGCGCGCTATTCTATCAGTCTGGAGGTTGCGGGTTCGATTCCTGCCAAAGACTCTGGGTGTTTTCTGCAGACAAGTAAAACGCTTCGCAGGTGCCGTTAAAAAAATGTATGATTGCCTGAAACGTACTAATATGGCCACACCACGAAACAATTTTGGAACAAGTACAGGTACAGTACAGTACAGTACAGTACAGTACAAGTACAGTTAAAAGGAACCTCTGAGCTTTGGTACACAATTGTTTCGTTACGTACTTATTTATTAATTTATTTATGTACTTATGTATGTATTTATTTATTTGCATTTTATCTCATATTAAACAATTTATTTCATTTTTTCAAACGAAAAACGTCAAATTTATTTTAATAGCAAAATGATTATTTTTTCCGATTGATAAAGAAATAACAATTTAAAATTTGAATTACAGTTGCTCTTGGCTAACAAAAAATTTATTGTTGTTTTCAGATTTAATTGCTTATATTGTTCGCATTGCTATTGTTGTATGTGTTATTTTTATAACTATGTATATATGGACATACGCACATACATATGAACATAAATATAAAGAGTGTGTGTACATGTTTATGTGAATATTTGTGTGCACATTAACCACGTTGTTATGGTGCGTGTTATTGTTGTGGCCTAGTCCATGTGCAATATGGCGTATGAGTGATTTTACATAGATTTATGCATGAATGCGAAAGTTTGTGTCAATTAGCTAAAATAATATTTAACATAACTACATACAACACATACATACATATATTTTTTGTCTGCCTACCTTTTGTTCTCTTCCAACTACATACATACATACATGCATAATATGTATTTATGCGTTACTCTGTATTTGTAATTCGTACATGTGTAACTAATTAAAATTATTTAGCAGTTAATGGGAATTTAATTGAAAGACACAATACGATTTAAAAACGTATACATGATTGCATTTATTCAAGAATTCTATTCAATTAATGTTGTGCCTAATATGAACACAATCCAGTTCATGTTAAATAAATATTTTGATAATAGTCATGCACATAATTTTTTTTAGGCAATAAATATAATTACATTGATTCATGTGGAATTTTTAGTGGTTTAATTACGTTTGAGATTTAGAAACAAATTAGTGAAAAACTTCAATGCCTATAAAATTAAAACAATTATAATGACCGACAGTGAAAACTTTAGATAAAATTAAGGTATGGATTTTTTATAGAAAATTTTATTTGACAAGACAACTTGACCGACAACTTTGAAAATTTCTCCAGCAAGAGTTCATAAAACTATGTTGAATGAAAATGAAATAGCTTTACATGGCCTAAGCTGTTGACAATTCAACTAATTTTTTTAAGTTGTTTTTTTAGTGTTTATATGAATGTCTGACATTATGTGGGAAAATAAGAGCAACCATAGTTATTTGTTATTATATTATCGTACATGGTTCCGTCGCACAAAGGGGTATTTTGCCAATTTAGCCGGACATTACTTTTTTTAGTATATATTGGCTCTGAAAATTGACTGAATCCCACTAGATTAATGAAAACTTCGCAGTAAAATCTCTTGTGGTCATAGACTGTTAAAAAAACTGTGAAATAAAAAAAAAATTGGACCAAAAAGAAAAAAGTTTCCCTTAGAAGAAATAATCCTACCTCTGAAAAATTCAATTTTTTAAAGCTTTCCCATACATTTTCAGAGGCAATATAAACTAAATGAAACTTTTATAGACAGCGAGTTACGAGTCAGGGGAATTACTCTTTTATGCAATAATAGCACCTTGGGTTTTTGCAGAATGTTTTCTTTCTCATCCCCGTATGCATTAGAAACTGTGAAGCACATAATAGGTGCGATCCCGTACCTTTTGGGAAAAGTTCGGTAAAATGAGAAAAAACAAAAATGAACTCTCTTAGAGACAAAAAAAACCCGAGAGTACGGGAACACAAAAACCCAACTTTAGATCCAAAAACATTATGTCAAAGTGTTTTGTATGTATTCGTAAGTAGTAAAACTTAAAAACACAAATATTTTAAATGTACTCGGAATTCCTAACATATTTTAGAAGTTTAATTTATAAATCTTTTATGATAAAACTCTTAAATAACAGATTTTGTCCACTTTTGTGACCATATGAACATACAAATTATTTTAATTTTTTATTGTTTATTTTCGAACAGCTGATTGTTTTGCATTTACGCATTCAATCCGAAGAAAAAGTTTGGGCTGTTTCGTGCATGAAGAAGAAGAATACTCTCTCTCAAAATTACTCTCTTCTACCCAATCTTGCAGTACGGGAACAGTTTTCGGTATAATTGGGATCCCGCGGGATCCCAATGTTGAGTACGGGATCACACCTAATATGTAATTGCTCGAGATGGCAAGCCAAGGTTCTGTTAGTTGGACGAACGATGGTTAAAACGATGTATGTTTTCTGATGCAATCTGATTCATGCTGGGATTCAAGAGGCTTAATGGTTGATTTGTAGCCTACTCAAGGTTTTTTTCTGTTTTTTTTTGGGAAAATCAGAAAGGAATTACAATGGTGTCTGAGTAAAGTCATGTAGCACATAACTATTATATATAATTCTCCAATATGACCATAGAATCTTTTTCTTGGATTATTTTTTTAATTTCCCATATTTTTAATGGTATCGAATGATTCTCTTTAAAGACTTCGCTTCAGAAATCTATTATTGTTTCTCCATTCATATAAAGTTTGTCAGGGAACGTTACAGAAAAAAGCTTTTTTAAATATTCCTTTCACTTGTTCCTCAAAAGCGTAACAACCAACTTAAAATTCATGAATTTTCAGTAGAGGCCAAAAACTGTTTCCGTTAATTGAGACTAAAGTAGTTATTATAAAAACACAAAGAGGGACATAACGGTTTTTTTTTTCACCGAAGAGCAGACAAATAAAAGGGATATTTTTACAGTAGGTAGATATGACCTCTGTGGTTTGGTGAAAATTTGAAAATTTTGAGTTGTTACGTTTTTGAGGCACAAGTGCGATATATTAATAAGAGGAAGTATTCCAGATTTAAGGAATATATGAAGTTTATTTCAAACTTGATTTCGTCTGTCAAACAAGTTTTAATTAAATAGAAACAAAAAATGTTGAAGAAGAATGAATTCGCTTTATTCTCTTTTTAAAAATTGAATGTAAGCCTGCAAAAATTATTAATTCAATTTATAAAATCGATGGCTGTAGCATTCTTGACCTTCATAAAATTATCATTAAAAAAAATATAAATGATTCTCTCAAATTAAATTATCTTTGACGTTTTGAAAGTGTTGCTACGTTTTCTTATCCTTGTAAAGAAATCTCAATTTCAATATATGTACGAGTATAAACCAAAATATCTACAAATACTTTTTGAGATATTTACAGTGCACAGTGGGGAAAAAATATTTTGGAAATAATTCAGTCATTTTTAAAGGGCTAGGCCGATTGATTCGATTGACATGAGCATAGCATGTTTTGAAGCTGGAAATCGTTCACTTGACGGGGATGACGCTATAGGGCCTCAAATTTGGGAACCTTTTGGCTCCTGAATATTGGGGCAATATAGAGCAGCAATATTTTACAGAACGAATCTTCTCACATTTCTGAATTAATTTTTCATTTAATTCAAAGAAAAGTACCACCAAATATCGGTTAAGTGCTTAATTGGTAGAAATATATGTAATCGACTAAAAGTTTATCGGCTCAGATGTTAATGTTTAAGCGATGAAGTTCGCACTTCTTTAAGTTTATTCGCTATAATTCCTAAACCAGGAAGAGACCACACAAAAATTTAATTATACAGACCTATAAGCCTTTTATCTAATATGTCGAAACTATTTGCGAGGATGTTAATAACTAAGCTAAACCCTATTTTAAGCGACAAAAGATGTATTCCAAACCATTAAATCGGCTTCAGGAAAAAACATAGTACGATTGAACAAACTCACAGGTTATTGAATGTTGTTAAGAAAACTTTTGAAGAGAAAAAATACTGCTCTGCGCCTTTTATCGCCGTTTCTCAAGCATTCGATAAGGCCTAATATATAAGCTTAAACTAAATTTGCCCGTAAACCTATATAATCTGCTAGTTAGTTATTTAACCGAACGAAAATTTATTGCGAAAGAAGGAGAATTTTTGAGCTCACCCCAGCCAATCGAAGGCGGAGTACCCCAAGGTAGTATATTGGGGCCCTTTTTATACTTATTGTGTACTTCAGACATGTCAACTAGTAACCGAGTCTACATATCGGCATTTGCTGACGACACAGCTTTTTTAAGCATTCACGAAAGACCCGAAGTAGCATCACTATATTTACAAGACCACATGTTCAATTTAGAAAAATGGTTGAAAAAATGGAGAATAAATGTGAATGAACAAAAATGCACTCATACAATTTTCACACTGCGTAAGGGGAATCGTGCCACCTATTCGCATAAATATCCGCGAAATAACTCGGCATACATCTTGACCGGCGCCTTACTTGGAAACGACACATAGAATAAAAGTTAACACAAATGAAGCTAAAAGCCTTCCAACTAAACTGGCTTATTGACAGAAATTCTACTCTCAGCTTAGATTGCAATTTTTATTGTACAAATCAATTATGGGGCACTGCCTCAGCTAGCAATGTAGAAAAAATACAAAGGCGCCAAAATAAGATTCTTCGTATGGTTACATCTGCTCCGTGGTATATAAAAAACTCGAATATCCATAGAGATCTAAACGTCTCATCAGTTAAAGCAGAAATAGCGAAACTTGCCATAAGTTATTTAAAGAACACTGGCCCGTAACATACTAAATGAAACTGGTTACTTTCGACTAAGAAGGAGGGACACTGCTTCTCTTATCCGTACATCAGTGGGATGACCCGTGAATAACAGTAACCGTGAAACATACATTTTTTGTTGTCCAGCACTGGCTGGATATAACAAGTAACGGGTCCGCCAAATACCTTTTTTTGTCGAAAATGCTATAAAAAAAAACTACTGAATATTTTCTCAAATTTCTTTTGTAATTTAAAAGTACTGGTTAATAATGGAAAATAATTTCATTCAAATGGCTGCTTCGGCTGGCCCTGCAGTAGCCTACACGATCGGTCCAATTTTTAAGCACATTATCTATTGTGTGCAGCTGTATTTCACCAATGGCTTCACGAATATTGTCCTTTAAAGCTTCAATTGTCTCTGGATTGTCGGCGTAACACTTATCTTTGACGGTACCCCACAAATAATAATCCAACGGTATCAAATCGCAGCTCCGAGCTGGCCAAACCACATCAGCTCTGCGGCTGATAATGCGATCTTCAAAAACAGGGCGCAAAACATCGAGTGTAGCTTCGGCTGTGTAGCACGTAGCGCCGTCCTGTTAAAACCAAATGTTGCCAATATCCTCCTCTTCAATTTTTGTAAACCAAAATTCGTTCAACATGGCCCGATAACGATCGCCATTGACTGGAACGGCCACTCCTAGCTCATATTCAAAGAAAAATTACCCAATTATGTCTCTGGACCAAAATCCGCACCAAACAGTGACTCGTTTTGGGTGCATCGGCTTTTCAATGTATGCGTGCGGTTTTTCTTTGCCCCAAATGCTACAATTTGTTTACTTACCCGCCAAGATCAAAATGAGCTTCATCTGAAAAGATGATTTTTTTTTTTGGCAAAATCGGCATCTTCTGTAAGTCAATATTTCCCAGTGTTATTCAAGCGTATACACAACCATATACGTTCAGCGGAAGCATAAAACTAATTATCTGTCAAATCAGACATGAGCTAAGTGTTACCATTCACGAAATAAGCACTAGTTGAAAAAAAAAAAAAAAAACGTTAGATCGCGGACAATTTATATTTATTTTTATTTTAGACTTCAGATATGAGTAATTATTGATAGTTCAAGTATATTGAAGATACAATAAATAAAAATTGTGAAAAAAAAATTCGCAATAAAAAAATTAATAATTTTTGAAAAAAAACCGACTTCAAAACAGATAGAAGGGCACCAACTATAAACTAAAAATATAAGAAGTAATCTGTAAGAATTAGATTTAAACCAAATAATATATGTGCGGAAAAAATTTAAGACTATGTGAATGTCAAGCATCTACCTATTACTGTTCAAAATTTAAGCTATTTTCACCAGCATCCGTCTTTTATGGGACACCATTCAAGATCAAAGAACATCACCTATTGGGACACCCTTTCATTTACAATTTAAAATTAAAGACCTGTTGTTATAAAGGACATGGCCACAAAGATTCTTAGTAAATTTCAACTATCTGTCTATAACGGTTCAAAAGTTTAACCATATATATCAAATGATATGCACTATTGGGACACCCTTTACATTATAATTCCAAATATTTATACTTGTTATCATACCAGAGAAAGTAGTGGATATTCTGCCTAAATTTCAAGTGTTTGTGTTTAACGGTTGAAAAGATAGGGCTATATAGACCAAAATACATAATTTATGGGGACGCCCTTTAGTTTCTAAATTCAAATTGTATACTTGCTATAGTGGGCTTTGCAATACAGGTTTCTTGTAAATTTCAGCTGTCTGTCTATAACAGTTCAAAAGTTTGGCCACATACATAGAATTACGTTAACTATTGGGACACCCTATTATTTCCAAATTCAAATTTTATACTTTTTGTTATAGCGGACTTAGCAACACCGGTTCTTTGTAAATATCAGCGGTCTGTGTACAACTGTTCAAAAGTATGGCCATATACATCAAATTAAATGAACTATTGGAGCACCCTTTAAAATTTTAAATACATTTTATTATAACGGTCATAGTAATAGATATTCTGTAAAATTTTCAAGGTTTTGTTTATAACGGTTCAAAAGATAGGCTCAAATAGGTCAAACACGTCACTTATGGGGCCACCCTTTAAATTTTAAATTTATTTTTTTATTAATTTCTGCTGTTGGGAGCTACAGCAACACGCAGTTTTTTTAAATTTTAATTTGGTGCCCTTTACGGTTCTTAATACACGTAAAAAACATGTATGTTGTATGGGGACACCCTTTAATTTTAAATATAATGAACTGATTTTTAAATGGGACCAACCTGAAAGCATAACCATTCAAATAAAAAAAAAATCGGTTCAGAAATGGCTGAGTTCTGCGGTTACATACATAAAAAAAAGAGCAACATTCAGACGAATAGATAACCTCCTTATTTTTTGAAGTCGGTTAAAAACTATTCTATCATGAAAATATTATATTTTTTTTATATATTTCAATTGAAAATTCACAAGCTTTAAAATACCTCCATTTGTAGAACCAAATGGTAGTTAATTAACTATTGAATAAAATTCTAACATTATTAAATATAAAATTAACATGAACACGAGTATGAATACGTATGTAAATGAATTGTTAATATTATTGTTTTATGTATTTACATGTTTTAATATTCGTTTTATGTTCGTTGTAATTGCAGCTATTTTACATATTTTCTTGTTTGTTGTTAGTACAACTTATATTAACTGAAGTGAATGTGGTACATACAACAACAGCAGAAAACAACAAAAATAAATTTATGGTTGTTTAAACTGCAATTGTTGTTACTATTTTTTTTCTTTGGTAATTTTTAGACTAAAACATTTCTTTTATTGGCAAATAAAAATGTTATAAATATCAAATATCAAAAATAATTTAAAATCCATCTATTGTTCTTTTATTATGCTCATATTTCTGTATTGGCATTAGTACCATATGATTGCTCGCTTTCAATATATGAGATTATTTCTGCAGCAAAGGTTGTCTGTATGTAGTGCAATATACATAAGTGTTGCTGACATTTGTGATGAGTATGATGATTTTTAAATATATTTACAAGTTTTTATATCTATTAGTTTTTATATAAATACGTATTTTTTCTTCACTTCAGTGCAGTTGTTTGCTTTTGTTTTTGGTCTACTGGAATACTATTCAATTTGTCTATATGTCGCACAATGCCTTGTCTTCAATTAAAATTGTTTAAAAAAATGTAGTAGACGCAATTGAACGTTAACAAAAAATTGTATGCTACTTAGTCTTATTAAAGGAAAAAAATGCAGGTTTTCAGAGGGGTTACGCAAGGGTATGAGTACCTCCTGCCAAAGTTACCAAACGTGTTAGAAATATAAACCTATCAGTATCGCTGCGGCGTCAGTCCGAAAATCCGCGACAGGACTCTAGTTCTTTAACCGATTTAGGTAGAAATTGTTATAGAGCGTGTATTGCTATGGTCTCTAAAATTAAATATAATTACAAAAAAAACTGGAGTGGCCTACACTCAACTTTACCATACCCAATTTAAACAGATATTTTTATGGATATATTACATAAAGAAAAAAAAAAATATTATATTCGGTTTGGGGTGTTAAGTAAATTACCCCTTGACCCTTCCCGATTATACCCAAAATATATACAGCTCTTCATCTCCATATATAAAAGGCACATACTGAATTTAGTTTGAATATGTCATGCGGTATGACCTGTAGCGCGTTTGGATATGCCATACGGTATGACCTGTAGAGCGTTTCCAAAATTTGGGAGTAAGTTAACTTCCCCTTGCCCCTTCCCGCTTATGCCCAAAATTTATACAGCTCTTCATCTCCATAAACCAAAGGCACATACTGAATTACCTTATGGTAAAATAAAAAAAACATTAAAAATCTAATTAACTTTTTGTTGTTGTTGAATAAATGAGTTACATTCAATCATTATAAAATATATCGTAGTTAAATACAGGGGTGCCGCCATTTTCGGCAGACATTAGTCTGGACATTTCACATTTGGCAGTCGTGAAGTAGACACGTGGCACATTTATTATGGAAAAATATTCGATAAATCAATTTGTTTTAATCGCTTAAAACATTTTATAAAAATCAATCATCGATTACTGTGACGTTGAGGAAGTTACGTGAAATTTTTGGGACAAACAAATTGCCAACAAAACGCACAATTTATCGTGTAGTGAATGATTTCGAAGAAAGAGAGTATGTAGGTGATAGGCCCAAGCATCGACCACAACGTACTGCAAGATCGGCTGAAAACATTACTGCTGCTCAAGAAAGTGTTCAAAACAATCCATCAACCTCAATTCAACGCCGTGCTCAGGAGCTTGGTCTTCAAAGAACAACTTTGGCCACAATTTGGCACAAGGATTTGCATTTGTTTCCATTTAAGATTCAGTTGACACAAGAGCTTCTTCCACAAGACCATTTACGCCGGCGTACATATGCCAATAGGATGTTACAGCTCGCCCATGACAACCCCGATTTTCATGAAAAAATAATAATGAGTGACAATTTTTTATTCGATTTTGCTTTGAAAGTAATCTACTCCAAATTTTAAGACTCTTACGTATTTACTTTATATAAAAGTACCCATCCCTGGATAGAATTCTAAAATTTATATAAAATTCTAAAAATTATTGTAAAGCTCTGTAAAATTCAATTGGCTATTTGGCGGAAAGTAATTCATATTTTGTAATTATTCTAAGACAACGCCATCTGCTGCGCAACCGTGTTTAAAATAAAAATAAAAGGAGCCGCCCTTAGGTATTTTTAAAATTTTGTCATTATATATTTTAAAACACCGCCATCTGTTGCGAAACCGTGTTTAAAATATCACACTTTTAAGCCGGAAATTGCGTAATTGGACTGCTTTCTCTCCACTCTATTTTGGAAATGAGTCCCCTATAATGGAATCAGTATGCTAAGGTACCTCCTCACACAATTATTTTTAAAATCCATCCAGTAGTTTTTACGTGATGCGAACAAAAATAGACAGACAGGAAATGAGTAACTATTTTCTTATATATATATAGAAATTATCAGCAGAATATCATTAAAATTAAACATCATAAAATAATTAAATATTGCTAAATAATATTTAAATTTCCCAAAATAGTTTTACGTTGGTTTTAACTTTCAAGCAAGGCACTGTGTGTTGGGGTCAGTTGTTCAGTCAGTTATTTATGATTTTTTTTTGTTCATTGGTTAGTTGATTGTCCAGTTAGTTGTTTCTGTTTGGTTGAGCTGATTGTGGTTGTTTATATCAACAAACATTCAAACACATTATGGCATTTTCCTACTCGCCATTTGTTTAACGTCTCTTTTATATGAATTCTGTTAACGCTGCTGTTGGTGGTACTGACAATGATGGTGTTGATACAGGTAATAGTGTTTGCTAATAATACTGCATTGCATTATCCTAAAGGTTTTGAAAAAATATTAGTTTTTTTTTTGGGCTTATATAAATTTAATTAGTCAAAAATTATATTAAAGCAAATATATTAAAGCTTAGTTCCGACTAGGCAAATATTTAACGAAATAGACACAGCTACTGAAAAATATATCTATACATTCATTAAGTTATACGAAAGCAGTTTGATAATTCGGTGCCATATCTTGTTCCATAACTAATGTTACTTTCAGTGCAACACTGCTCGCGATAACTGTTATCTATTGCTGAACATCTGTCGAATTTTGAGAAAGATGAGTCTATTAGTTTATTTCTGGCAGTCATTGAGAGAAAACAACCTCATTAATTTTAACAATAATGGAAAAAATCGTATGCTGATTTAATATTATTTTTTATCTAAAAAATCATCACCGAAACTAAAGAACGATTTAATAAATACGATTCGAACTCTACACCATCAATCTCAATGGCTAAAAAATAGTAAGATTCCCGTTGCAGTTGTGACAGCCCAAACGAAGTCAAATGTTCAGATTGCTCAAAAGAGATCGTACCACCAGAAGAAGAGATCGTACCGCCAGAAGAAGTTGATAATAATATCTGATGATCCAGAATGAAAATGCTTGAGGTGGCTGCTGCATCTCAAGCGAGCGGATACATTTTGCATGAATATTTTCATAAGGATACATTTTTATCCAGCCGTACTGCCCAGATTTAGTATCTTTCAGAGTTTTGGATCATACGAAATGGTTATCACTGAAACACACGCCTTTAAGTTATCTTATATCGAGAAAATAAAAAAAACAGAAAAACACTTGACTAAATGTATCGCTCTTTAGATTGAAAAAAAAAAAACGTAAAATTGAACAAACATTTGCAAAAAATAGTGCTTAAGCTTATTTCGCCAAACATCTGTCTGACTGAATTAAACTTGAATGTTGGTACATATACAAAAAATCTTTTTCTGTAGTGGTCATGGTGCAGAATTTTTAGTGAAAAATATTTGCACCTTAATCATTTTGAATACAAAAACAAACATTTTAATGAACTACATTCTACAAATTTTTCCTTTTTTTATAATAAAGAAACTAGTTGCCTATATAGTAGAGTATTCACTCGATCAGTCATCGCTCGATTAATCGTAAAAGTTTAAGTCGATTAATTGTTCGAGTAAGAAAAATTGCAAAAACATAGCTTGAACAAATTATATCGGTTACTCAAAAAATCAACTAAAATTAATTTCTTCAATTTGTTACTTCTTGTTTATTCTTTTAAGAATAATTTCGAACTAGACGTGTTTAGTAAACATACAAGGAAAAAATAAAATATATATAATAATACGTACTCGTATATCGTAATATACTTAACTTTTTACTATTTATATCCGACATTATTCAAATATTCTTAGTAGTGTATAGTTTATCTTAATAGATAAATTATAAACGGGTCTGTATCTTAGTATCAGTTAAAACTTGTTTCAGAATTCCTCTTAGGAATTCCTCGAGGATACTTTACATGTCCAACTATCTTACATACTTACATAAGTGTGTTTGAAGTGCAAAAGTAAACGATTAATATTCGTACTTCATGAAAAATGTTATGTTCAAAACATGTTCTTTACCTTTTCCGCATAACGACAAAGTCATACGCATTTTAATTTATATGAAAGAATTCATATTTTTGTTTTAATGTCACAGTACAATTACAAATTCGAGCATACTAACGAAGACTTTCACCCGTTGCAGTGAAACTATTTTGGCGAATCAAACCCCCAGACTCATAGGCTAGCATACTACCTACTAGCCTACTGGGGCACGTTATTCATATTTTATATTATCGAAAATCTATGAAATCAGAAATAATTCTGCGACCTATACGGGGCAACTCAACTAACATCTTGTTACTTGTTTTATCAACGCCAGGGGCTTTTTTGGTGTTTAAATCCGCTATTGCCCTTTCAATATCGCTAAATTCAAATCTTAGGTGTACTTCGGCACTAGTCTCTACTGGTGGCAACTCAACTTAAGAGATCTCAGCAGAAAATAATAAGTTGGCAAATCTCGAATATACACGAATATACACTTGCCATATTTGCTGTTTCAAAGCTTCGAAAACAAATCTAAAACATGCTGTTTTTTATCAAAGAAATTTAAAATTATTTTAGCTATAGTGCAATAACACGCATTACCCTATTATCATGAACGGTGTCTGCCGGGAAGGTATACCACTCGCAGCAATTCTATTGTAATCCTGGCTGTATGCGATGTGGCACCGTCTTGTTGACACCACATGTTAATCAAGCCCAAAGCATGCACTTGTGGCGTTAAAAAGTTTTCAATCATATCACGATATCGATCCTCATTCACAGTTACCGTTACGCCGTTTTCATTTTCAAAGAAGTAAGGTCCAATGATTCCTCCTGACCGAATTACACACCAGACTGTAACTTGTAATGTATGCAAAGGAGACTAATGAATAATTCGGGGTTTCCATTGCTCAGAACCGACTATTTGTTTATTCACATATCCATTCAAATGAAACTGCGCCTCGTTGCTCATTATGATTTTTTCATGAAAATCGGGGTTGTCATAAGCGAGCTATAACATCCCAGCAAAAAGAATTTGGGTTTTTGGAAGCAGTAAAATCTTTTCTTGTTATAAAAAATCTCTTAATATAACCACATATATTTTCCCTAAATAAATGCAATTTTGTATGACATAAAATGATAAGTTTTCAAAAAACAATGAATTTTTTACATTTCGCCTTACAGCACTGCATACTACAGAGCACAACTGTAGGCAGAGATAAATAAATTTCGAATTTACGAGGAGTTACGACGAGTTACGAACTTAATACCGTATGATTGTAGAACATATACACTGCGCTGCATTGAGCGATTAAAAGGAAATGCTACTAAGTGGGACAACGCGAACAAATATCATGTCATATATACGCAGGTTCGTAAGCAATAAGAACTCATCGTTCCCATACAAAGCTACATACTGCGAAGCAGTAGTTTTTGTTGAAATCCTATTGGTATGTGCACGTGTTTCAATTGAATCTTAAATGGAAACAAATGCAAACCCTTGTGCAAAATTGTGGCCAAACTTGTTTTGTGAAGATCAACCTCCTGAGCACGGCGTCGAATTAAGATTGATGGATTGTTTTTAACACTTTCTTGAGCAGCAGTAATGTTTTTAACCGATCTTGCTTTACGTTGTGGTCCATGCGAGTTGGCACGTCGTTTCTAACAAAAATTTCACGTAACTTCCTCATCGTCACAGAAATCGATGATTGATTTCGCTAAAATGTTTTAGCTATTAAAACACATTGGTTTGTCGATTATTTTTCCATGATAAATTTGCCACGTGTCTACTTCACGACTGCTAAATATGAATTGTTAAGACCAGTGTTTACCAAAACTGCGGAAAAATAAAGTAGTATACCTTCCCGGCGGACACCCTGTATTTGGTCAATACTGGTGCATATTTCATATTGCATATTAAAAGACTAGTTTTGAAGGAACAGGAGAAGCTGAAATATCATGATCGTTACCCCCGGGGGTTCCAATTGTCACTGCAGGAATGGCAAATGCTTTGACTCGGTTCACTCGGGGAAAATAGGGGCACCAGACGCTAGGGTTCCTAGAGCCTAAATCTGGAAGAAAAGGTCTATGTGTTAAAGCATACGGGTCCTCTTCGAGGCCCGACCAGTGCCCAAAGGACTGGTACCACGGGAATCCGAGAGCCTATCCTCTCTGTCACCGGTTATTGGTGAGGTCCCCTTCGGGGGTACACGTGGTGGTTGTGGTTTAAGATCGATTTATGTAGGTAAGGTTCAAGGTCGATCAAATGTGCTGTTGCACTCTCAACAGACGGAGTTTGGATAGTCTCCAAACCCCTAAGCAAGAGGTTATAATGTGGATCTAGGCTTGCCTTGGAAAGGCTTGTGCCATATATTATATAAATTGCTACTCATTGTGACTGTATCACACACAAAAAGCGATTGGTGGCAATCGTAAAGTGTTGTTATACTACACAATGGGGGCGCTAGACTACGCCTAAGTTTCACTCGGTGGTAAGACCACCGTGAGATTAGGCCGAGTAGGCAGGTACTCACGTTAATCTTGTTCCACAATATCATGATCGTTAAAAATTAGGTGTTTAGCTGAGAGCCTTCCATAAACTGGGTACACTAAAGATGTCGCAAGAGGTGGCTGGCCTCATGTTGCTCGTTTGAACGAGAATATGGCTGCTACACCCAAGGACCTCTGAAGGAATCCACTAACATGTCGATGCACACAATTAGGCATCAGCAGACGCCTAATTGTATGCAGCAGAGATTGTAATGATTATGAGTTTTTTTTAAAAATTGGGTTTTAATGATTATTTCTTGATTTTTATTTTCTACTCAAAGAATAAAAATTATTCTCTGAGCTTTATTTAATGCTTAGAACATAACGATTATGTATTAAGTTTTATTTTCTGCTTTGGGAATAAAAATTAATCTCTGTTTTATTTTCTGCTCAGAGAATAAAAATTATTGTCTGAGTTTTATTCTTTGCTCGCCATTTAATGATTGATGTTTAAGTTTTATTTTCTGGTTGAAGAATAAAAATTACTTTCTGAGTTTTATATTTCACTTAGAAAATAAGGATTATTTTCCAAGTTTTATATTTCGCTTGGAAAATAAAAATTATTTCTTGAGTTTTATTTTTTACTTTAAAATAAAAATTATTTCTTTTGTTAATTTGGACATATGTAAGTATATAAATAGTACTTTTTGAAACTTTTTAACTAAAAAACATTGAAATTAGTTTAGTTGGCATTCTTTTGATACAGTAAAAGTATCAAACTAGTGTTTGGTACTTTTTATTCATTTCAATATTTGGGGGATAAAACGTGTACTTTGGTACTTTTTTGGAACTTTTTTACTGAAACACATAGAAATAATATTAGTATCGTTATTTGAGATAGGGTTTCAGTGAGATATGTGTTTTAATAAAAAAGTTCCAAAAAGTACTATTTATATACTTACATATGTCCAAATTAACAAAAGAAATAATTTTTATTTTTAAGTAAAAAATAAAACTCAAGAAATAATTTTTATTTTCTAAGCGAAATATAAAACTTGGCAAATAATCCTTATTTTCTAAGTGAAATATAAAACTCAGAAAGTAATTTTTATTCTTCAATCAGAAAATAAAACTCAGAGAGTATTTTTTATCGGAAAATAAAACTCAGAGAGTATTTTTTATTCTTCAATCGGAAAATAAAACTTAGAGAGTAATTTTTATTCTTCAATCAGAAAATAAAACTTAAACATCAATCATTAAATGGCGAGCAAAAAATAAAACTCAGACAATAATTTTTATTCTCTGAGCAGAAAATAATTTTTATTTTCCAAGCGAAAAATAAAACTCAACAAGTAATCATTGATGTCTGAGGAATAAATAGAACTCGAAAAGTAATTTTTATTTTTGATTTTTTTCAATAAAACTTAAAAAATAAAAATCATTGGCGGAACGGACAGTCCCCTTAAAGACGATTGCAATGGTGTACTCCTTGTACATGTAGCACATCCCTAACATAATGTTTTTTTATTTTAAAATGTGATGGATAATCATTATTTGCGATCCCTTTTATGCAGCAAATTAAACTCTTCAATTAAATTGTTTAGAATTGTTTGTACAAGGCTTTAAAAGGGCTATTTTTAGGGTTCCGTACACAAAGTGTAAAAACGAAACCCTATTGTTTTCGCTACAATGTCTGTCCGTCTGTCCGTCTGTCAGCGCCTTTTATCTCTGGAACCGTAACAGGTAGACTCTTGAAATTTTCACAGATGATGTATAGTTGTTGCCGCTATAGCAACAAATACTAAAACTTATAGGGTGTTCCAATAGAGAGGTGTTATTTACGAAAATGTGTTTATTTCTTGAACTGTAGGAGGGATACACTTGAAATTTACAAACAGTTATTAAAACTTAGTTCACGATATAAAAAAGTATAAAAAAATAAAACTAAAAATTAAAGGGTGTTACGATAGTTGTGTGAAATTCATGTATAAGGCATAAGTTTTGAACCATAATAGGTAGACTCTTTAAATTTACACAGAAGGTGTATAGCGATGGCCGCTATAACAACAAACATTAAAACTTATAGGGTGTTCCGATAGAGAGGTGTTATTCACGAATATGTGTTTATTTCTTGAACTGTAGGAGGCATACACTAAAAATTTACAAACTGTAATAAAAACGTAGTTCGCCTCATATACAAGTCTAAAAAGTAAACCTAAAAATTAAAGGGTGTTCCGATAGTGGTGTTATTTTGATTTATAAGGCCTAAGTTTTGAATCATAATAGCTAGAATCTTGAAATTTTTACAGTAGGTGTATAATTTTAGCCGCTATAGCAACAAATATTAAAATTTATAGGGTGTTCCGATAGAGAGGTTTTATTCACAAATATGTGTTTATTTCTTGAGCTGTAGGAGGCATACACTAAAAATATGTAAGCAGTAATTAAAACTTAGTTCGCTATATAAACAAGTATAAAAAAACAAACCTAAACATTAAAGGGTGTTCCGATAGTAGTGTGATTTGTATGTATAGGGCCTAAGTTTTGAACCGTAATAGGTAGGAGCTTGAAATCTTCACAGAAAGTATATAACTGTGACCGCTATACTAGCAACTACTAAAACTTATAGGGTGTTCCGATAGAGAGGTGTTACTCACGAATATGTGCTTATTGCTTGAACTGTAGGAGGAATTCACTAAAAATATGCAAGCACTAAATTAGAATTAGTTCGCTACATAAACAAGTCTGAAAAAAATAACCCTAAAAATTAAAGGGTGTTCCGATAGTGGAGTGATTTGAATGTAAAAGGCCTAAGTTTTGAACCATAATAGGTAGACTCTTGAAAATTTTACCAAAGGTGTATAACTATGGCCGCTATAGCAAAAAATATTAAAACTTATAGGGTGTTCCGATAGAGAGGTGTTATTTACGAATATGTGTTTATTTCTTACAAACAGTATTTAAAACTTAGTTCGCTTTATAAACAAGTCTAAAAAAATAAACATAAAAATTAAAGGGTGTTCCGATAGTGGTGCGCTTTGTATGTGTAAGGCCTAAGTTTTGAACCATACTAGGTAGACTCTTGAAAATTTTACCAAAAGTGTATAACGGCGGCCACAATAGCAAAAAATACTAAAACGAAGGGTGTTCCAAAAGTGACGTGTTATTTACGTTTATGTCTTTTTTTTGAGCTGTAAGAGGAAACCACTTACAATTTGCAGACTGTAATTAAAACTATGTTTGTTTTATAAACAAGTATACAAAATTGAACTTAAATATTAAAGGGTGTTCCAATAGTGACGTGATTTGCATGTATATATCCTAAGTTTTGAATGAATAGGTGGAATCTTGAAATTTTTACAGGAGGTGTATAACTATGTCCACTATAACAAATAATAAAAATTAAAGGGTTTTCCGCCAGTGACGTGATTTGCATGTATAAAGCATTATTTCTTGAACCGTAACAGGTAGACTCTTGAAATTTTGTACAGAAGGTGTGTTGCCACGGCCGATATGACAATTACTAAAAATTAAAGGGTGTTCCGACAGTGACATGTTTTTCACTTATAGTGACTTATTTTTTAATCGCAATAAGTACACTCTTAATATATTTATAGAAAGGAAGTTGCCGTGGCCATGAATAATAAAATTAAAGGGTGTTCCGACAGTGACATGATTTTATAAACCATAATAGATACCCTCTTGAAATGTTTACAGTAGATGTGTTACTTCGGCCGCTATAACAAATACTTAAAATTGAAGTGTGTCCATTAGTAACGTGTTTTTCACGAATATTACCTTATTTTTTTAACCGCTAGGCTTCTGATATTTTAATAGAAAGTGTATTACCATGGCGCTATAAAATGAATTACATATTAAAATTTAAAGGGTGTTCTAATTGTGATGCAATTTTCGCGAATATTACTTTAATTTTAAAATTTAATGGTGTCCCATAAGACATAAAGAAATAAACAACTGGAATTTTTAAATTATACTGAACATAGTACGGAACCCTACGTGTGTGAGTCTAACTCGCACTTGACTAATTTATTTAATTATGCATATTATTTTCTATGTAAGTTTTTAAAACACTAAAAGTTGAAACTAAATAAAAATAGTTTAATTTATGCTCTATTTTAAGCAAAATATTTATCACAGGAGATTACATTTTAGGCATATTTAAACAACTAATTGCCCTACATTCAAATCAATTAAAATAAAATGTTAATTAATAAAGTTCTATTTAATTCTATTGCTCAAGGATTTTTTACATGAAATTTTTTTTGTTTTCTTTAAAAAAAATTTGTTAAACAATCAATTTGTAGAATTTTTTGTTACAATAGAATGTAATTTCCCATTCACAATATAATATAATGTTACTGTATTAGTATTGTTTTTATATCCCTTTTAACCAAATAAAAGATTCATATTCATTGTATTTAATTTTATATGAAATTAAAAAAAAATATGCAAATATTTTGGTTGTTCAAACAATTTTAAACAAAAAAAAAAAAATAATAAATATTCTAAAATAATAAAATTAAAGTATGTAATGGGTGATTTTTTTGAGGTTAGGATTTTCATGCATTAGTATTTGACAGATCACGTGAGATTTCAGACATGGTGCCAAAGAGAAAGATGCTCAGTATGCTTTGACATTTCATCATGAATAGACTTACTAACGAGCAACGCTTGCAAATCATTGAATTTTATTACCAAAATCAGTGTTCGGTTCGAAATGTTCAAATGTGACAAATTTTGTTCAGCGATGAGGCTCATTTCTGGTTGAATGGCTACGTAAATAAGCAAAATTGCCGCATTTGGAGTGAAGAGCAACCAGAAGCCGTTCAAGAACTGCCCATGCATCCCGAAAAATGCACTGTTTGGTGTGGTTTGTACGCTGGTGGAATCATTGGACCGTATTTTTTCAAAGATGCTGTTGGACGCAACGTTACGGTGAATGGCGATCGCTATCGTTCGATGCTAACAAACTTTTTGTTGCCAAAAATGGAACAACTGAACTTGGTTGACATGTGGTTTCAATAAGATGGCGCTACATGCCACACAGCTCGCGATTCTATGGCCATTTTGAGGGAAAACTTCGGAGAACAATTCATCTCAAGAAATGGACCGGTAAGTTGGCCACCAAGATCATGCGATTTGACGCCTTTAGACTATTTTTTGTGGGGCTACGTCAAGTCTAAAGTCTACAGAAATAAGCCAGCAACTATTCCAGCTTTGGAAGACAACATTTCCGAAGAAATTCGGGCTATTCCGGCCGAAATGCTCGAAAAAGTTGCCCAAAATTAGACTTTCCGAATGGACCACCTAAGACGCAGCCGCGGTCAACATTTAAATGAAATTATCTTCAAAAAGTAAATGTCATGGACCAATCTAACGTTTCAAATAAAGAACCGATGAGATTTTGCAAATTTTATGCGTTTTTTTAAAAAAAAAGAAGTTCTCAAGCTCTTAAAAAATCACTCGTTATAAGGGCAAATTTCGTAAAAAAATTTTATAAAATGAAAATATTTTTTATTAATTTGACACTAATAAATAAATCAACTTAATCAAACTTAACAATGATACACACAATGTATTAAAAGCTTAAAATTAATAAGATAGGAAACAGGTACCAATAACCATATTATTCTCTTCAAGCATTTAGGGTATTGATCAGACTAAAATAATATTTGTGGCTGTGGCTGTGGCTCTGCGTAATATCCACGTCATATAAAACATATTTGAGATGAAATCCACAATATTCCATAAATCCATAATATATTCAAACAAACCATCGTCATATAATGTTTTTAATTCACCCAAAATTAAACCTGTGAAAAATTATAAAATCTCCAATTCGAAATATAATTATGTGAGTGATTTTGATTTGTATGTTCTTACTTATTATGTAGGTAATGATACCCATTTCAATGGGTCCGAGCAGAGAGCTTCTTTCATATTTTTGCCAGTCTGCTAACATTTCGATCATCCATGGAAACCCTACTAACTCAAACATTAATTGAACAACGCGCAAAGAAGCGGCACCAAGTAGACCTGCGGTTATTAAATGATTTGTTTAATTATTATAATAAATAGTTTAATTATTCTAACAAATTCAAAAAAATTTTAATAAGTTTTTAGTTCAATGAAAAATAATTAAGAATTAACTATACTAAATAGTTATTGTAGTTTTTGACCTTTTTTTATATTTGAATTCTATTTGAAAAAAATTTGAATTCTATATGAAAAAAAATTTGTTGTCAATCAATTTAAAATGGGAAATGTTAAATTTTTTTAAATTGATCGACAACAAATTTTTTCATTCTTTTAAAATTTTTTCAATCATTTAAATTTTATAACTGTTATTATTTTTATTTCCTGAAGATGCTACCCAATGGTGTAGCGAAATATTGAAAATAAAAATTGTTAAAACATTTTTATAAAAAAGAACTTGTGCTTGTTAAAAATAGAATTCAAATTAACTATACTGTTACAGTCGAATTCAGTTAAGCGCAAATAAAAATTAATTTCATTTATGAGGACTTCGGATAAGTGAAAACGGAGTCCTCATAAGTGATAAGTGAAAACAAAGTGATCTCTTGACATTAAAACCAAAGTAATCCACACCAAATTTTAAGACTCTTACTTTTATAGAGCTTCAGTAATGGTTTGTGTATTTTCTTTATATAGAGGTATCCATCCCTGGATAAATTTAAAAAATTTGTATAAAATTCTAAAATTATTGTAGAGTTCTGTAAGTACTATTTAAAACATCCCGCTTTCAAAAACAAAAGGTGCTGCCAATTTCGTAGTACTTTCAAATCGGTAAAATTGCGTACTTTCACTACTTTTTTATATTTTTTATTGAACGGTTGCGTAGAAATAGTCTCTTATTTTTTGTATTGCATTGCTTTAAATGTGTTTGACACAATATTTGTTCCAGATCATTTATTTTCCTTAAAGCTTAAACATTGTCTACAAAATATTATTTTTTTCTTTTAAGCGCTGTTCGCTTCATTTAGATGTGTGTCTTTGCAAATACATTGTATGTCACTTAACCGAATTTTAAGTTAAGCGAATTTCCCTTTAAGCGAACTAAAAGGCTTAAAAATTCAAAGTGATTAAAAGTTAAGAATTTTAAATCTCAGTAAAGCGATTTTTTCTTTTAGCCGGTGCGAGCTTAACCGAAATCGACTGTATAGCCTTTTAAGGTGAAATGCAAATAATTAGTTTTCAAGTAGAAGCCATAGCTTTTTGTAAACTATAATTAGAAGACTTTGACGTTCTAAAGAATTTGTTTTTAATTGTGACAAAATATTTTTTTATATTATCAGGGTCGTAACAATTGTAAGATAAATGGCAAAAATGTTATGTTTAACCAATAATATTAATGAATTTATAAAATGGTTATAATTAACCATTTCTATAAGATATATTTTATTTTGATCATCGCAACCAATTTAAGTGAGAGTTTTTTTGTTTTTTTTGTTATAAATAACCATTTTATGAATCCACCAACATTTTTTTGGTTGCCAATATATCAACCGAGAAGATTTTTTGGTGCCAAATAACCATTACATAAGTGGGTTTTGTTTTTCTTCAGACATATTCAGTAACCGGACAGTTTTCTTTGAATTTTTGTAACGTCAGTGATAACCAAAACATTTTTTTTGTTGACAAAATGGTTATTTAAAATAAAGAAAAATTGGTTGATATAATGGTTACTTATAACCAAAAACTAATTTTTCTTACTTTAGTTGATTACGATAACCAAAATAATATATATGCAATGATAAAATAACCCATAATAAAGTAAATTTTCTCGTAACCTTTTTATCTGAAACAAAAAAAAAAAAAAAAAAAAAAATAGCAATTATGTTCGATCCCTGTGTTATATAGATATTTATATTTGAACAGTTTTTTTGAAAGTGGTATAAGTCCAGTTTTAATTAGCTATACACACCTTCTCTCCATAGTTACGATCACAATTTTAATAAAGTTATATTTTGACAAAAAATAAACAAAAATAGTTTTGCTGTGCAATGCTATCGCACAAATATTTCTTTTAAAAGTGGAATAAGTCCATTTCTAATAATTATAACTTTTTTATTGAAATTATTATTGATTATTGCTACGTCAGTGCACGCTGCTCGTTAGCAGATACTACTAACTCCCGATTCACACTATAATACTGAGTATTAAGATTTGCATTGGATTTTGTAAAAATGAAATCAAATGAGAATTGTTGTGACTGTTAAAAGATCTAACGTAACATAACATTTCCTTTTCACATTTCAAATAAAATGAAAAATCAAGGCGAATTGATACAAGGTGAGCGCACTACGGCAAGGTAAGCGCACTACAACAACAACAACAACACTGACATTCGACTAGCACATATCAAATAAAGAATTTTTAACTGGGAAAAAAGGAGAACAAAAAATAATCAGCTGGTTTATCGATCACACCTGGTAAATCTAATTCGCCTTGATGAAAAATCAAGCAAAGGAACAAGCCGAGATAAAACATTGAACAGCGGCGATTGAAAAATTTTATGTATCCGGAAATTTTAGATGCCGCAACTTGAGTATGTTTGACCGTTCAAGTTTTCAGTGAATAAAAGAACAAATAAACAAAGCAAAAAATAATACATACATTTAACGATTTCTAGACATGGCAGAAACAGGGTTCATTATTTCTACAAAAATATGGAATTAAATTTGTTCCCGGTTTTATTTCCTGTAATATGCTATATTTGAAATTGGTATAAGTCCAAGTGGAGCTAAAAAAAGATTACTTTTTCAAATAATTTTAGAAATTATTATTGCATAATAAAATTTAAAAGGTGTATACTGCAGAAAACATCACTCGAATTGATTAAGGTTGGCCAATATTTTTAAATTGACTTAAACACAAACCTTTAAATATCTCAATATATGAAAAAATTGAATTATACCACTTTCAAAAAAAAAAAAAACAGTTCGTTCGATCACTTGCGACATTGTGGGACAGGCAGTTGAAGTTCTGTAATTCTAATTTTTTACTTAATACAGTAGACGCTCACAAATTAGAGTAACAAATAGTAACACACTGTGTAATTTTTTAAGTCATGGCAAAATAACCATATACGGACACCACTACGTGATAAAAGACCAAAAAAAAGACCCCTGTGTCCCAGTTTTGCCCAAAGTCCTCCAGGTTTTTTTTTTATGGGCCCTCGATGTAATTTTTGCAAAAAAATGATCATTTAGCCCTAGATTTTAATGTAACAACAGCTACATCAAATCATATAGAACAGCAATGTTAAATGCTGTTTCCAACACATCAGCAGGCAAGCAATAAATCTTTGCACAGCGCTGAATATCCAAAAAAAGATTAGTTGTAAATTTAGTTATTGTGCAGTCTATCCCTCAAATAAAGTAAATTTACTCAATTTTTTTATTTTTAATATGAAAAAAAAACGTCCAGAAATTAGAAAAATTCAGAAATTAGAATTGCCTCAAAAACAAAGCGGTTCTAAATTGCGAGCGTCTACTGCATATGTAATTAATATAATAAGAACAATGTCAGGTTGCGAAATAAATTTTTTTTTATCCAAAATACTCACCGACACACGAACATGTAAGAACATGAGTGTGAAATAAATTTAACAAATGGTTTTTTTTATAAATTTTCCATTATCTAATTCAGGAGCCATAAGATACTTCATACTGTTGATGAGAAACATACAACCGACTCTGACAACTTCTATAATTTGTTGAGACCTTTGTAAATGTCGAAAATCTAAGGCTCAATGATATAAGTTTTTGGATGCAACTTCTCTATTGACAAATTGTGCTGAGGTTAAGCTATGTAAAATACAAAAGTATCCATATTTTTAAAATATTAATATTATTAAGAATGAGCAGGACAGATTTTTGTTTTGAAGAATCATAAAATACTACTAAAACTCTTAAAGTTTTCAAAAAATGCGATGAAGTCCTCTTAATAAAAAACTGGAATTTTTTAAAGAATCACACTAGTCTTCCTTTTTAAAAATGTATATTAAGTCCTGCTGGTTATAAATATTTCTGCTTTACATTAAAAAATTTTCTTCTTTGCCACATTAAATATACAAAGTAAAATTATGAATTGAATTCATGCTGATAACATAATGAAATAAACCACATTGTCAGTCATACAGTCAGTCGGTTTTGTTTTTTAAATGTAATCTTTATGTCTTTTAAGTATTTGCTGTGGCAAATTTTTACAACGCGCCCTTGATTACGAGTTTAAATGCGTTTTTGCTATTTTGTTTTGCATTAAAAAAGAACATGCAGAGCAATAAAAAACTCTCCACACATGATTCTGAAATCATTTAAGCTTTAAAAAATAAATAAATAAATTGTATACATGTGGCAATGTGCATTTGTATGGATTTAAATGTATGTAAACGTATGCACTTATGTATGTATATGTTTGTGCATATACATACATCCTACATAAATATAAAAAAGAAACGCGTAAAAATATTTTTTATCGTAATGATCACAGTAGTATTGAATAATTTGTTAAACATAAAATTCGTTAAACAAAAATAACATTTATATAGTATATATATGTATATACGACTACATATGTACATATGTATACACAAGGTTACTTACGAACACATATGCAAGCTTACAATCGAAAAAAAAACACTGTTCTGTGTTGAATTAACTGAATGCATTCAGTTTTGTGTGTATGTGTGCATGGATATTTAAACTCTTTTTATGTTCACTTGTATGTTTGAGCTTTAGTGTGTGTATGTGAGTTTGCGTGTGTGTGTGTTGTACATATTTATTATTTATGTATGTATTTTAAGTGCTAGTACATTAAGTATCCAGATTCCCAAATGGGTTTTAAAAGAAGAGCGAAATTAAAAATGAACCTCTTTACTTTCATTGCGTACCCCTTTGCTTTGCCTTAAATAAATTATAACGAGGGTTAACAGATAAGTTTTAGGAATATTAAACAAAGCGTTTTCTGTCAAAACTTCAATTATTGAATACAATTTTTCTCTTATTCCTTTATCTAAGTTTGATTGGTTAACACCACCCAACAAAGTAGATAGATGCGAAAATGCTGAACATGAATGTAGCGATCCACATTCATTACTTTATGTCTAAAATAAAATATTACTATTTTTTCCTTAAAATAATTAAACGAACTTAAGCCTGGGTTCAAAAAATAATTTCTAAATTAATCATTTTAAGACTTTGTTGCTGGTTTTTATTAATCTATTTCAATTGCAGTTAAGGATATTTATTTCTGTCGGGTTTTTATAAATTAAAACACATTCAAATAAATGAGTTATTTACAATAACAAAACTTAAGAGATCAAGAGTGGACTTAGCAGTTATTCCTTTTTGCCACAGAACTCATTATTCTCAAATAGTTTTTTCTCTAAAACAGCTTAATTTTTAGACTTTAAAAGAATATTTAAAACAATGCATGGAAAAATAAAGTTTAAAGATTGTTTATACAAAACTGGTACTCAAAATAACGAACTTCCCTAATGAACAATATAAAGCAAATTACAAAAATTAATATTATAAAATCTATTTCGATGGAAAATAAATTTGGTGTGTCACAAGCTCTTAATTTATAATTAATTTTTTATATTTTATTTTATTACTTAATAAAAGTTTTATATGCTGATGATTCGCTAATATTTGCTGAAGAAAAGTTTACCAACGCAATTTGGTTAAAATTTAATAAATTAAAACTTCACGAAAAAAATAAAACAAAAATAATTAACACAAATATGTACAGTAATGAAATTTTTAATATTAACGAAGAGCGCTGCAGTTGACTAATAAGTCGACTATGGATGGCAACCGAACTTCAGTTGCGTTGCCAGTTGCCAAAATTGTATTACGGATGACAACTGGCAACTTGCAACTGACGGCTGGCAACCTCAGTTGCCAAATAATAATAATGATATTGACAACCGTGTCTATCTGGTTGCTTTGAAAATTTTTCAATTCAGAAAGGCTGTTAAAGATAAAAGTAAGAATGTTTTCTATTAATTTATTTTTTAATAAAAATTTAAATATATTTTTTGCCTGTAGAGCTTGAAAATAAATTTCCCAACAGCTGAATAGTTGTGAAACACCAACACGTTCAGCAGAAGAATGTGAATTTTAAAGACAATTTAAAGAAAAAAATGGCTCATAATAAAACAAATTTTAATGCAACTAGTGGTCATAAGAAGTAAGTTTATCCCGGTTAGAGCAGTTTGCAGCGTACCTGTTGCATATGGAACTATCTATGTATCGGCAAGGCTACATACATTTGGAGTCAATACGACAAAAAATGCACAGGAGCTACTGGAAGACGTGCATCAAGGAACTCAGCTGCTAAAAGAACCTGAGCTGCTAAAAGAACCTGATCTGCTAACAGAACCTGAAATGTTTATTAAAAATTTATTTTAAATGCATTTATGTATATAAAAATATACTCACAGTACAGGTGCTAATTTAAGAGGATTCGAGTTGTCCTTCAAGCACCACCTAATTGATGCCACGTTCACGACTTTTTGGTCCTCTTGGTCGCCGAAGCTTAGCATATCAAAAAACTTATGTATTTTACCTTGATTGATTTTTAGTTTATTTTTTATCACTTTGTGTGCTTATTTTATTTCACTTATTTCTCTTTTCGTACTTGTTTTTTATTTGTATTTTATTTTATATTTTAACACTTTTTTGTATTTTAAAACTGGCTTTCTACCACTTTGCTATTTATTGTATACTAGCTGTGCCCGCCACGTCATGAGCGTCCTGGCAATATTTTGCTCGATGTTTTAAAGTATTCCACGCTAATTGTAAGACTCTTACTTTTATAGTCTTTTAGTTATGGTTTATGTATTTACTTTATATAAAGGTATCCATCCGTGGATAAAATTCTAAAATTTATAAAAAATTCTAAAAATTATTATAAAGCTCTGTAAAAGGCGTTTAAAATATTTTAATACCAATGTTATTCCACAAAGTAAAAATACAAATCAAATTTTATTCAATTGGCTCCTAATGTTGCGCAACTTTCAAAAATAAAGGTGTCTATAGTTCTTGCAAAAAAAAACCGACTACAAAACAAATATATGTGCATCAATTCTAAACTAAAAATTTAAAAGAAGTAATCTGTAAGAAATAGTACTCAAATCAAATAATTTAATAATTGTTGCTCTAACGGACATAGTAATATAAGTTCTGTACATTCAAATGTCTATCCATAACGGTTTAGCAGATAAAGCCATATACGACAAATTACGTCAGATATCAGATATAAGTGTTGAAAATATGCCAGTTTTAAGACGAAAATTTCAGTACCTTTAAACCGGAAATTGCGTTTTTCATTGCTTTTTCTTCACTTTCTTTTGGAAATGAGATAAAAGTATCCTAAATTGGAGCCAGGATGCTAAGGTACCTCCTCACAAAATTTTGTTAAAATCCATCCAGTCGTTTCTACGTGATGCGAACACAAACGAAAGGCAGACAGCAGACAGACAGACGGAAATGAGTTACTATTTTATTATATGTATAGATATAGATGTTGTATATTTTAACTTGCCGATCTGTCAAAATAACGATTTCGATAACTTCTTGGCAACTGAAAAACGTTACCATGCATAATATAAATTTTTTTTGAAGTTCGGTTGCCATCCATAATCGACTTATAAGTAAATAAGTTAATACAATATAAAATTTTATTAAAAATTTAGAGTATATAAGAGGAATAGTAAACGAAATCTAATTTGTATAAAATACAACTTGTTTGTGAATTGAAATTTACGTCCATATTATATAAAAAAAAAACAGATAAACTTGTTAATTAATATAAATCCAATTTTTTTTAACAAAGTTGATTATAAAGTTAGTTCTTGCATAAAATTTAAATTTAGAGTGTCATTACCACTAATTTGAAAATAACATGTAAACTCTAAGCAAACCGAATGATTCTGCAAAATCCCTCTCTGTATTTTTGTTTCCAGAAGAAAACTAGAAAATACACTGAATTAGTCAAAGTTTATTCGTAATTATTTATAATAATTCGTAGTTCGTAATTATTTAAAATAATTATTCTTGGAAATTAAAAACTATTTTATAATAATAATTTTTGGGAATTATTATATTTTCTTAGTTTTAACTTAATTTAATAGCGCTTTTATCAGTTTATGTTACTAATTTATGTTATGTTATGTTATGTTATGCTACTGTTATGGTAACATAAACCGATAAAAGCGAGATAAATATGGGAATACTCATATTTAAAAGCACATAGTTTTGAACGATATTAAGATGAATTTTTTTGTTTCGTAGGAAATTGCATCATTTATATTCATATATATAAAAAAAATAATCAAGCTTAAGTTCGTTTTTATTCTCTCTAAGAAAGAATTAATTAAATTACAAATTCTTTCTTAGAGAGAATAAAAACGAACTTAAGCTTGATTATAAATTTCATTGTATGTAATACGTAAAACAGTTCGACTAATAATAATTAAAATTTTCAAAATTAAAAATCGCAGAGCACCGCGCAATCTTGTTTACTCAACAAAGTTTGGTTTGATACTAGATTAGTGTTAACTAAAAACGAATGTTGGAAGTAAAACAAATAAACAAAAAGTAACTTCATTGCTAACCGAAGGTTCGCTGAAGGAACAACAAAATATAGGTGGTAAATATTAAAGTAAAAATATTCAACAAGAGGGAAGCTTAAGGTAGTGGTAGACTTCGTTCTCACCAATTGACGATTGATAATTGAATACAAGTTTTCTCGTATTCCTTTATCTGGGTTTGGTTGGTTAAATAGATGATGCTTACAACTAAAACACTACCCTAAGTAGATTAGATACAAGTAGTGCTGATGACGGACGTGGCTGTCTAGAAAATGTGCATTCCACTCGTGCTGGTGTCTAAAAATTAAATTTTCCCAATTTTTCTTTAATATTATCACCTAATTTGTAATTTAATTAATTCTTTCTTAGAGAGAATAAAAACGAACTTAAGCTTGATTATAAATTTCATTGTATGTAATACGTAAAACAGTTCGACTAATAATAATTAAAATTTTCAAAATATAAAAAAAATAAATATTACAAAAATTTTTTTAAATTTGTTTGCTGATATTTTGAAAATTTTTGGTCAACACGGGCAAATTTGAGGGAAGGAAAAATTTTAAATATGTAATAAATTTGCAATAAAATGTGTTGTTATCAAGTAAAATGAAATGGCAAAACATCTGCAATATTAAGAAAAAGGAAATTCCACAATTCCCAAAATAAAGACCAAAAATCCCAAAATTGGGATTTTTACTTTTTTGCCCATAAATTCTACATACGGACAAGGGCTCATTAAATATTTTCAGAAACAATTTAGGGCATACATAGCTTTATTACTGCAGTCTTCTTTTTTCAATCCCAGCTTTGGCATTTTAGAATATATAGGCTAAAGTCAAAATTTCGATGTAAAATAGGTAATATTGTGGGACCTTTATCTTCTACAAGGATGATCAATATTATATGAAATTTTCTTAAGCGTACATACATATAGTTAGCTAAAACAAAAATTTAAAATTTTTATATATTAGTTATTGTAGTTTTTGACCTTATTTTTATATTTGAATTCTATTTTTTTATCAAGCACAAGGTCTTTTTTATATAAAAATGTTTTAACAATTTTTATTTACAATATTTCGCTACACCATTGTGGGTAGCATCTTTAGGAAATAAAAATGATAACAGTTATAAAATTTTAAATTATTGAAAAAATTCAAATGAATGAATGTATTGAAATGTTAAAATTTTTTAAATTGATTGACAACAAATTTTTTCATTCATTTGAATTTTTTCAATCTAAATTTTATAACTGTTATCATTTTTATTTCCTGAAGATGCTACCCAATGGTGTAGCGAAATATTGTAAATAAAAATTGTTAAAACATTTTTATATAAAAAAGACCTTGTGCCTGATAAGAAATAGAATGAAAAAAATGCATTAACGGCCTTTTTTGGGCTAAAGAACACAAAAATGCAATAATTTTGGTTTTTGTTAAATTGAAAATCGTCAAGTTTTAGCTCAGTAAAGATACAATCTTCAACTTTATCAAAAATATTTAGAATTTGGCTCGCTAACTACGATAAAAAATTTAAAAAAAATTTGGTAAAAATTGTACCCAATATTTTGAAAAAACTGGACCAGGATAGTGAAAAATCAAAAATTTTATTCCTTAAAATGCTTATAATTCAATCATTTTAAACTAATATCTACAAATTGACAAGACCTTTAAGACCATGTATAATTTTAAAAAATCATAATAAAACTGAAGAAACTGTAGGTGCGAGGATACCAACTTTGAGACCACATAGCGCCACCCGTGGAAGGTGTATACTATCCACCTTAAAAAATTAAGTTTAGATACTCCTCTGTTATGCTCACGTCAAATTTTGGATCAATCGGCCTAGACGTTTATAAATGACTAGGTTATTTCCAAAATATTTTGATTCTGCCCCACTGTGCAGTGTAGTATTATTTATTTATTTTATTTTATTTTATTTTATTTTATTTTAGTTTTAATTAAAAGTGGAACTAAAAGGAAATTAGCACTAGCAACTAAGGCTATCGGCTTAGATAGTGTAGTAATAAAGTAAGAAGATATAAATTTATTGTTGATTGTTGTTGTTAAAGCTTTGATAATTTATGTTAAATTACTTGGACTTAAATCTTATTTAGTCAAAAAATTTTTAAAGTAAAAAGTATTTTTTAGCTTTCCACACAACAATCAATTTGTAGATTAAAATTAATAAAATCTATTTAAAGTTTAATGAAATTAAATAGAAAGCTACACAGAGTGTTTTTAAAGACAACACTACCTTTGAAGCTTTTTGCTTCTCTGCAAATGATAACGTCACAAGAACCATCTGTGTAACAACTTATAGTTGATTTAATCATATCTATGGTCATTATAAACAAGCTTTTGTTATTATTTAATCAAACAAAACAAAACAATAATTATTGTTGTTAAAATGCAATGCATGTTATAGAACTGAACTAAAATGAGATGGTACTATATTGTTTTTCATCGCCATTAGATACAAGGAGTATTTTTGCCAATAAATTTGTCTCATTTAGACGATTTTTCAGTTAAGCGAATTTCTCTATAAGCGAAGTAAAAAGGCTTAAAAATTCAACAAGATTAAAAGTTAAGAATTCTTAATTTCAATAAAGCGGGTTTTTCTTTTAACCGGCGTGCGATTAACCGAATTCGACTGTATATAATTTTTGCTAAACTTCAAACCACAACAAAAGTTTTATTGGCATTCCAAAATAAAATATGCATTGGTAACCATATTGTATTATTAATAAACAAAATATGTTTAGTATGTTTGTATGTATCGAAAGTATGACTAAAACCATACCATAAATATGTTTTGAGCCTTGTGGTACGCCCTTGGTAACAGGGAGGAAAGTTGACGTTGTTGATGAGTTAACTTCTACGTACTGTTCTCTACCAGTGAGATAGAAGTGCATCAATTTGCAAGATGTTGTTGAAAAATACATCATTTTCTTCAATTTCTGAATTATAATGGTATAGTCGACAGTGTCGAATGCCCTGGAATGATCCAAAAGAAGTAAATATTGCCTTATATCAGTTATCTAATTCTCCTTTTAGATCTTCAGCTATATCGGCGAGAGCAGTGACACAACTGTGATTAGCCCGAAAACCAGATTGTTTTGATGTTAATAAATTATGATCTTCGAGGTGTTTAGTTATCTGTTGATGAAGAATTTTTTCAAAAACTTTCGACAAGTATGGTAAAATACCGACGGGCCGATATTCTGATGTTGATTTTGGGATGGATGGGGTATACTTTTGCTAGCTTCCAACGTTTTGGATAGATGCTAGTTGTAGTTATATAATTGAAAAGATATGTAATAATCGGCAGTAAATAAGGAAGGAACATTTTAAGGAAAAGTGGGTGGATTTCATCGACTCCTATGACGTTAGATTTAATGTTAAGGCAGGCAGTCATTATATCAATATCGCTAATACAGTCAAAATTGAACGATTTTATAGGTGACTCGTCAAATTGTAAGTCGCGATAATACGATTGATTCGCGGGAGGTGAGGGTATTGTAAGAAAATTAGCATTTAACGTGCTTGCATCCAAGGTTGGTAACCCGGCAGTGCGTTCTTGTGAAACTATACCAATTTCCCTTATGAATTTCCAGGTCTTTCTTGAATCTAATGAATTAGCGAATCTATCCGCGTAGTATTTAGCCTTAGCTTGCCTGATTGCTTTAGTTGTGATTTTCCTGGCTGAGTTATAAGTTTTGTACAAGTCGTTAGTTCTGTACTTTTTCCAACGTCCGAAGGCTATATCGCACTTGGGTATCAAGCATTTAATGCGTAAAGTAAACCAAGGTTTTTATAAACTTGTAAATTTTTTGACACTAATGGAATGATGATGTTGTACAAAGACACTATATGGTGCTCGAGGAATGCTAATTGTTCATCAATTGTTGGTAGATAATACATGCAGCTCCAACCAATTTTAAATTTTCTCTTCCTATATCAGACTCAGTCTTGCCCGTTTAAAATTTCGAACAATGAATGTGTTAATAATAGGGTGAAGCGGTATATTATAAGTTAGAAAAATAAGATCATGTTTAGAAAAACATGGCGCGGATAGCTGGTCATATATTAAGACCTTGGATTCTTCAGAAATGTTATTAGAAAGTTAGACGATAATGTGGTGTTAACATAACAGTACTATTATTAAATTAAAAATAATATGGTTTGACCACAACCATACAATTCAATCATAATATGTTGCT
The DNA here is from genome assembly GCA_949628195.1 of Phasia obesa. Lineage (NCBI taxonomy): Eukaryota > Metazoa > Arthropoda > Insecta > Diptera > Tachinidae > Phasia > Phasia obesa. Next base: position 36,537,709 of record OX451215.1, read on the forward strand.
TTCAGATTGTTCTAACACCGACTGTATTTTTGCTTTGCGTGTATTAACCCAAATTTTTGCAAATTCATTAAAATTGATCATTACGGGAAAATTAGCTTGTGTTTTCATTTCATTACTCCTTACGTCTGCATTAAATGGTGGAAAAAAACCATACTATTGTAGAAGGGTAGTAAGGAAAAATAAAAACGTGATTGTTTTTTTAATATTATTCTATAAACACGTGAATTTCTCATTGTGTTTTTAACAATTTTATGACTTATAAAGGATTTTTTTACTTCTCTAGAATTAGGAAAAAGATATCCTGATGATCTGGCCTAAGCAACCAATGAAATACTTATAGGAACTAGCGAGTGAAATTTAAGCGTAGACTAGCGCCCCCATTGTGTAGCACAGCAACACTTCCACCATATGACGTTGCCGCTAGTATCGCAATTTATGTCTGATACAGTCACAATGAGTAGCAATTTATATAATATAGCAAGCCTAAAAGGCAAGCCTAGATTCCATATTATAGCCTCTTGCTTAGGGGTTTGGAGACAATCCAAACTCCGTCTGTTGAGAGTGCAACAGCACACTTGATCGACCGTGCACTATACCTACATAAATCAATCTTAAACCACAACTACCTCGTGTACCCCCGAAGAGGATTTCACCAATAACCCGTCACAGAGAGGATAGTTCTCTGTGGGGCTACCGATTCCTGTGGTACCAGTCCTTTGAGCACTGGTCGGGCCTCGAAGAGGACCCGTGTAATAAAACAACAGACCTTTTCTTCCAGATTTAGGTTATAACAACCCTAGCGTCTGGTGCCCCCATTTTCCCCGAGTGAACCGCGTCAAATCTTATGCAGTAACAATTGAAACCCCCCGGGGGATGAATGAGATATTTGACAAAAACTAATGACACCACTTCGAAGGGCCCATAATGGGAAATCTTTTGAGGCTTATAAATAAAAATTGGTTACAGATATTAAAATACGTTTATATTAAAATACGTTTACAGGTATTCACCTGTTATTCGGCCAAATAGACGAATATCGTAAAACTTTTCTACTGTAAAACTTTTGAAACATCCTGTTCTTTTTCTACTTCAACTATTTTTTATTACTTATTTTATTTCTTTTTTATTCCCCTTTTATTTTTATTCCTTTTTTATATTAATACAACATCAACATTATTCATTAACACATTCAATACAAAAAATATATTGTCATTGAGGTTATTGCAATGCTCGCTGTTGCTGCTTATGCTGTACGTAAGGTTTTTGTTGCTGTTGCTGTTATAATTTGTACCAATTGTGTAAAAAAATAACAACAGCAACAAGAAAATATATTGCAATAAATAATTGATAAATTGCAGATGAATTTTAATATTAAATTGATTGTGTGTAACGGGGACATGTTTTTAATAATAATGAAAAACAAAACGAATGAGCTGACAAAAAATATATAATGGAAAGTTTGTTTTGGATTATTTAAAGGTTGATATAAAAATTCAAAAAAAAAAAAGAGAAACAAACTGTACTGTAAATACAGTAAGAAAAAGTGTTATTTCCTCCTAGACAAAGCACGCATGTAACTCTTTTATTACGCAGATATAAAATTATGTGTATGTGTGTGTGTGTTTTTTGTACACTAGCAAATTTTTTCATCAATCAATAATTTTATGGTTTGGTTGATTTTTGATAGCTGGTAATAAATATTAAATCATCTTTTATAGCATTATATTTGCATAATGTTTTTTTACGTTTTTATATTTTACATGAAAACTAAATTATGTTTAATTTATGCACGTTACACTTATTTAGGAAAATACAAATATTACAATTTTGTGAAAACGAAAAAAGAGAGCAGCTTGTTTTCGTGACATTTTCAATAAAAGATATTTTTTACGATAATCGATTATTATCATAATAATCGATATTTATCATATTACGCTTGTCTGCAGAAAACACCCAGAGTCTTTGGTGGGAAGCGAACCCGCAACCCCACGACTGACATAGTAGCGCTCTTCCAATCAGTCTATCGAGGCATCCAACAATGTTTTATTTTAACTCAATAATTTTGGTCCATCGCTTTTTTGTTTCGAAATAAATTATTTTTTAGTGATAACCTCTTTGGAAATGGAAAATTCTCGCAGGATATGGAAGTCTGTAGAATATGTTTGACTGGTAGCAGTTTGAAATCATATTTAAAGTATTTTAATTATTTAATATTATGCTAATTACCCATAACATTTTATAATGAAAATGCAATTTATTTATTGGGAGAAAAGCTAGTTCCTATACGATTTCACTGGTTACTTAGGCCAGATCAACTGAAACCTTTTTTATTAATTTTAGAGAAGCTAAAACTACTCTATAAGTAATAAAATGCTAAAAAAACCCAATGAGAATTACGTGTGTTAATAGATGTATTTTGTTATGCCGATTGCATAAGTATGTACATAATCGATATACATAAGGGTATTTTGGTGCAAAAACGTGCAACGTTTTTTTCCACAGTATAAAAGTAGGGATCGTAAATTTTATAGTGATATATAACATTTTTAGGATCACGTGGGCCTCACTCTAAAAAACCTCTTCACTTTTTTTTTACAAAAAAATGCACAAAAAAAATCTTAATTGCAAAAAAGTGTTTTTATCATAAAAATTTTAAATAAAATTTATCTAAAAATTAATTAAAAAATCAACACAAAATCTTCATTTGTTTAGCAAAAATTAAAAAAAATTATTGCAAACCTCTCAAAATCGTATAGACAATAAAAACGTATGCGATTTACTCAACTTCCCTTATTTTAACAGTGCCCCAAAACGGCAAATCTCAACAAAAACCTTTAACCTACACGATGCGATGAGAAATAAATATATTTGACAGGTGATCTTTTTACGTTTAACTTTATAAATTTTAATGGTTACAAACTGCGTCCATGAGCTTGTTATCCGACAGATGAATTTTAGATTTCGTTAGTGCGCGTTCAACCGAAAATGTCCACTGCCATTGTGTTGTGATAAATAATGTCTGAGAACTAGGTCCGTATTTGTGCTATTGATTCGTTTTGTGCAGCTTAGTATTGTGCAATATTAAAAATCCCTCTCGATATCGTGTATTGTTGATAAAAGAAAAAAGATTTCTAAGTTAGTGTTAATTTAATTGCCTATATTAGATTGATTATATTAGTTTGTGTTTTTTTTTTTCAATACAACTAAAAGATTAAAAGTAGACTAAAATTGGCTAAAAATTGGGTTCAATATTTTGAAAAAATGTAACCACAAAGAAAAAATTATTTGCATCAATTAAAGGTTTTAATGAGTTTTAAATTAAAGTTCAATTATTTTTTAATTGATTCAAATATATATTTGTTTGAAACAGAACAATAAAAATTACTAATTAAACAAATAATTGAATCCATTAATCTATACATATAATAAAATAAAAACTCATTTCCGTCTGTCACATCACGTAAAAACTACTGTATGAATTTTAAAAAAAAATTTTGTGAGGAGGTACCTTAACATCGTGATTCCAATATAAAATATTTTTTTTTCCGCAAACATATCTCATTTCCAAGAGAAAGTGGAGAAAAGACAGTGAAAGTAGGCAATTTCCAATTTACAGGTACTAAAATTTTCGGTTTAAAACTGGGATATTTTAAACGCGGTTGCGCACCTTTTGTTTCTCAAAGTGGGATATTTTAAACATATGGCGCCAATTGAATAAAATTTGGAATTTATTTGTATTTTTACTTTGTGGAATAACATTGTTATTAAAATATTTAAAACACCTCTTACAGAGGTTTACAATAATTTTTATATAAAGAAAATATGAATTTGCATATGTATCTGCACCTTAGCATCCTGATTCCAATATAGAATACTTTTTTTCCGCAAAAATACCTATATATAAGTGAAAAAGCAGTAAAAGTACCCCGACTTTTTTTTTTACCGATTTAAAGGTACTTCATACTTTGAGGCATCTTTTGTTATTGAAAGCAGGATATTTTATACACGCTTGCGCAATAGATGGCTCTGACTTAAAATAAGGACACTTTATTACATACCTACTGCCAAATAGCCAATTGCATAAAAATTGTATTTGATTTGCATTTTTACTTTGTGAAATTACCCAGCAAAAAATACTGCTTCGTCGTATGCAGGTTTGTAAAGGAAAGACGAGATGTTATCGCTTACGAACCAGCTTACGTATGACATGATATATGTTCGCGATGTCCCACTTAAGAGCATTTCTTTTTAAGCGCTCAATGCAGCGCAGTGTATATGTTCTAAAATCATACGGTATTAAGTTCGTAACTCGTCGTAACTCCTCGTAAATTCGAAATTTGTTTATCTCTGCTTACAGTTTTTTGCTTTTTAGTATGCAATACTGTAAGGCGAAATGTAAAAATTCGTTGTTATTTTGAAAACTTAACATTTTAAGTCATACAAAATTGCATTTATTTAGACAAACAATATGTGCTTACTCTTAAGAGATTTTGTATGGCAGGAAAAGATTTTACTGCTTCCTAAAACCCAATTTATTTTTGCTGGGTAACTATATATACCTTTTACAGAGCTTTACTATAATTTTTAGAATTTGAGAATATTTATAAATTTATGCAGGGATTGGTACCTATATATAAAGTAAATAAATAAACCATAGTACACATACTTTCAAAGACAAATCAAGCAAAGTATTGTCAGGACGCCGACGACGCACAGTGAGACAACGCCGGCATTAAATACAAGGAGTCATTGTAGAGCTCTGAAATTTTGCACAGGTTATTTTTGAGACAATTCCAGTTAAAAAAAAAATTATGAAAAGTCGCCCACTTTTACGCCCACCTCCCATACAATCGAAATTTGTAAAAAGCCGTATTGTCCGTAATACTTTAGGTATAACTTTTAATTTTTATTTACTTGAATGTTATATTGTTACAAACATTATCGGGAAAAATTTTGAACTTTGGCCCACTTTTACCCCCACCACCCATACAACCTCAACATAAAAAGTGCTATACTTTCTAAAATATTTTAGGTACAACCTTCAAATTTGATATTACTGTAATTTATATCTTTTAAATTGTTTCATGCAAAAATTACAATAACACGCCCACTATAACGCCCACCTCCCATTGAAATGCAATAAAAAAAGAACAATTTTTATTTTCATTCTATCAATAATTTTTTAACATCATCATGGTATTCTAATTTTTTCAATTTCATTCTCATTCTAAATGAATTAATATAAGGATTTGATGATATTTGCAAATAGTGCATTACATCCTCATTCATAGAAATACGTGAATATTTACGAGAATGGAGTAGCCTACAACAATTAAACTAACCACATGAGAAAGTGAGCATAACACAAATTAGGTAAGAACAACAGCTTCCACTTTCAATTTAAATTGAAAATTACTGTCTAACCCAAAGTTAATGACCTTCAAAAAATGATCAATCAATGAATAATGTAAATAAAATAATAAACAATAAGTGAATAGTTGTAAACAATTAAAAAAAATAAAAGTAAACAGTTGTAAACATGCTATTGCATGCTAACATACGTATAGCGACAGAATGTGCGCGTTGCGTATTTTTTGTAGTTTTTTGTATGTTTAAAGTACTGTTGCAAACTTTTGCTATATGTCCTTTACATCAAATGAAAGCTGACACATCAATCTTTAATTTGATATAAGTCTGCACCTAGGGCGAGGGGCTGCTCTATATTTCCTAGTCCATTGAAAATGCAAAATGTTTAATTTTTACACCACAATTCTGTTGTTTAGAAATTTCTTTTTTGTGTTTTTTTTTAATTTATTTTTTCATCTACTCATTCTACAACAACTAAATTAATTAAAAAAATACTTTAAAGTTATATTTATTATGTATTTTTTTTTTTAATAAACTTTTGAATATTACATATTGAACTAACATATTTCAAGCGCGTTGGCATACCTCAACTTTGACTTGTTCTAGACCAAAAAGTAATGAAGGTATGAGGCTGAAATTTAGGGAATTGTTACTCATATATCTGTTAATATACTGTAATTTCATCCAAATTGGACGACACGCCAAAATCCATTCTTTGCCGCGGTTATAGAGCTGTCTCACTGTGCGAAGTGGCGGGCACGGCTAGTTATTTAATAAAATTTTTTTCTGCACTAAATTAAAACGTTTAATTGGTAAAAACATTTTTTTTGTGCAGTTATTTGTAATGCTTAATATGTTAGGATCATATTTTTCATTAAATTTTAAGTCTTTTAAAATATCAAGGTTGTTAAGCTGTGGGAAAATATAACAAATATAATTTTTATTAATACTCGAATATAATTTTTATTATAAAATGTAATGAGTAATTAGTATAATACTAAATAATCAATAACATGTTGCAAGCACGTGTAGAAAAAATAACAATACAGTACACGCCCATTTAATATCGTATATTAGCTTTTCAAACACAAGACTTCATTATATATCGCAAATTCTTAAACTCTAACCATCTTTAAGGAAATTAAAAACAAAAAACAAGTATTTGACAAACTTTAATAAACATTTACATGTAAAAAGGAAATAAAAGTGCGATAATACTTTATTTAACCCTACCACTTAACAAGACTAAAAAAATAATGCAAAAACAACTTTTGTCACTCAACTTCATTTCCGCTTTCTTTACCTTTTTTTGCTACTGTTATAGTTATTGTTGCTGTAGCAGTAGTAATGGTCCACTGATTTACTTGCAACAGTTTTCACGGAAGGAAATAAGTTTGGATTAGGACACGACATAAACTAAGAGCATTTGTGATGAAGATTCTTGAAAGTGTCATGTCGTAATGTTTCTGCATAAGTAGTTGAAGCACTAAAGCACCAAATACCAGGCAAGCAAAAAGTCACATGTTTCAAATAATATGGTTTTTAGGGTTCCGTACCCAAAGGGTAAAAACGTAACCCTATTGTTTTCGTTACATTGTCTGTCCGTCCGCCTGTCAGCGCCTTTTATCTCTGCAACCATATTAGGTAGACTCTTGAAATTTTCTCAGAACATGTATAACTGTTGCCGATATAGCAACAAATACTAAAATTTATAGGGTGTACCGATAGAGACGTGTTAGTCACGTATATGTGTTTATTTCTTGAACTGTAGGAGGCATACAAAATAAAATTTACAAATAATAATTAAAACTTTCTTCATTATGTAAACAAGTGTAAAAAAATAAACCTAGAAATTAAAGGGTGTTCCGATAGTGACTAAATGTATATAGCCTAAGTTATGAACCGTAATAGGTAGACTCTTGAAATTTTCACAGAAGGTGTATAACTGTGGCCGCTATAGCTACAAATACTAAAACTTATAGGGTGTCCCGAAAGTGACGTGTTATTTACTTTTATGTCTTTATTTCTTGAACTGTAGATGGCAACCACTTAAAATTTTGCAGACAGTAATTTGAATTATATTCGCTTTATAAGCAAGTATACAACATTAAACCTAAAAATTAAAGGGTTTTCCGATAGTGACGTGATTTGTAAAAAATAAAGGGTGTGCCGACAGTGACGTGATATGTATGAATATGACCCCTAACTATTATGTATGTATTACTATAACCCCTTTAAAAATTGAAATTAAAGGGTTTTCCGACAGTGATGTGATTTCTTGAACCTTTTCCCTAGACTCTTAAAATTTGTACAGAAGATGTGTTGTCACGGTGTTTCGACAGTGACATGTTTTTCACATATAGTGATTTATTTTTTAGTAGTAATAGCCTTATTTTTTGAAAAGTAATAGGTAGACTCTTAACATGTTTACAATAGATGTTGTACTTCGGCCGCTGTAATAATTACTAATATCTAAAGGGTGTTTTATCAGTGACATGTTTTTCACGTATATTAACTTATTTTTGGAATCGTAACAGGAAGGCGCCTGATATTTTTATAGAAAGTGTGTTACCATGGCCGCTATAACAACAATTAATAATAACAATTTAAAGGGTGTTGAAACAGTGATGCAATTTACGTAATATGACTTTAATTTTAAAATTAAAGGGCGAAAAAGTTAGTAAAGTTGAATTCTTAAAGTTGTACTAAACATAGTAGTGGCTCTAACTGGCACTTGACTGATTTGTTTATACTTTAATTGAAATTAATATTTAAATTTCATTTGATGTAGTTAAAAAAACATTTACAATTAATTATTATGTTAAAGTAATTCCAAAATATAAAAATAAGTGTGAATAAATAAATAATATTTAAAAAGTGAAGCTTTGCAATTTGACAATCGATGTTAATAAAAAGCCACTCTCAAATTACTAATTGTAAAAAAGATAATTTTCTATTAAAAAAAATTATTTTAAATCTATGTTTCAATCATTCTATAAGCTATTTATTTGAGAAAAATTTTGATTTCATACTTGTGTGTTTGCTGGGTATTTGCAAATGCGCACCTACACTCAGGTCTGTGTGCGTATTTATAAGTGAATATGTATAAGTTTATAGACCCTGTCACAGCTTAAGTTTGCGTAGTGGAGGATTATTCCAATCTAAAAAGGGGGATGAGAAAAATTGAATGCATTGAAGCGTTTCTAATGTTATATGCCAACTAAAAACGTGTAATGCAATCCGATAAGATGAAGCGAACTAACACTTAACTTGAAAACAACAACAACAATAACAAAAAGAATGCAATCAACAAAAATATAAGGTAAGACTTAACAGTTATAATAAATATGGAGAACAATAAAAACGGAAAGGTTTTTCTTACGTTTTGATAGTTGACATTGTTTGTTTGAATGTGTTTTCGACTCATATTTTAAATATTTTGATTATATATATTATGAAAACAAATAATTTTTTGAATGGTTGTTGTATTAATTAAAATTTCTATGGATACAATGGATACATGAGTTCAGGATATGAAATTTCAATTAAAAAATGTTTGATTGAATACATAAGAAGTAGAAATTTTAAAAGGGTATTTCAGCTTCTGGAAATTTTTTAATAAATAAAAGGTAACCTAAAACATGATATCGATACCTTCCCGTAAGAATGTATTAAGCGACACTTTTTTCGAAAATGACTTTTTGATGTGGAACTATACTAGAAGTTAAACCCCAAATCATATTTGGAAAGCGATTTTCAGAATACATATTATGTTCCTTTTAATAAAATACACAAATAAATAACTATATGAGACGTTTTTTTTTCGTTTCCTGAACAATTTTAGAAATGTCGCTATCGATATGACGATAAAATATTTCTTTTTCCAAATGATATTTTCTGTATCTACCTAAAATTTATGCTAAAATATCTATAAATTTTAGCATACATTTTAGGTAGATACGTGTGAATATGTACGTGTGAATTGCGAAATATTTGTAATTTCTTATTTATAAATTTATTGTCTTTATGATTTGCCATTGAGCCTGTTTAGAATCAGTAGCCCTTGTTTCTGAAGCTATTAGTTTTAGTTTGTGGGGCTCATAACAATAGTTTTTGCGGCTATAGGCTTTGTTCGCTTTTCTAGTGGACTTGTTCGTAATTTTTCAGTGATATAGAATTACTACATCGTTGCGTTTCATAAAAAAGTAAAAAAACACAGAAAATTCAAATTTAACGGAGAATGTTTATTATCATCTGGAAAAACATTCTTTGGCATTTATTTTTTGAAGATTATGTCTGTCGAATGTTGGCCGTTGCTACGTCGCAGATGACTTGTTCGAGCATTTCGACTGGTAACTGGCGAATGCCACGCGTGATATTTTCCTCCAAGGCCTGAATCGAAGCGGGTTTGTCCGCATAAACTTTAGACTTTACATATCCCCATAGGAAAAAGTGGGTGTGATATCACACGATCTTGGTGGCCAATCGACCGGTCCAAAACGTGAAATTATGCGCTCACCGAAATGTTCTCTCAATAAATCTATTGATTGATGCGATGTGTGGGAAGTGGCGCTGTCTTGCTGAAACCAAATGTTCCCGAGATCACGAGCTTCAATTTTAGGTATCAAATAGTCGGTTTGGCATTGGCGGTTATGTTCGCACCGGCATCATTTTTAAAAAAATATGGACCGATGATTCCACTGGCCCACAAACCACACCAAACCGTTGTTTTTTCGGGATGAAGTGGCAGCTCTTGAATCTCTTCAGGTTGCTCTTCGTCCCATATGCGGCAATTTTGTTTGTTTACATACCCATTGAGCCAGAAATGAGCCTTATCGTTAAACAAAATTTGCCTCGAAAACGTCGGATCTTCTTGGAACTTTTCAAGAGCCCATAGAGCGACGCAATATCACTTGGGAAGGTCGAGCGGCTTCAGTTGTTGCGCAAGCTATTTTTTGTATTCTTCCAATTTAAGATCTCGACCTAAAATGCTGCAAACGATGCCGAATCGACTCTCCACGGTCTTCGTATACACTCTCAGCTACGGCCGCTATATTTTCTTTACAGCGTGCTAGACATGGTCTATTCGGTCAAATATTATCCAATAATGAATGCTGGGTCTCAACATTGGTGATGGTGTTGCGAATAGTACGCTCAGTAGGCCGATTATGTTGACCATAAATTGAGCGAAGTGCACGAAATACATTCCTCACAGATCGTGAATTTTCGAAATAAAGTTGAACGATTTGTAAACGATGTTCAGGCGTAAACAGGCCAAACAATACTAAACGAAATAACATAACAGCATGACACTACTGACACTTGATCTGTCAAAAAAGGCTATTGAAAAAAGTATCTCTACTTGAATCACCCATTATTTTTATTTTTTCTAATTTTGCTTTCTTACAGCTACTCGCTTTTTCGCTAAATGAAATCTGTGAAATGTTGGAGCAAAATTTTGTTCTATTGATATTTATGTAGATCCTGATATGTGCTGGTAGCTAAGGAATTAGCAAAGCCCAAGAAATAAAAATAACTGCTATTAATGAAAAAAGTCAACGCCAAAATATGAGTTGATTATTTAGAATTTCGAATATATTTTGCTCCCACCATTTTGCTAAATTATTAAAGTAATCTCAGATTTTGCAAAGAAGCTTCTTAGATTGCCTTAGTAAACAAAAAAAAAAAAAAAAAACATTTGTGTCACAATCGTAGTGGTTTATCATCAAAATACAAACATACTCACAGCAAACGAGAAGAAATAAGAAATAAGAAAGAAAGGTTACATCACTGAATATTGGCTGAATGTAAAATTAACTCTTTTTTTCCTGTTTTTTTTGTTTGTACTTTACGTACTCTTAGTCTTAATTTATCTAACAAGCATTTGTTCAGTTGATGTTAAAACACAAGGGTGAATAAATGTTATAGCATGGGCATTAAGAAAGATTTTAAGTTGTTTTAAAACACAAAGCTACAGGTGTGGTATTATGTGCTTACACTCATTGCAAATCATCATCATCAACATTACCATCACCATCATCAGCATTATTATCTTATTTGTAGGTTTTTGAAAGTATATTAGTTTTCTTTCAACTAAATCAAGTGTTTGGTTACACTTCTCTAAGAGGATGAAGAACTGTTGAAGAAATATAATAGTGAGTTGGTTGAAGGCCAAGTGTGAATTAACTTTATCAAATATGCTTTATACGTACGCACACCCACACAAATAAATATGTATGTTCATTGACTTCTTCAGTATGAGCAGAGTTGGACAGTGTTTCGACTCTGAGTTTTCTAAATGTTCAAATGTGTTTAATCGAATTTCATTAATAAAATATCAAGTTTTGGTTTTAATCCCTGTAATAAAATTCATATGACGAATTGTTTAAAACACTTGTTGTGTAAAACTATTGAACTGTACAACACAAACAATCACATTTCAGACGTTATAGAAAAACGTCTGGAATGCTGTATTATGTAAAGATCTGGCAGGCTTCTATCGCGTTGTTTTTTATGTGTGAAAAACAGTAGTAGGATTTTTCTGATTTTCCTGTACTCATCAGTATAGGGAAAACATTTGGGTAGTGCAACTTCGAAACACGTCTACTATACTTATTGATGAGAGAAAATGAAATAAGTTGCCATCAGTGATAAAAAGAAAGAGTGTGAAGGCCTTCTGGAAGCCCTCTTTACTCCTTCTCTGGAAGCACAAGACCTTTTAGTCGCATTCCATACTCATATCTTTTTACACAGGTTATCATTGAGGCGCAGGCGTTCTACTCTAGTTTCTGCCAGTAAACGTTCCAAAAGGCCTTTCAAAAATTTATTTATTTATTTATTTATTTTCTTTGCTTTTATTTCCTGTATAACAAGCTTTTATTTAAAGTACAGGAACGCATAACGATACAAGAACTTATTAGTACAAGAATTTATTATATACATTACAACAACAATGAAGGGATATAAAAATAAAAAATTATTATTGATAATGTGAAAATAAAAATGTCTTAAAAGTATTAGCGTTGCTGTTTGTTGGTTGATGTAGTGGAAGAGTGTTCCAAAGACGACTGGCATGTATGAAAACCTGCCATTGTGAAACTAAACCATGATGTCGACGAATTAAATTGGGTGGTTAAATTTTAAGGGCCAATATTAAACCACACCTAAGAGTCAAGTTTTTTTCTGCATTTAATTTGATATTTCTCAATTTCAGAGTAAATCAATTTGAACCATAGCAAGATACACAACCGAGCAATGCTTAATTGTGTATCTTTTGCGCGACAAATTCAGTGGCCGTGTTATCTCACGAGGTGGCGATGTCAATTGGCAGCCAAGATCATGTGATTTGACACCGTTGTTTGGGGTTGTTTGAAAAAAAAAAAGGTGTACGTCGATAAGCCAGCAACAGATGTGGAACAAGATTAACGTGGGCACCTGCCGCTTGGCCTAATTCCGCGGTGGTCTTTCCGCCGAGTAAAATTTGAGCTTAGACTAACGCCCCATTGCTCTGTATATTAACACTCCACGATATGACGTTCCCGCCAGTATCGCAATTTATGTGTGATACAGCCACAATGAGTAGCAATTTATATAATATGGCAAGCCTAGATTCCATATTATAGCCTCTTGCTCAGGGGTTTGGAGACTATCCAAACTCCGTCTGTTGAGAGTGCAACAACACACTTGATCGACCGTGCACCATACCTACATAAATCGATCTTAAACCACAACCACCACGTGTACCCCCGAAGTGGACCTCACCAACAACCGGTCACAGAGAGGATAGACTCTCTGTGGGGCTACCGATTCAAGTGGTACCAGTCCTTCGGGCACTGGTCGGGCCTCGAAGAGGACCCGTGTGTTTTAAGACACAGACCTTTTCTTCGAGATTTAGGTTTTAGGTAACCTAGCGTCTGGTGCCCCAACGAACTGCCAATCAGTCATCGAGGTATTTAAATGGCAAGCAGCATTCAATTAAATAAAGCCCAATTAAATGAACTCTTTTTTTATAAACGAGAAATTGTTGATGCCATAGGCATGTCATATGACTCTGTGATTTTGATTTCAATCGATCAGCTTGCTTAGAACTGCATTTCATTTTCACTTAAAAAAACTTTTTTTTAAATAAAAGTTGAAAAACTAAAATTCTATGTTTTATATCCACATAGAAATTATAACAAACCACTGTAAAAAAAACTATCATAAAACATTAACTCCACTAGTCATGGACTGTGACAAATAAGAATCTAAAAGTTAAAATATGAACATATCAAAGTCATTACATGGAATTTACAATAATACAAACCACAGCATTTCATTTTAATTTCCTTTTTTATTTTTTTAAAATTTTACTGCTGCTATGCACTTGCTGCTATGCGTACATATATTTCGTTTTTTAAAACAAATTCGCAAAAGTGGATATTGAGGATAATTTTCTTTAATTTAACTAAAAAACTAATAATCAGATAACTAAAAACATTTCTAAGCAAGCGAAAAGTCCTAAAATTAAAAAGAAAAAGACACTAGATTAGTTAGACAATTGGCTTTTTTATTGTAGCGAACAATTTCTTCAGATTACTTTAAACACTTTTCCTTTTGGAATGACACGGTTTTCCAATGTCATGCTTTTCAGTTGATGGTTAAAAGAGATTTGTAAATTTTTAACGACAGCCTTGTAGCATTTAAAATTTATAATCTCTATTTCCTCTTTGCAGAAAAAAAAACAAACAAACAAACATATCAAAAAGTCAAACCAACTAAAACTAAATCAAACAAATCATCTAACAAGTCAGTCAGGCAGCCACCTAACTGACCAGTCTTACCTTTTATAGAAAGGTTGGTTGAACTTAAATAGTTTTTTTTAGTTTCCTATTCATTATATTCTACTTCATACTACATATATTCATTTTCATTTATTTTTAAGTTCAGTAGTATTTATAAGGAATGAAATACTTTTTTTTCAAGTAAATTTGTGGTGATAGTAGTATCTATTATGTAAGTTGCATGTATACATATGCCATATACATATGTATTTATGTATTTTTGCTATTTGCAAATATCGGGTGGTTACATTTTAAGGGCCGATGTTGAATGTGAACCACACCTAAACATCAAGTTTTTTTCTGCACTTAATTTCACATTTCTCAATTTCAGACTAACTCAATTTGAACCATGGAAAGATACACAATCGAGCAACGCGTTAACGCGAAAATGGGCGTTCAAATCAAAATGCGTTTCGAAGAAAATCATCTTCAGTGATGAGGCATATTTTCACCTCAGTGGATTCGTCAATAAGCAGAATTGCCGCATTTGGGCGGATGATAATCCAAGAGTGATTGTCGAAAAACCTCACTGTTTGGTGCGGTTTATGGGCTTGCGGCATCATCGGGCCTATTTTTCCAAAATGAGGAAGGTCAGGCAGTTACTGTGAATGGTGTTCGCTATCGTGAGATGATAACGAACTTTTTAAGGCCCGATTTGCAAGATATGGATGTGGACGATATGTGCTTTCAACAGGACGGTGCCACCTGCCACACAGCTAACGACACAATGGCTCTTTTAAGCGAAAAATTCAATGGCAAAGTTACCTCACCTGGTGGCGATGTCAATTGGCCGCCAATATCATGCGAATTGACACCGTTGGACTTCTTCTTCGGCGACAAATTCAATGGCCAAGTTACCTCACCTGGTAGCGATGTCAATTGGCCGCCAAGATCATGTGAATTGACACCGTTGGACTTCTTTCTTCGGGGTTATTTGAAAGAAAAGGTGTACGTCGATTAGCCAGCAACAATTCAAGCCGGTTGACTTAATCCCACGGTGGTCTTACTACCGAGTGATATTTAAGCGTAGGCTAGCGCCCCCATTTTGTAGTATAACAACATTTCACGATATGACGTTGCCGCCAATCGCAATTTGTGTGCGATACAGTCACAATCAGTAGCGATTTATATAATATGGCAAGCCTAAAAGCCTAGATTCCATATTATAGCCTCTTGCTTAGGGGTTTGGAGACTATCCAAACTCCGTCTGTTGAGAGTGCAACAGCACACTTGATCGACCGTGCACCAACCTACATAAATCGGTCTTAAACCACAACACCACGTGTACCCCCGAAGTGGACCTCACCAATAACTGGTCACAGAAAGGATAGGCTCTCTGTGTGGCTACCGATTCCCGTGGTACTAGTCTTTGGGCACTGGTCGGGCCTCGAAGAAGTTTTAAGACGCGGACCTTTTCTTCCAGATTTAGGTTCTAGCAACCCTATTTTCCCGAGTGAACCGCGTCAAAGCATTTGCCATCTCCTGCAATGACAATTGGATTTAATTATTGTTTGTACTTGTTTAAAAACTTTTTAATAAGTTTATGACAAACATTTTTTTGAAATATGTTACTTTGAAGAAAATTTTTTCAATACTTTTTTAATTGTAATTTTTCATAACGTTAATTTGTTAATTTTTTCCTGATGATGCTACACAAAGGAGTGGCGAAATATCGTAAAAATAAAAATACAATTATTTAAAGACCTAAAGCTTAAATAAAATAGTTAAATTAATATTTTAATATAGTTTATTTGACCTTTTTAATAATTTGTATTTAATTATTTTTATTCAAGCTTTAGGTCGTTAATTATTTTTATTTTTATTCTCGATATTTCGCTACTCCTTTGTGTAGCATCATCAGGAAAAATTAAAAAATTAAAGTTATGAAAATTACAATTAAAAAAATATTGAAAAGATTTTCTTCAAAGTAACATATTTCAAAAAAATTTTTGTCATAAACTTATTAAAAAATTTTTAAACAAGTACAAACAATAATTAAATTATTTCTTATTTACTAAATGTCTGTAAATTTGAGCTACATTATCTGTGTCTGCCTTAAAATTAATTCTCTGTGTGTTTGGTGTATTAATAATTTGTAACATTTCTAATATGTAACGACGTTTATAATTGTTTTCTGAATTTCGTACTGAAACATTATCAAAATTGGGATAGTGATTTAATTCAGCACAATGAGAAGATAATGTTGTTTTTTGCGAATTAATATTCCTATATTTTTGGTCTGATTTATGTCCAGCAATTCTAGTTTCTAGTTTATTTTTCGTTGTGCCTACATATACTTTATTACAATTTTCATTTTCATTTCCGCTACAAGGTATTTTATATACTACATTTGACAAATCTAGTTTTTGGATGCTATCTTTAGTTTTACTGAATAATCTGTTTAATGTGTTATGCGTTTTAAATGCCATTCTATATTTAGTATTATCAAAGATTTTTGATTTTTTTAAACGTTCGGATATTACAGGTACATAAATTAAAGACTTATACATTTTTGGTTAATAATAATAATAAGTCAATATAGAAGAAGAATAATTAATCAAAATACAAGAGTTATAGAACCAAAAATTTATGTCTTTAATTTATGTACCTGTAATATCCGTGATAGTAAAGCTTCGATTCTGGCAACACTGCAATTGCACGTTATGATTATTTTTAGAACAGTATTGCAGCGCCTCTGGTGTTATTTAGGCGAATTAGTTCGAAGCTAGCATAGCCAATTTATAATTATTTTACTTCGCCGGCGATTTAGTGCTATGTGGTAATACCGGCGAAGGAGGGCGCGTGATATGTATTATTATGAAGAAAAATGAATACATATTAGAAAAATTGATGTTGCCACGGCTGAGGTTTGAACTCGTGATCATTGCTTAGTAGTCAACGTGCTAACCACTTAAGCTACAGCACCCTCATCAGAAAATGAACTAAAACACGTACACAAAGGGGTCAAAAAAATCGGGCAAACCGATTTAAAAATTTTTTAATAAGTTTATGACAAAAATTTTTTTGAAATATGTTACTTTGAAGAAAATTTTTTCAATATTTTTTTAATTGTAATTTTCATAACTTTAATTTTTTAATTTTTCCTGATGATGCTACACAAAGGAGTAGCGAAATATCGAGAATAAAAATAAAAATAATTAACGACCTAAAGCTTGAATAAAAATAATTAAAAACCCTTCACATAAGTATGTTTATTTGGTTGCAAGTTATAGCAGCCTACACCAGTATAGCGATCTTCCTGAAATAGAAAAAGTATTTTTTCGCATGGAAAAACCATGGTTGCGATGAGCAAATCTTAGTTTTTTGTTACATTATAATGCATTTCTTTGGTCCCGATAAAAAAGTTTTTGTTACAATTTTATCATTAAATGGTTACTACGTACAAAATATTTTTTGCTCCACAAAGTTTTTTCGTACGTAACCAAAAAATTGTTAAAAATAAATTTATTAAATTATTTAATTTATTGGTTTATGTTTAAAAAGATAACAATTAAAAATATATAAAAATAGTTTTGGGATTTTATATATGCTCATGTTTAATTATTTCTTTTTCGCTGGATTCCAGCAATTCGTGTCCTCTCAGTGTGAGACTGAAATTTATTTTTAAGTTTTATACCACAAAAAGGAATAAAAAACATCGATATCATGAAAATCAACAGATCAATATTGATGATGAAATGTTCGAAAATACTTACAAAACGAAATTGGTCGATAATTTAATTTACGAGGTGACATTAAAATTGAAGATTTCAATCCCTCAGCTGAAGAAGCTGACAAGGGTACAGACTCAACCGTTGAGACCGGCGTTGATGTTGTTCTCAATCACCGTTTACAACAATGCTTTGCTTGCGGACACAGAAAAGACTCTACTTTGTACTTGAAAGACTACAAGAAAAATATGTTGGCTGAATTGGAAAAGAGATCCCCCGATCAAATTGATATCTTCAAGAACAACATGAACAAAGTATTGAAAGAAATCTTGAGCCCTTTAAAGGATTTATAATTCTTTACTGGTAAATCCATGAACTGCGATGGTATGGGAAATGTGCGAATGCCGTGAAATGGATGGCCAAAGTGGTCCCGCCCTTAATTTAATTATTGTTTGCTAATTTATGTCTGTATATTATATAAAATCATTAATAAAAAAATAATATATCATTTTGTATTTTAAAACGTAAAAAACTGGCAGATCCTATGTGGCATTTCATATTTTTTAACCGTACTATAATCGCTAATTTAACCATAATATTATAATGTTTAATAATAATATGGTTTCACTACACCCATATAATTTAACCATAATATCTTGCTCTTAGATTATGATTACCTGAACCATGTTTTTTCTTTACGTGAAAAGAGTAATTTATATTTTAAATGAATGTAGCAGTGCAGAGAATATTCATCACAATTGTAAGTTTATTCAAAACTTTTGTGTGCAATGTGTATATTCGTAAAAAAAATTAACGGAATTTGAACAATAGGATTGGTACTTAAAAAAAATAATAACTTAATATCAAAGTAAATATATCGAGGCCAGAAGAAGGTTTCTTATTTTATTTTATTTTATTTTATTTTATTTTATTTTATTTTATTTTATTTTATTTATTTTCTATTTGATTTTATTTTAATTCGTTTGAAGTTTCTAAAAGAAACAATATTTTTTTGTCGCTTACGATTGATTTGATTCGAAAGGGCTCATATGGAGTTAAAAGAACCATCTTGAGATCAAAACGCAAAAGCATTTGAGTTGTGTTTGTTGAGGATTATGGGACATCACGAACAAATATCATGTCATACGTAAGCAGGTTGTTCAGCAATAACAATTCGTCATCCTCTTACAAACCTGCATACGGCGAAGCAGTATTTTTTGTTGGGATATTGATGTGGACATTTGGTTTTAACAAGACGATGGTACACGTCATACAGCACATGGAACAATTACTGCACTCAAAGTAAAAACATGGTTGAGGTAACTATAATCTAAATTATATGAATGACTTATATGGATGTTATATCAAATTATTATTAAATATAATAGTGTTATTATTGCTAGAGCCATATTAGTATTTGACATAACATAGCAGAACATTTGTGTATTTTGAGTTGTGACTGTTTATGTTGTATATAATAACAGTAACTCATTCCCTGTCTGTCCAAGTTCGCATCACGTAAAAACTACTGGATGGATTTTAACAAAAAAGCGGGATATTTCAAACACGGCTGCAAAACATATGGAGCCGTTTTAAAATAATGATAAAATATGAATTACTTACAGCCAAATAGCCGTTTGAATAAAATTTGTATTTGATTTGTACTTTTACTTTGTGGAATACATTGTTATTAAAATATATTAAACATCTTTTACAAAGCTTTACAATAACATTTAGAATTTTATATAAATTTTAGAATTTTATCCAGGTATGGGTACCTTTATATAAAGTACATTCGTGTACGTAAAGCACTATAAAAATACAATAGGCTAAAAATTTGGCGTGCATTACTTTCAAAGCCAAATCGAACAAAATATTTTATTACACACTGTAATAAAACTGTAACAGGATTAGTTTTGTATATGAAATATTTTTGAAAATATTGTTGCTGGTGCAGTTGACTGTCTGTCTGTCTGTTTGTCTGTTTGTCTGTCTGTCTGTCTGTCTGTCTGTCTGTCTGTCTGTCTGCCTTATGTGCGTCTATCTCTCCGTCCATCTGTGCTTGCATCACGTAAAAAGTACTGAAAAACTATTGACAGAAAACAAAAATTTTTTTTTAATAAATTATGTTTTGTTCGACCTTTTGAGTATAATTGAAGGAAAAAATAAACAATAAGAAATTAAATAATTGGGCAATTCTACGTCAAATAAACAAGGCACTCAAAATGACTACTTCAGATTTTATTGAAACTTTTTTTATTTATATTTCTTGACACTCTGAATTCAAATATAATTTTAAAATGATCCCACCATGGTCTCACTCTGAGATTTTTATGGTGTAATCACTAAGCCACATTAAAAAACATATATGAATTTTGAAAAAAATTAGAAGACACTATCTCAAAGATTTTTATAAAACTTTTTTTTAAATATAGGAAAACAAATTATTAAAAATTAGTTTTTTTCATTATTAATATCAAATTAAAGCGAATCAAACGAATCCCCTTTAAAATGAGCTATTACTCAACTTCCTATTTTGATAACTATAAAACTGTAAGATATAGAATTTTTTTATAATTATATTTGGCTTCAGAAAATCAAAGAATATAAATAACGAAAGTTTCAATAAAATCGGAAGTAGAAAATTTGAAAACAAATTTTTTTTTGGTTGATTTGATATGGAATTACACAATAGCTCACTGAAATAATTGCTTATATATTGCTCCCTTTTAAATATTTTTCTGAGTTGAAGTCGGTTTTTTGCAAGAATTATTTTCTATACTCGATGAAACTTCAACTTTTTTTTTGTATTAAAAGTTAGACCTCATTTACAAAAAATGTAAAGTGCAGCATTTGAAATTCTCTTAAACAAATTTTCTTTCAAATGGATTTAATAACATACAGATGAAATTTGAAGTCAATCTTAAGTTCGTTTTATTCTCTCTAAGAGAGATTAATTTTAATTACAAATTAGATGATTAATATCAAAGTATGATTAGGTATTTGGCTAAATTTTTACAACATTTTAGGTAGATAACAAGTGTAGAAATATTTTTAATACATATTTTTTTTTAATTTGTCCAAAACAATGGGTGTTTTTGAAATGTATGCTGATTTTTAAAGAGTTATCGGGTGTAAATAGGAAAAAATTATCAAAAAGATCTCAGCTTTTGTCTTGAAAAAATATTGTGCCAACAGGTGTCTACGCGCAAATTATTTAAGTTCTTTCATCTCTACAGTTTGCTCATACACTCAGTATAAAACACTTGCTTTTGTATTGTTTATTTGTTTACTTTTTCTATTAAGTCTATTACGGATAGCAACCGAACTTCAGTTGGGTTGCCAGTTGCTAAAACTATATTACGAATGGCAACTGGCAATTGACCGCTGACAAAGTCTTGGCAACTGAAAAAAGTTGCCATGAATAATATGAATTTTGTTGTTGTCATTCATAATAGACTTATATACTATTTTTTTTGTAAGCTGATGGCCTTGGATGTAAGTGCTCTATTTTTGTAATTTGTAATAATTAATTATTATAAAGTTTTTTTATTAAATAAATAATCTATATTATTTCATTAACAAAACAGTAGTAGATTTTTTGCTAAGTTTTATGGAAATAAAGTCTTGTTTATTAAACGAAAACAATTAATTTATTATGTTTTATTTAATTTTTGATATTCGCAGCATGTATGCTTTTAACTACAATTTAATTCATGGCTTTATTTGTATTCCTGTGGCAATATAATATTTTTAAAAAACAAAAAGCACATAAAAAATTAAAAAAAAAAATTGTATATTGTTTCATTCAATGTGTTGGAATTTTATATGCTTAGAACATAGAATATGGCAAATGTTTTGACATAAACTGGTACGGTGTGAATTCAACACACATAGAGGAGTAAAATTTTTTACTCCTCTTAAGACACTATTAAGCGATATATCGTTGTACTTTCCAGGAATGTACATAATTTTGAATTTTTTTACTAAAAATTTATTAACAATTTAGTGTATTTTTAATTTTTTAAAACTAAGTTAAATTTAATTTTGACATTGATATTTGTTGGGTGAAATTTCTTTTTGTCTTTTGGGGGATAACAAATTTTTAAAACAAAATAATAAATATTTAAAACAAGTATTCAATCTAACTTTTTTCGCGCATAAATACATATATGTATTAGCACAAATACAAAATTCATATTTTTATTTAAAAGCAAGATAAATATTTAATTTTAACATCTAAAATTGAATGTAAAGAAAAATATGTTTTTTTTTTACAAATATTTTATACAACTATGTGCAGTTTAGTTGTAGTGGGAAATTTCTTTTTAACCAACACATACCAATTTGTCTATCAATCAGACATGCGGGGAATCAATTACATTTCAATTACAATTACAATTACAGGTAATGTGTAATTGAAAATTTCCAATTACTAATTACAAGTAATTGTAATTGAAATCAGGTACAAAATCAATTACAATTACTTGTAATTTCTAATTGAATAATTTCAATTACAATTACTTGTAATTAGTAATTGGAAATTTTCAATTACTAATTACATGTAATTGTAATTAAAAAGTTCAATTACAAATTACAAGTAATTGTAATTGATTTTAGTCCCTGATTTCCATTACAATTACTTGTAATTAGTAATTGAAAATGTTCAATTACAATTACATGTAATTAGTACTTGCATGTGTAATTAATTACAAAATGTAATTGATATCCCCCAAGTCTGCTATCAATACATACTTAGACTTAGGTTTTACTTTACCATACGTATTATAAGGTAAAGTATAGTAATCATGAAAAAAAAATGGAGGTCGGGATTTCGAAAGATTTATACGTTTTGATATATCCTGAATCCATTTTGACTATTTTCGCGATGATGTCTGGGTGGGTGTGTATGCCACTATTTTTCTAGAGTTTGTACAAGTCATACCGTTTGATATATCAAAATGAAATTTATATGGCGATGAAGAGCTGTATAGTTTTTGGGCATAATCGGGAGCGGGCAAGTGGTAGTTTATTAAACACCCCAAATCGAAAATAATCAATTTTTCGATTCGAAAATACTTTAAACTTTTATTCTTTATGTAATATATCCATACAAATATCTGTTTCCAATGGGTATGGTAAAGTTGAGTGTAGGCTAGTCCAGTTTTATTTACAAAAGACTTAAGTTTTTGACAATTCAGTTGGCGCTGTTTGGCTTATTTATATTAGGTAAATTAATTAAACCGACGCGTCGCACAGAGCCTTTCGCGAATTAATAAAAAAAAAACAAAAATTACTCGCTTACACAGCATAGAAATCTATGTACATTACCAGGCAGACAAAGTAATGTCAAATAAGTATTGGTACTTTTTAAGTGACACGTTAAAATTAAACTTTGTGTTAAAAAACTGAAAATTATGTGGAAAAAACACGTAAGACTTTGTGTAGTAAACTACTATTTACCGCAAATAATAATAAAAATAAATAATTTAATCAAGTTCAAGTATGTAATGAAAAGTTTTGTTTAAAGTTGTGTTACAAATTATTTGTGAAAGTGCTTTTTTTTAACTGTTTATATTAGAAAGACAAGAAATAAATGGATTTTCTCAGTTTAAGTGGACATAAAGTAATTAGTTGAGCTGAGTTGAATAAACATTTGAATTTCATTTTAAAGCCTCAACAAATAAGCGTTATTTCAGAAAAAATTAGGCTACGCATCGGTACGCCATAAAAGTTATGTGTAAATTAGTAACAGCCTCACCCGTTGAGTTTAGAAATAATTCTTGCAAAAAAAACCGACTTCAAAACAGACAAACTTAAAATCATGTTTCTTTAAGACGGTAATTATACAATGATTATATTATATTCGAGGAAGATTGTAGCGGGATTTTTTAAATGTCATTGCACAAACTGTCAATTCAGATAAAAAAAACTAATTTTTGAATTCAATAATCTAAAACAAATATCAGTCGATTTTCTACCTGGGGAGCAGTACTTCCGGAGTATATAGGGGCACAAGACCCCAGGGTTCTGTGCTTTTTCAGGTCAAACCAATTCCAAACGACTGTCTGTATACAGCGGATAAAAAGTTTGGCTATATACATAAAATTACACTAACTATTGCGACACCCTGTAATTTCCGAGTTCAAATTTTATACTTGTTATAGCGGTCGTAGCAATACAGGTTCATTGTAAATTTCAACCGTCTGTCTGTAACGGCTTAAAAGTTTGGTCATATACATCAAATTACATAAACTATTGCGACACCCTGTAATTTATAATTTTAAATATTTATACTTATTTTAACACACATAGTAATGGACATTCTGTCTAATTGTTAAGAGTTTGTCAATAACTATTTAAAAGATAGGGTCATATATATCAAATGACGTCACCTATTGGGACACCCTTTAAATTCAAATTTTAATATAAATACTTGTTAAAGAGAACTTTGTCATGCAGATTCTTTGTAAAATTTAACTTTGTGTCCATATACATCAAATTACATCAACTATTGGGACACCCTTTAATTTCCAATTTTAAATATTTATACTTGTTGTTATATCAGACATAGCAGTGAACACTCTGTCTATTTTTCAAGTGTTTGTCCATAACGGCTCCAAAGATGAGGACATAATGGTCAAATTACATCAATAATTCGGACACCCTTTAATTTATCCAAATTTTATACTTGTTGTAATGGCGGACTAAGCAATATAGGTTCTTTGTACATTTCAACTGTCTATCTATAACAGTTGAAAAATTTGGCCATATATATCACTTTTACATTAACTATTGGGACACCCTTTAATTTCCAAATTCATATTTTACACTTGTTATTTTAGCGGACTTAGCAATACAAGTTCTTTGTAAATTTCAACTGTCTGTCTATAACGGTTCAAAAGTTTGGCCATATATATATCAAAATAAACCAACTAATGGGACACCCTTTAATTTTTAATTTTAAATATTTATACTTATTATAACAGACATAGTAACGAACATTCTGTGCAACTTTCAAGTGTTTGTCTATAAGGGTTCAAAAGATAGGACCATAAAGGTGAAATTACGTCACCTATGGGGTCACCCTTTAATTTTTAATTTTATTTTTTAATTACTTTTTGTTATTGGGAGCTATAGTGATACGCACTTTTTTCTAATTTTAAATGGGTGACCTACAAATTTCATAATACACGTAAAAAACATGTATGTTGTATGGGGACACCCTTTAATTTTTAAACTTTTAAACTGTTTTTAAAATGGGACCAATCTGTAGCCATAACCTTTCTAATGACGCAAAAATTTTTAAAATCGGTTCAGAAATGACCGAGTTCTGAAGGCACAAACATAAAAAAAAAGCAACATTCAGACGAATTGATAACCTCCTTCTTTTTTTGAAGTCGGTTAAAAATGCCCTTTGCGGCATCTACTAACACTTGTATTGTTGTTGTTGTCATTGTTTTATGTATTTTATTAGTGTCGTAATTTGTTAATTGTTAGTCATGCATGAGTCACACGCTTGGAAGTGGTTGTTTGTATGTATTGTAATGATTAGCGTACCTGAGCAATATCACTAGAATTTGAAAAATCATGTGTGAGATGAAATATACTGTTATACTGTTATATTGTTGTATATATGTATTTCAGTGTAATATATTTAAATTTTGTAGGAATAAACTTAAACGTTGTTTTTTTTAAGTGGCCACAGCTAGTATGATATTTTTAAAAATTCTAATGGTAAAATATTTAATAAAAAAAAATTACCAATTTAAAGGAAGAAATAAAGAAAAGCACTGTTTTGACCAAAGTCAACTCCACAGAGTTACCATTTTTATTACAAGAGAAGTTTAATAAAAGTTTAGAAAAACCACCAGTCGGTGGAAAAAAAACTGCAGATATAGAAAAATTGAATTTTTTGTATGGGCGTATTAATTTTCCCCCTTCATCACCGCCAAGACTTTGTTGAAACATGTAGTTTTCCCTACTATTTACCCTCATTCATGCATCGCTATTATAGTTCTGCAGATATAAGAAAAAAAATTGTTTTTTTATGGGAGGTACCCATTTACCCCTGCAAGATTTTGTTCGGACATGCAGCTTGTTCTGAGAGCTACTTATATTAAATTTAGTGTGCCTGGCTGTAGTTTTGGGGGGGTAGTATACCCCATAATTTTGTTCGTACATGCATGCATGCGAAGATATGAATAAAAACTGCTCCCATTTAACCAAAAGTGATTGTTCATCAAGATTCTTTTAGATATACAGTTGTACAGTTTCAAGGGCAAAAATACACGATTTAAGTTTCATGCTCTGGTCAAATGCACACAACTTTCTAGGTTTTGATCGCAGCTACTTTGTCCTGATGTTAAACTATTTTAATGGAGGAGGTCAAATCTGCAAAAAAAAAAAGGTTGGAGGATTGGATTAATAGATTGAAAAATCGCAATTCATCGAGCTAAAAGAAGACTAAGCTAAAAAATAAAATAATGAACTTTAAGAACACGCTTTTCAATGTTTTTGCACAGAATTATCATCTTTCCCTCGTACAATTGTAATTATTGTTTGTTTTGTACATTTCATTTAAAAATAAATGCTTTCGAATGCATATTTTTATTTTTTATTTTTATTTTTATTTTTATTTTTATTTCGTTTTTCTTATTTATTCCAATTTAAAGAAAAATACAATTGCACTTGCATCAGCAACTGCACCTTGTTTGTAGTTTTCATCTTGCAGTTGTTTGAATACTTCGTCCATGAAAATGAATTTGTTTTTAACATATCCTTGGGGTGTTCAGATCCTTTCGTTATTATTGTTGTTTTATTCAAATATACAAGTTTACTTATGGCATGTACATGCATATGTATGTGCATTTATTCATATTTAATTGTGGATATAAAGGCAAGCATATACATACATACATATGCTTTTACATACATATAAGGGCATAAGAAGAGTCTGAGTATATTTAACAGTAAATGTCTGTATCAAAATCAGAAGAAAATCCTGAAGCATAAATTGTAAAGCCATTTAATTAGCCATCAAAACCAGTAAAAGCGTATGTTCAGACATTTTTCTATTTATATTAAATAATTAAAATACTTTTCTATTTTGACACTCAAAGGGTAATTTAATTTAAGTTAGAAATTTCTTAAATAGGCGGCTGCAAGACTTGATCCCATTTGAAGCATTAAACCAAAATTGGCTGATTAAAAAACATTATTATATTATTTAAATCTCCTTAGAAATATAAATCTCTTTAGAGATATAAATCTTTTTAGCGATATAAATACTCCTCCTTTAAAGATGTGCCAAGTTTCAACCAAATTCAATCAGCCGTTTAAAGGTTTCAGATTTATTTCTATTTATTTTGTGAAAGTACAACAGAGACCTTCTGTTGTATTTCAGGTTTTATTATTGTGACACTGTTGATGTTCGTTCATATATTTATTGAAACATTTATAAAAAACATTTATAAAAAACTGTTTGATTTATTAAATATTTACTAAACAAATTTTGTAGGAAATTATTTATGATTCTAGCAGAAATTGCATCAAGTAATAGTACCATGCTATTTATTTGTATAAGATATTTCCAAAGATCTGCTAGAAGTCGGAAGTATAGAGAAACTTTGTAAGTGTATGGTTGCTTAAGCTAAAAATGAACAAACTAAAGTACAAATGTATTTACGAAGAATGAAGCCCTCTGCAATGCTTTTGCCTTTTGTCGCTAAGGTTGAACCAATTTTATCGTCAATATTACCTGCAAAATTTGGTTCAGTGTATTAAAAGGCAACAGTTATTTACTAATTATTTTAATCAACGATTTGATATAAATAAATCACTCAGATGCGATTCACACTCACACACGCAGGGTTCCATACTAAATCTAGTACAACCTTAAAAATATAAGTTTTTAATTTTTTTTTTTTTATAAGGGGAACACCCTTTTATTTCACAGTGCAACACGGAAAAAAAATAACCATATACGGACACCACTACCTAATAAAAGACAAAAAAAAAAGATCCCTGTCTCCCAGTTTTGCCCAAAGTCCTTCAGGTTTTTTTTTATGGGCCCTCAAAGATGTGGGGCCTCGATGTCATTTTTGCAAAAAAATGATCATTTACTCAAGCTCACATTTTGCAAACCGTTTGAAATTTTTTATACTCTCTGAGGCAAAGTTGTAGCTCTTGTCTTAAAGAACAAAAATTGTTAACATATAAAATCAAAAAAACTTCATCTTCAAGGTCAAAATCGCAAAAAACTTTAAAAAATGCAATTTTTTTTACCTTTTTTCCCCTGTTCAGGTCCATAGGTAGCAAACCGTTCAAAATTCAAGAAAACAATCAACTACAAAAATGAACCTAAGATCTCAATAAACAACTTCTTAGGGTAGCGCTACCTATACGGTGTTAATAATCATTCCTAGGAAGTTCATATGTTCTAGTTCATATGACGTAGTGGTGTCCGTATATGGTTATTTTGCCATGACTTAAAAAATTACACAGGGTGTTTTTATTAAATTTATTTTCGTTACTTGTTGTTACAGTAGATATTGTAAATTATAATCTGTTTAAATATAAGGACTTTCTGTGAAAATATCAGGAGCCTACTTTTTGTGGTTAAAAAAATAAGACATTATAAGTGAAAAACATGTTATTCCGGAACACCCTTTACTTGTTATAGCAATGGCGACACAATTGCTGTAAAAATTTCAAGGGTCTACTTATTACGGTTAAAAAAGGCTATATACGTTCAGATCACGATACGGTCGGAATACCCTTTCATTTTAGCTATTTGGCCATATTAATACACCTTCTGTAAAAATTTTAAAAATTAGGCCATTTAAATGCAAATCACGTCACTGTCGGCAAACCCTTTAATGTTTGCTATTTGTTATAGAGGCCGTAGTAATATAATATTTGTGAAAATTTCAAAAGTCTATCTATTAGGCGATGTACATGCAATTCACGTCACTATCGGATCATCCTTTAATTTTTAGGTTTAATTTTGTATACTTTATAAAGCGATCATTGTTTTAATTACTGTCTGTGAATTTTAAGTGTTTGCCCCCTACTGCCCAAGAAATAAAGATATAAACAAAAATAACGCGTTCCTTTTGGAACACCCTATAATTTTTAGCATTTGTAGCTATAGCGGCCAAGTAATACACCTAATCACAAGAGTCTAGTTATTATGGTTCCAAACTTAGGCCATATACATGCAAATAACGTCACTTTCGGAATACCCTTTACATTTTAGGTTTATTTTTTATACTTGTTTACATAATGAACAAAGTTTTAATTACTGTGTGCAATTTTTAAATGTATATCTCCTACATAT
The DNA here is from genome assembly GCA_949628195.1 of Phasia obesa. Taxonomy (NCBI): domain Eukaryota; kingdom Metazoa; phylum Arthropoda; class Insecta; order Diptera; family Tachinidae; genus Phasia; species Phasia obesa. The sequence continues at coordinate 36,566,910 of OX451215.1, forward strand.
CTCCTATCGGAAGACCTTATAAATTTTAGTTTTTATTGCTATAGCGGCATCAGTTATACATCTTCTTTGAAAATTTCAGGAGTCTACATATTACGGCTCCAGAGACAGACGGACAGACAGACGTACAGATTGTTAGACATTGTAGCGAAAACAATAGGGTTACGTTTTTATCCTTTGGGTACGAAACGCTAAAAACGCACCTGTGGTATAATTTATGCAACTAATCATTCCTCTTCGAAATTTCCACTGAGGGTATTCGTGCAGGAGATTTATGCATCCTTTATTGCTTGACCTCATCACCCCTGGTTAATAAAGTCTCAGCAAACTTTTAGCCACCCTTCCGATCACAAAGCCTTTGATGGAAAGCAGGTGCTGAATGATGTGCAATGCTTCCTGAGGTGTACTTCTTATTGCACTTGTGATGGCGATTGAAACACACTTTTGCATCCTGGCAACAGTGAAAAAACTGACATTCTTAAAATACTACTGACATATTCTAAGGTAATTATTATTTAGTTAGTTGGATCACTCCCGTCCTATAAAAACCACATATTAAATTCAATGACGTTTCACCAGAAATAGAAATATTGTGGGTTGAGTTTTATTAATCAATTAAATAATAATATCTTTTTTCTAGGTATTTTAAAGAAAAACAAACATACTTTATATGGAATTGATGTAAACAAAAATAAAAAGGTTTAGGTTAAGTGCTGCTGCTGTGACCTAGATTTATAGAGACCGCCAGTGTTTAAGTAATTTTATTATTTACTATTTGCTTCATGGTATTTAGTAAAACGAGTGCAATATAAATATGAACTAGTTAATTATTAAATGCAATTTACTTGCATTAATAGTTTTATTTTTAATTTGTTTACACTCTTAAAATAATTTACTTTTTCCATTCCACGACACTGACAAGTTCTATGGCAAGCAGATATTTATGACTGGTTGGTTAATTGTCAAGACTGTTGTTTGTCGAAAGCAGTACCATGATGGAATGGATACTTTGTAAGAAAGAAATTATCTTACTCGGCGGTAGAAATAATGGTATTAATTAGTGCCGTCAGATAGTAAAGGGTTAAACTCACGCTAGAACCTTTAACTTTATCCCCAGCAAACAAACATTAAAACTGCATTTCAAATAAAACTTTATTAGTCAAAACAAGAGAATAAAGTTTTGAAAAGATATTAAAACTTTTCTCTACCTTTATTTTCATTAAAAATATTTCTTTTATATTTAGTTTAAATGTCATACAGTGTGCAGATGCATTCGCTAAATTTACAAACTAAGTAGCAAACTTATGCATTCATTTGTATTTATGTGAATGTAGTTTATTTTGATTCTCCTCCTTAACTGTCTCATTACATCTTTGCTGCATATTCCTTGTTTTGCCTGCAAAATAAAAATAATTCATTGTTAGACAAGTAAGAAATGGGAAAAAACTTGACACTGTTGCTCATTCAAATACATCTTTCTTACTGCTGTATACAACATCTATACATATAATAAAACAGTAACTTATTTCCTGTCTGGCTGTAAGTCTGTCTGTGTTCGCATCACGTAACAACTGCTGGATGGATTTAAACAAAATTTTGTGAGGAGGTATCTTAGTATCCTGATTCAAATATAGGCTACCTTTTTTCCACAAAAATATCTTATTTCAAAGAGAAAGTGAAGAAAAAGAAGCGAAAATATGCAATTTTACCGATATGAATACTTTAAGTCGCCTTTTTTTTTGAAAAGCGGCCTATTTTAGTATAAAGTAAATACATAAACCATAAGTGAAGCACTAACCCATATGCTTAAACTATGCATTCAGTTAGTGCTTCAGTTATGGTTTATGTATTTACTTAATTTAGTAGGGATGAGGCCCTTTATATAAAGTAAATACATAAACCATAACCGAAACACTAACCGATATGTTTAAACAATGCATTAGGTTAGTTATGGTTTAGGTATTTAATTATTTTTAGTAAGGATGAGAACCTTGATATAAAGTAAATAGATACGAAAACCATAACTGAAGAACTAAAAAAGTAAGGGTCTTTGGCATGGATAGCGAAATCAAACAAAATATTGTAAGGACGCTGAGTAAGTGGCGGGCACAGCTAGTATTACATAAAACAAGAGCAACTATTTATGAACGAATAAATGTTAGTACGAGTTTTATTTGTTCTAACTTATGCCATGCGAATTCCTTAGAGTTGCCTGAAGTTGTTACTTTATGGTAATGTCACAGGGCTATATTATAAATGTGTATGCTATTACATTGTCTTCATTTATGGAAATATGACTTTATACATGTAATTACATGCACACACACACCCATACACACATTTTTATTTATGAATGTCGGTGAAAGTGTATAAACAACAGGCAGACAAATGTAAAGATATTTTTCGTTTAATGTTTTATTACTTTTATATTTCGTATGCAACACCACCGCGTTTACATTCATTTATGCAAATAAATGTTTTGCAAATATATTTATTCATTTTGAAATTATGATAAATTTCTAATGTATATTTTATGTTACTTTATTTATGTGTCTGTGGGTGTGGGCGAGTAAGTGTGTAGTGTGTGAGTGGCAAGTTTTCGTTTATTTTTTCAATTCAAATATTTTTCTTTTCCCACAACAGGTGTGTAAGTTATAATGCTTTACTGCTATTGGAGGTAACGGTTGCAATCAACCGACCCTAAATTATTTTCGAAATGAATTCATTTTAAAAGTTAATTGGCTGTTGGTCTCGGCTTCTAACTTAGCTTTTTGCTTGAAGTAAAATTTGCACTTTTACAGAAGTAGAACAAATTGGAAACAAAACATTTTTAGGCGTAAGTAAAAACCAAATTGGAAATAACATCACTTTGTTTATTCACTGCAAAAAATCTTTTAACCTCTCAAGAAATTGGATTCGTTTTGAAATTTGGAACAAACTCATAAAGCAAAGACATTTGCGTGAATTGGGAAAATGTTTTGGGATTTTTTCCAAAAATGTGGTAAAGTTTTTTTTTTTTTTGCCAATATAACATAACAAATGCGATTAACAGAAATTTGGTTCAAACATTTTAACGGTTCTCCATCGAGCTTTATCCAAATATAGTCAATTTTGAAACAAAATTTATGATTTATTGTAAAATTCCTCGGAGTGCAAAGAACCGATTGAAAACAAAAAATAGATTTCTAAAGCTTTAACTGTAGGCTACATACACAAAAAAGGTGCTGACAGCCCCGTATTTTGTAAAATACGCAATTTTATGGAACTTATCATTCGCGTTTTAGGAATTTAGGTGTTAAAACAAATTAAATTTTTTTATTACCATTTTGCAAGGATATCTCAGTCCGATCAGAAATTGTATTAAATCCAATTCTATATTCCATAGTTGGGGTTAGTGCACCAAAATTGCAACCCTCACTCATACTTCGTGATATTGCATTAATTTTTTTTATTTCTAGTGCTGATTTCAAAATTTGCAGCGTCAATCAGTATTAGTGATAGTGAGTTAAAAAAATCTTCGCACTAAAATTTAATTATTTGTTTAAAAAAAGGAATCTACAATATATTGCAACTTTTACTTCTTTACTAATTAAAGTGCAACGTAAAAATTTTGCACTAAATTTGAACACAATTTTTCAAAGATACATGAGGGTGTGTTAAATTCAGCTTTTTATTGATTGCACCTACAACAATTTACAATACTTGAGTGGGTGAAGAATTTTTGCACTAAATCTGCGTTAATGATAGTGCAAATATTTGCCACACTAAATTTTATATGAGTGTTAGTGAAAACTTGTAATTTATCATTAAGCTGCAAAAAATAAAAAAATGCAATAATTTGTCCAATATTATTTAGTGGTAGTGCAATGATGATATCAATCAAAATTTATTGCACCCCCAACTATGTTCTATACTTCGTTTCTCAAAAAAAAAAAAAAATCATGAAATTTCAGTTTTAATGGTAAAAAATATTTAAATGATGGAGAACGAAACAAATGTTTACGAGACATTAATCTAGAAGTCTTATCTCTGATACCAATTACTTGTATAAAAATTTATACTTAAGCTAAAGAAGATCTACAAGCCTGCCTAATAAAGATTTTTTTTTTATTATTATGTAAAAATCCAAAATGTACATAAAAACATAAAGTGTGAATCTGAAAATTTACTCAATAATGCGTATAAACACAAAATGTATAAAAACATATGTATTTTGCGTTGTTACATAGAAAATGACAAAAAAACAGTGATTAAAAAATGCTTAACTATTTTTTAAAGCATATGTATGTAATTGCTTAACTGTTGCTTAGAAAAAATGTGCAGCAAAAGCAAATGCAAAAAAAAGAAGAGCATCTCATTTGTTTAAGCTTACTATGTATGTGTCTCTTTCTGTAACAAAGCAATCAGCAAAGCAATTGCTTTAAAAATGTTTGCTGTTGCTTAAGAAAAAGGTTGTTCTTAATTTTTATTTTTTTTTTGCTTAACTCTTTAATGTGAAGTTGTGGCTGACTACGATTGCTGTTTCTTGCTGTTACTTGCTGTTACTCGCTGCTTCAGTCTTTAGTTTTCGAAAATTCTTTGACAGTGAAAGATTAAAATTATGGCGCCACGTGTAAAAAAAAAAAAAATTAATTAAGAAGATCTGAAAAAAAAAAACGATTTCCAATATTGTTTTACAACAGCAAAAGAGGAAACAAACATTAACTCATTGCTTAAGCAACAGCAAACCTTTTCAAAAAAAAATGCTTTCCTGACTGCTTTGCAGCAGAAAGAAAAGCTTAAGCAAATGAATTTCTTTCTCTTTTTTTTGCATTTGCTTTTGCTTCGCTTATAATAAAATGTTATGTAAATGCTGCGAAATTCAGTTTTTTTATTTGCTGAAAAAGAAGTCAGCAAAGCAAAGATTTTAGTTCTGTTGCTATTTTTAAGCAACCAATTTAAACCCTGCAAAAAACGCCAGCTTTACCTTTGCTTAGTAGTTCATGAGCTGCCGAATTATTTCCAAAATATTTGAGGCGGTTTTTTGAACATTCTTATAGTGAACAGGCATAGAAAATCATATGACCAATTTATTGAATATTTTAACCGTAATTCCAAACATTATAGAGCAATCGATCGAGTATAATGCGAGACTATAAGATCGAGTATAATCGTAGACTACGAGAAAGCATTCGTAGCCTTAAAAGAAAAATGCATTTGGAGTGCACTTTTATCAATAAATGTGAGTTGTATACTTGAACCAAACAATGTAGTATAGATGATAATTACTTAAGACAAGAAAAAGATAAAGTTTTTAAAACAACTAAAATACGTTTGACACAACCATATATTTTATTTTTTAATTTTTTTTATTGCCATTATCTCAATTAGTATATTCGTTGTGAATAAAAATTGTTATACATAATTTGTCGATGTCGTACATCTGATGCAATACAAAGAGTAGTGCCCAAATTCATAAGAAATTAATTTGTACTTGAGGTATTATTTATGACAAATTGTCTATGAAAATAAAGTATGCTTAAAGTAAACTTTATTTTTTTATAAATAAGGCTATAAGAGTTTCACAGTTCTTTAAGGCATTTATTCATTGTTTTCTCGTATAAGGTCTACTGTAAAAACTCGTGTTCTTAAAGTTTAATTGGAAATGCTGCACACTGTTTCATTTTGGTAGCTATAAAATCATTAATGTCCTGTCCTTAAAATTTATGTTTCTCAATAAAGTTTTATCAGTAAATATTTACGGTCTTCTACAGATTTTGTCAAAGCAACGAACAAAGAAACAAATAACCAAATAAACAAATAGACCACCATGACTAAGCTATGCGCTGCACGAAACATGCAAATGAATAAGTGCGAAACTTTCCTTCTTTCTGTAAAATTTTGGCTGCAAGAAAATTAAGCATCTTGAAGTTGAATGTTTTTTACACAAAGAACCAAAATGATAAATGGCATAGGAAGTTGAGAGTTCTGCGAGGAGTTAAAACGCGAGAAATCTTACTGTTTAAGAAAGGATTGCAGTGTCTTTTAACCAGAGATACTACAATCCTACAATAGCCAATATACTTAAATCAATATCACAAATATGCAACTGCAATGTTTCTGCTATTGTGGCAATAAGCATAAGAAATATTACGTCTAAGTTAGTCTTAAAGTGCTGGCACGAAAAGAGGCGTGATTACAAGATTAAAATAAGCTTTATAACTAGTCTTTCAGTATATGCAATATATAAGTGAGTGAATGGAACGTTGGGATGAATCCGACAGTTATAAAAAATTAAATTTATGTGATGAATCTAACATACAGTATAGGAAACAATGTTTATATATGAGGAGAACGCATTGATTATGTGAGAATGTGAAAAGAATATAGAGGCTACGAAAGTAGGAAAGAGAACAAATAAAACAAATTATAATGAGTCATACTGGTCTCTATAAACTCTTACGTCAGCTGTGATTCTGATGTCCTATCTTTAAAGCAAAATGGAAATATTTTATTTAAAAACTAGCAGATGGTAATAATCTAGATCTGAGTCCCTACATTCATCATAACTATCTACTTTGAGACGGGTTATATTTTAAACATTAATTCCCATATTCATCCAAACATATAATAAAGTAGTAACTCATTTCTGTCTGCTTTTCAATAACGTTCTCATCACGTAAAATCTACTGGATGGATTTTAACAAAATTAAGTATCCTGGTCCCAATATAGGATACGTTTTTTTCCGAAAAAGTATCTTTTTTCCAAGAGAAAGTGGAGGAAAAGCAGTGAAAGTACGCAGTTGAACTAACCGGATATGAATACTTTATTTTTTATAAAGTAAAAAAAAAATACATAAACTGATATGTAGCTATCTTAAGGAGGAACTAAGTAGTGCTTAGTATATGGCATGGCATCTTTAATTTTTGAATGTTGTATATTTTAAAACACAGATCGTTTTAACTACTTTGTACGGCATGGAACCTTTAATTTTTTAATTATTTAAACACAGATGGCGCTAAAAACATATGAACTACTTACTGCCAATTAGCCAATTTAATAAAATGTGTATTTGTTTTAAGTCGCGTAGGTGTTGTATAATTTGGTTATTTTGTGAAACACATACTTAGGTAATAATGTGATTACATTATTTTTGTTATTTCGCGTTGATTTTTAAAATTTGGTAGGAATACTACGACTTGAGTGTGTTATTGTTAGTTTCTTCTTAGTTTAGTTGCATTTTTCTCTTATAGGTGCTACTCTATATAGGTAAGTCTTACAATAGGTGTGGAATACTTTCAAAAATCGAGCAAAATTTTATCAGATCACCCACGACGTGGAGGGCACAGCTAGTAATAAATAAAATACGTTTGAAATATATTTTAGAACACATTTTTCATAAAATATTTATTCTAAAATATATTTCAATTAAGTTCTATTTATTCATAGTTGGGGGTAGTGCACTAATTCTGCAATCTTTACTCACACTGAGTGATATTGCAAAATTATTGCATTCATTTTTTTGATTTCTAGTGATGATTTCAAAGTTTTCAGCCTCAATCAACATAAGTGATAGTAAATTAAAAAACCTTTGCATTAAAATTTAATTATTTTGATTTCATAAAATGCAATCAGCAATATATTGCAACCTTTTTTTTCACTCAAGTTGATTGCAAGAAGAAATTTTGCATTCAATTTGAGGGTTAATTTGATTTATTATTATATTTGTGCACTAATTTAAAAGGGAAGACTAATACTTCGTTAAAAATAAAATTCAATTTAATTTATATTTATTAATGATTATATAAAACAGTAAATTAATTTATACAACATAAATATACGAGTATGAACATCTAGGACTTCAAAAATTAATTTAATTTATTTTTAGTTTAAAAATTTTTTTATATTTCAATAAACAAAATAGATACATAAAAACAAGTAAAATTTAAAAAATTATTTGCAACAAGCTTTTAATAACTGTTATCACCAAATTTTTTATCTTCTATGAGTGTCTACCATTCATTCCACTAAAGGAAAACAAACGCTCCGCTGGTGCAAAAGAAGGCAAATCCGTGTTGAATTTTAAAAACATTTGCCTAATTACTGGATATTTGTTAAGACAACCTAATCCAGTAGAAAAGTATTTAATTATATTCGTATGCTGTCATTTTGTTCCACTGTTAAAGGATCTAATATCAAAGATATTAGAAGACTAGTTATTTAAACAATCGTTTTATTTACTTTGTTAATTGCACTAAAATCTAGGAATCTAACTTATCTAGTACTGTTCGAACTGACTTTGAAAATTTTTATATAACTGTTATATAGTATTAATAATTAATTTGTTACCATTATCTACCTTGTTTCAATACTGAATATGTAATTCATACAAAAAAAAAAAAAAATCGACCTCAAAACAGACAAACTTAAAATCTTGTTTCTTTAAGACGGTAATTATACAATGATTATATTATATTCGGGGAAAATTGTAGCGGGATTTTTTAATGTCGTAGCACAATATGTCAATTCAGATAAAAAAAACTAATTTTGGAATTCAATAATCTGAAGCAAATATCAGTCGATTTTCTACCGGGGAGCAGTGCTTCCGGAGTATATAGGCCACACGACTGTCTGTATATAGCGGTTCAAAAGTTTGGCTATATACATAAAATTACACTAATTATTGCGACACCCTGTAAATTCCGAATTTAAATTTTATACTTGTTATAGCGGTCGTAGTTATACAGGCTCTTTGAAAATTTCAACCGTCTGTCTGTAACGGGGTAAAAGTTTGGCCATATACATACTTCAAATTACATAAACTATTGCGAAATCCTTTAATTTATAATTTTAAATATTTATACTTATTTTAACAGACATAGTAATGGACATTCTGTCTAATTGTTAAAATATAGGGCCATATATATCAAATGACGTCACCTATTGGGACACCCTTTAAATTCAAATTTTTCATTTAATACTTGTTATAGAGGACTTTTTCATACAGATTCTTTGAACTGAGTGTCCATATACATCAAATTACATCAACTATTGGGACACCCTTTAGTTTTAAATATTTACACTTGATGTTATACCAGACATAGTAGTGAACATTCTGTTTAATTTTCAAGTGTTTGTCTATAATGGTTCCACAGATGGGGACATAATGGTCAACTTACATCAATAATGGGGATACCCTTTAACTTATAGATTCAAATTTTATACTTTTTGTTAGAGCGGACTAAGCAATATAGGTTCTTTGTAAATTTCAACTGTCTATCTATAACAGTTCAAAAGTTTTGCCATATATATCAATTTACATTAACTATTGGGACAGCTTTTAATTTTTAAATTCATATTTTATACTTGTTATTATAGCAGACTTAACGATAAAAGTTCTTTTTAAATTTCAACTGTCTCTCCATAACGGTTCAAAAGTTAGGCCATATTCAAATTAAACCAACTAATGAGACACCCTTTAATTTCTAATTTTAAATATTTATACTTATTATAATAGACAGATAGTAAAGAACATTCTGAGCAACTTTCAAGTGTTTGTCTATAACGTTTCAAAAGATAATGGTGAAATTACGTCACTTATGGGGTTACCCTTTAATTTTTTTTTTATTACTTTTTGTTATTGGGAGCTATAGTGGTACGCAATTTTTTAAATTTTAATTTGGTGCCCATTACGGTTCTTAATACTCGAAAAAAACATGTATGTTGTATGGGGACACCCTTTATTTTTTAAAATAATAAACTGTTATTAAAACTGGAACAATCTGTACGCATAGCCTTTCTCATAGAGAAAAAATTTTTAAAATCGGTTCAGAAATGACCGAGTTCTGAAGGCACAAGCATACAAAAAAAAGCAACACATAGACGAATTGATAACCTCCTTCTTTTTTTGAAATCGGTTAAAAATTCATTCCGTTACATCATTTTATTATAGTTTGGTGTAAAACAAGAGAAAATTTTAATATTAAATAGAAAAACACAAATTTGTTTAAAAATTTTTCTTGACCAATCATTTTTGAAAGTTGATTGAAAGTATGAATAAATGCAGCTTTTTATTGATTGCAAGTAAAAATTTTGCAATCAATTGAGTGAGTGAAGAATTCTTGCACTAAATCTGCGTTGAGTGGTAGTGCAAACATTTGCACTACTCACTCAAAATTCATTTGATTGCTAGTGAAGATTTGCAGTTTACCACTAAACTGCAAAAAAAAAAAAATAGTACAATAATTTCTTTTGCAATATGATTTAGTGGTAGTGCAATGCTGATTTCAATCAAAATTTAGGGCACTACCCCCAACTATGTATTTATTATGAATATGGATATAGGTATTTAACCAACCAAATTCAAATAAAGGAATACAAGAAGTTTTTTTTTTTTGAAATTCAACATGAAACCACCTCACCCTAAAAACATACATTTCGAAAAAGTTTTCCAGAATTTCGAAAAGAAGGATGGTACAATCCAGAAGATGCATTACATATTGCAGACATCTAATTTTTCTCTTTATAATAATGGACTTATGTTTGAAAAGATATTCACTCAAATTAATATTTATTTATAATTAAACTGAAACACTAAGGAATAATAATTGTGCACAATTTTTATTATAATTTCATAGCTAAAACAAAGCAATTAGTTGTAATTAAATTCAATTTTAATTTTTTTTTTTTTTGTTACGTAACAAACCACATGTTTTAGTTGAAATAAATATTTGTTTTAAATATAATACATTATAATACCGAACTATAAACCTGATAAAAAATTTTAAGTACAAAAAACATCCAAAAGTTCTTTACGTATGTGAAACTTTTATGCAAAACCTTGATGAAAAATTCAACAACAACAGAAATAAAAACAATTATGAAAATACAGGATAAAATAATAGTGTAATAAAATGCTAAGTGTAATTATTAGTTAATTAACATTCGTAATAATATTTTTATTAAGTTAAGAGTACTGCAGTATAGTAGTTATTCCAAAAAACATTTATATGTAAATGTACTCCGACTCCGACTCCTACTCACAGTCACTCATTTACTCAACTGCACTAATACATATGTACATATTTCACTACCTCAACGCAAAAAGTTTGTTAATACAACAAGAAGTACGAGTAAGAAACGAAAACAAAAAATATTTAAATAGAAATTTATGAAATAAAATCTAAAACGATACTCACAAGAATAAAATTAAAATTAATATTTTTTTGTTTGAAAACAATTAGTACGGAAGGAAGCTTGGCAGATAATATTAAACTCTGCTAAAGTAAAATTTTATTTCTTTGGCAAAGTTTGAGCGAGTTTGAGGCAGAGATAATAAAGACATTAAGTGTGTGAATAAATTAATTTTATACCGAAATAATAAAAAAGAAATATACATATAAAAAAAAAACCAAAACGAATTAACACAAAGCATATAAAATATTACAGAGAAAACAAAAGGTTAAATGTTTTTTTATGTAAATGATTGCTAAAATACCTTAAGGTTGTTAATAAGCCTGTATTCATTTCAATAACGAAAAACACACGCACATATTTTTTGTTTGGCTTCTTTAGCAATTTTCTAATTGATAAAAGAAAACATAACTTTTTGTTGGGCTTAAGAGGAAGTAGTATGCTTCTAGGGGTTGGTAAAGGCATAAATAGTTGTTAGTGGGTGGCTTATGAAATAAAAAGTAGTTAAGCAACATTTGAACGTTTTAATTGTATTTTTAACCAAATAAAAGTTAATTATCTTAATAAACTTTCGAGGCAGTATGTATAATTTAGGCATAGCAATAGGAATTAAATAAAAATATTATCAAATTATAATATAACACAGGGTTACAAAATATTTTTCTGATGACTAACTTTTTGCAGACAATTAAAATAAATTTAATAATGCAGTTACTTCAACCGATATACTCTTGTGTAAAAAATTATGAAGGTTGCACCACCTAGATTACAAAAAACGATTTGTTCGATTTGTTCAGATAAAATATTTGGAAAATTTTAAATGGGGATTTAAGTTAAAACTCTGTTTTTAAAACGCTATCATAATTTTTTTTAAGTTAAATATTAATAAAAATGGTCGAAGTTTTATAATAAATTAATATAAGCTAAAAAATAATGTTGGGAATAAAACAAATAAAGAAAAAGTTTCTTTCACTGCCAACTAAAAGTTAGCTGAAGCAACAACAAATATAGGTGGTAAAAAATATCCGGCCATGCCGAATCTTATATACGCTTCACCATAGTAATATTAACTATAACTTTATGTTTCCCTATCTCACAATAATATGCATTGGGTTTTTACTTTGATAATTTTCAACTTCATTATTACAAATATAATATAAATATTATCGAAAATGTTTTGTAAAAAAATTTTAAAGAAATTTTATAGAAAATTTTTTATACAAATTTTACTGAAAATTTTTTATACAAATTTTTTTATACAAATTTTATAGAAAATTTTTTTATACAAATTTTATAGAAAATTTTTTTATACAAATTTTATAGAAAATTTTTTTATACAAATTTTATAGAAAATTTTTTTATACAAATTTTATAGAAAATTTTTTTATACAAATTTTATAGAAAATTTTTTTATACAAATTTTATAGAAAATTTTTTTATACAAATTTTGTAGAAAATTTTTTTATACAAATTTTGTAGAAAATTTTTTTATACAAATTTTGTAGAAAATTTTTTTATACAAATTTTATAGAAAATTTTTTTAAAAATTTTATAGAAAATTTTTCATACAAATTTTATAGAAAATTTTTCATACAAATTTTATAGAAAATTTTTTATTGAAAATTTTTTATACAAATTTTATAGAAAATTTTTTTTTAAAAATTTTATAGAAAATTTTTTATACAAATTTTATAGAAAATTTTATAGGAAATTTTTTATACAAATTTTATAGAAAATTTTTTATACAAATTTTATAGAAAATTTTTAATACAAATTTTATAGAAAATTTTTTATACAAATTTTATAGAAATTTATTTTATACAAATTTTATAGAAATTTATTTTATACAAATTTTATAGAAATTTATTTTATACAAATTTTATAGAAATTTATTTTATACAAATTTTATAGAAATTTATTTTATACAAATTTTATAGAAAATTTTTTATACAAATTTTATAGAAATTTATTTTATACAAATTTTATAGAAATTTATTTTATACAAATTTTATAGAAATTTATTTTATACAAATTTTAAAGAAATTTATTTTATACAAATTTTAAAGAAATTTATTTTATACAAATTTTAAAGAAATTTATTTTATACAAATTTTATAGAAATTTATTTTATACAAATTTTATAGAAAATTTTTTAAATTTTTTATACAAATTTTATAGAAAATTTTTTATACAAATTTTATAGAAAATTTTTTATACAAATTTTATAGAAAATTTTTTATACAAATTTTATAGAAAATTTTTTATACAAATTTTATAGAAAATTTTTTATACAAATTTTATAGAAAATTTTTTATACAAATTTTATAGAAAATTTTTTATACAAATTTTATAGAAAATTTTTTATACAAATTTTATAGAAAATTTTTTATACAAATTTTATAGAAAATTTTTTATACAAATTTTATAGAAAATTTTTTATACAAATTTTATAGAAAATTTTTTATACAAATTTTATAGAAAATTTTTTATACAAATTTTATAGAAAATTTTTTATACAAATTTTATAGAAAATTTTTTATACAAATTTTATAGAAAATTTTTTATACAAATTTTATAGAAAATTTTTTATACAAATTTTATAGAAAATTTTTTATACAAATTTTATAGAAAATTTTTTATACAAATTTTATAGAAAATTTTTTATACAAATTTTATAGAAAATTTTTTATACAAATTTTATAGAAAATTTTTTATACAAATTTTATAGAAAATTTTTTATACAAATTTTATAGAAAATTTTTTATACAAATTTTATAGAAAATTTTTTATACAAATTTTATAGAAAATTTTTTATACAAATTTTATAGAAAATTTTTTATACAAATTTTGTAGAAAATTTTTTATACAAATTTTATAGAAAATTTTTTATACAAATTTTATAGAAAATTTTTTATACAAATTTTATAGAAAATTTTTTATACAAATTTTATAGAAAATTTTTTATACAAATTTTATAGAAAATTTTTTATACAAATTTTATAGAAAATTTTTTATACAAATTTTATAGAAAATTTTTTATACAAATTTTATAGAAAATTTTTTATACAAATTTTATAGAAAATTTTTTATACAAATTTTATAGAAAATTTTTTATACAAATTTTATAGAAATTTATTTTATACAAATTTTATAGAAATTTATTTTATACAAATTTTATAGAAATTTATTTTATACAAATTTTATAGAAATTTATTTTATACAAATTTTATAGAAATTTATTTTATACAAATTTTATAGAAATTTATTTTATACAAATTTTATAGAAATTTATTTTATACAAATTTTATAGAAATTTATTTTATACAAATTTTATAGAAATTTATTTTATACAAATTTTGTAGAAATTTTTTATACAAATTTTATAGAAAATTTTTTATACAAATTTTATAGAAAATTTTTTATACAAATTTTATAGAAAATTTTTTATACAAATTTTATAGAAAATTTTTTATACAAATTTTATAGAAAATTTTTTATACAAATTTTATAGAAAATTTTTTATACAAATTTTATAGAAAATTTTTTATACAAATTTTATAGAAAATCTTTTATACAAATTTTATAGAAATTTATTTTATACAAATTTTATAGAAATTTATTTTATACAAATTTTATAGAAATTTATTTTATACAAATTTTATAGAAATTTATTTTATACAAATTTTATAGAAATTTATTTTATACAAATTTTATAGAAATTTATTTTATACAAATTTTATAGAAATTTATTTTATACAAATTTTATAGAAATTTATTTTATACAAATTTTATAGAAATTTATTTTATACAAATTTTATAGAAATTTATTTTATACAAATTTTATAGAAATTTATTTTATACAAATTTTATAGAAATTTATTTTATACAAATTTTATAGAAATTTATTTTATACAAATTTTATAGAAATTTATTTTATACAAATTTTATAGAAATTTATTTTATACAAATTTTATAGAAATTTATTTTATACAAATTTTATAGAAATTTATTTTATACAAATTTTATAGAAATTTATTTTATACAAATTTTATAGAAATTTATTTTATACAAATTTTATAGAAATTTATTTTATACAAATTTTATAGAAATTTATTTTATACAAATTTTATAGAAATTTATTTTATACAAATTTTATAGAAATTTATTTTATACAAATTTTATAGAAATTTATTTTATACAAATTTTATAGAAATTTATTTTATACAAATTTTATAGAAATTTATTTTATACAAATTTTATAGAAATTTATTTTATACAAATTTTATAGAAATTTATTTTATACAAATTTTATAGAAATTTATTTTATACAAATTTTATAGAAATTTATTTTATACAAATTTTATAGAAATTTATTTTATACAAATTTTATAGAAATTTATTTTATACAAATTTTATAGAAATTTATTTTATACAAATTTTATAGAAATTTATTTTATACAAATTTTATAGAAATTTATTTTATACAAATTTTATAGAAATTTATTTTATACAAATTTTATAGAAATTTATTTTATACAAATTTTATAGAAATTTATTTTATACAAATTTTATAGAAATTTATTTTATACAAATTTTATAGAAATTTATTTTATACAAATTTTATAGAAATTTATTTTATACAAATTTTATAGAAATTTATTTTATACAAATTTTATAGAAATTTATTTTATACAAATTTTATAGAAATTTATTTTATACAAATTTTATAGAAATTTATTTTATACAAATTTTATAGAAATTTATTTTATACAAATTTTATAGAAATTTATTTTATACAAATTTTATAGAAATTTATTTTATACAAATTTTATAGAAATTTATTTTATACAAATTTTATAGAAATTTATTTTATACAAATTTTATAGAAATTTATTTTATACAAATTTTATAGAAATTTATTTTATACAAATTTTATAGAAATTTATTTTATACAAATTTTATAGAAATTTATTTTATAAAAATTTTATAGAAAATTTTTTATACAAATTTTATAGAAAATTTTTTATACAAATTTTATAGAAAATGTTTTATAAAAATTTCATAGTATAAGTTTTCTGGGGATTCAATACTAATCTGTTATCAGTAGACCTATCAGAAATACCATTGACATTAGGGACACTTAAAACTAATATTTAATTATATTTTTGGACATATTTTTATATGAAAATAAGGTTTAACCTAACACAGGAAGGAGTTAAGCTATGCATTACATACATATTTTCGTGGCAAAAATAAAAATAACTGCTTAATTCGACTTAAGCTCTTATGTTAGTTATCGTGTACGACTCATTTATTTGAATATGTTATTTTTGGAAAAGTAAAACGACATATTTTAATGTACCGACAGAAAGCAATATCCCTAACTGCAATGGCAATAAATTCATAGGAATCAGCTACAAAGTCTTAAAAAAATCTATACATATAACAAAATAATAACTCATTTCTGTCTGTCTGCTTTCTTTTTTGCGTTCGCATCACGTAAAAAATACTGGATGGATTTTAACAAAATTTTGTGAGGAGGTACCTTAGTATCCTGATTCCAATATAGGATACTTTTTTTTCCGCAAAAATATCTTATTTCCAAGAGAAAAAGCAGTAAAAGTAGGCAGTTATTTTTGTAGGAAAGTAAATACATATGCCATAACTGAAGCACTAACCACTAACAGATAGCGATGTTTTATAAAGTAAATACATAACATTTGAATTCTATTTTTTAATAAGCACAAGGTTTTATTTATAAAAATGTTTTAATAGTTTTTAATTTCAATATTTCGCTTCACCATTGGGTAGCATCGTCAGGAAATAAAAATAATGAAAGTTATAAAATGAAGATGCTACCCAATGGTGTAGCGAAAAAATGAAAATAAAAATTATTAAAACATTTTTATAAAAAAGGCCTTGTGCTTATTAAAAAATGGAATTCAAATATAATAAAAAAAGATCAAAAACTACAATAATTAGTAAATACATAACCATAACTAAAGCATTAAAGCGGAACTAAAAAAGTAAGGGTTTTTGGAGTGAATTGATTTCAAAATTGCACAAAATATTGAAAGGACGCCCATGAAGTGGCGGGTACAGCTAGTACAAAACAGAACATAAGTAGTTATTCCTTGCAGCCATAGATTTGATATACATAACATTAATAATTATTTAGCAGAGTTTTCTTTAAAGTAAAATGCGATTTAATTTTTTGAAAAGGTGATTATTTAAAACAACTTATTCAAAATATTACAAACTCCACCCTTAACAATAACAATAAAAATAATTTATAATACTTCAATTGTTACCGAAAAATGTTTTTTTTTGTGAGTAACAAAGTGCATAATTATTATCTACGTTTTCCCTAAAGGTATGTCAGTAACACAATATTTCCTTTGAAGATATGGTATGTTTGTGATTACAAGGGTTAAAATAAAATTTCGTTTCAGTTTTGCTCTTTGTTTATTTTTAACTAAAATTAAACATGCAAGATTCTTATTCCTTGTTCCATTAAGCCAACACAATAAGCGTGTAATGAAGAAAAATAACTTAATTTCAAATTATGTTTTTTTCCATTTTCTTTTCTTTTTTAATTCATCTTAGTATGTAGATGGTTAGCTATGCTGACAATGTGTCTTAAGGTTACCAATTGCGTATTTAAGCATATACGATGAATATGATGATTGCGTTAATAATTTGATGTACATACAGTCAACGAAAAATCTATAATACTTACATATGTATGTATAAAATTCATATTCTTTTAAGTTTTTCATTGTGGTGAACGAAATTTAGGATGTATTTAAAGTTTAAATTAAAATTACTTTAGCCTCTTCGTTTTAAACATAGGATAAATATTGGCCCAAAGCTTATAAATTTTGGCATCAATGTATGTAAGTCATATACACCTAAGTACATTCTAGGCCCGAGCTTAAGCACACGTCCAATTATTTAACATATATGTATTTGTATATGGAAATAGCTAAATAGCATACAGTGGTCCTAAAAATAGTGTGTTTAAATTACACCGAAATATAGCAGACTAGCGTTGACCACACACGTTGTGTACATCCTGACAAAATCGATTTTGCCTTGAAATTTTAAGACTTTTACTTATTTACTTTATATGAAGGTGCGCATCGCTGGATAAAACTCTAAAATTTATATAAAATTCTAAAAATTATTGTAAAGCTCTGCAAAATACAGACAGGAAATGAGTTACCCATTATTTTAAAACAGCGCCATCTGTCGCGCAACATTGGTTAAAATGTACTGCTTTCAAAAATAAAAGATGCCTTAAAATAGGCAGTACCTTTAAATCGTTAAAAAAACTGCTTTTTCTCCACTTTCTCTTAGAAATAAGATATTTTTGCGGAAAAAAGTATCCTATATTGGAATCAGGATACTAAGGATACTCAGAATACTCCTCACAAAATTTTTTTAAAATTCATCCGGTAGTTTTTAGGTGATGCGAACACAAAAAAGGAAAGACAGACAGACAGGAAATGAGTTAATATTTTATTTTATGTATAGATTTGATTTGATACCTTTCTCAGAATTTATATGGTTTACACTGCAATTGTTTGACATTAATTTTTATTTTTTTTTTAAGAGAAGTACCATTCCGGCAATTAATGCCTTTATTAACTGTGTTACTTTGGAAAGGGATAGTAATAGATTATACAGATGTTTAGTGTGATAATAAAGCTTCGTATCTGGCAACACTGCAATTGCACTTTGAGATTATTTTTCGAAAAAGCGCCTCTGGGTTGAAGCTAGCATAGCCAATTTATAATTATTTTACTTCGCCGGCGATTTAGTGCTATGTGGTAATACCGGCGAAAGAGGGCGCTGTGATATGCCTTATAATAAAGAGAAATTAATCCGAATAAGAAAAATTGATGTTAACACGGCTGAGTATTGAACTCATGGCCATTGCTTGGTAGTCAACATGCTAAGCACTTAAGCTACAGCATCGCCAATTATATTTCATAATCAAAAGATTTTATAACATTACACATGACAAGCTTTCTGTCAGAAGTTTTTTTTTATAAAAGATAGAGTAATAAACAAGTATTCAATTTTATTTATAATTTTCCATCATATGTTTTTTTTATTCAATGTGCTGTTTATGTAACCCAATTAAACAAATCGTCGAGGTTATTCCTATACAAATTTACAGACCAATTAGAGAGTTAGAGTAGAGTACAAGGACCAAATTTTAATGTGAAATATTCTCGTTAAGCATGACCTTCATATTTTTTCGAGTGACCATTTTTATAATACGATTTCATAATTCCACCATGTTGTTGTGTTCCGTATTGTTAAATGCCTAATTTTGTAAAATTTATTCTGTCGGGGATGCATGTGGAAACTCATCTCGAGTTACCCATTATATGATTTCCACTGTACGTAGGCTATAACAAGGTTTAACTCTTCACCAAAGTAATAATGTTTTATGTTTTGCTTTACATGTTCTTGTTGATGTTTGTTTTTTTTACTTTTTTCTGTTGCCTATTTTTTGTGTGTTTTATCTTGCTGTTGTATGTTTATTTCGTAAAGTTTTGGTTGAAAAGGATGAAAATTGAGTTAATACCTGCTTAAGCACTTTGTTGCGTTGATAACCTAAGCCTAGTATTTCTTTTAGTTGCTTGTTTTCATATGCGATTGCCTGTATGTGTATTAGTTATACTTCATTTTTGCTCTTTGCGGATACACAGTACATCTTTAATATTCACACAAATACACAGACTCACATTAACATATGTATCTACACACATAGACACTTTAACTTCGTTGTGCCATAGATTCAATTATTTACATGTTACTGATAAAACAGAATTTCTAAATAGCTGGCTTAGTGTTTTTGGTTTTCATTAAATTACTACATCGAATACAAACCAACACCCACACAAATGTGTGATTATATACAATAACATTTATGTATGTGTGTATGTTTTTTTTATTAGGTTTAAGCCTGTGCATTTGTATGTGCATAACTGAGTGTAAAATTGAATATTAAACTGAAATGAAGTGTAAGAATATTGTTTTTTTTTGCTCCTACTTGTTATACGTACGGTTGTTTGAGCAGTATTTTAGCTTGTATTATAGTTGAAATATTTTGAATTATTTTTAAAGCTTTACATGTTACAAGAAATGGATTTATAATATTTTTATTAAATGTTGTCAAAATGTGATTAAGTGAATTGCTGCATAGTATGTTTTAAAACATGAAATACCTTACAATCCGCCACTACAAATCAACTGATTTTATTATTCGAACACGAGGTGCAACGACGAAACTAAAAACAACTTTCAAAACTTTTATTTCTCTATCTCCAGTTCCTTTTTTTGTTTGAAAAGCTTATTAAATGAATCCATCGTCAGTCAAATAAAATAATTATCTCAATGGCTGTCGGCAAGCAATTTTTCATCACATATAATCTTAAAAGTTGTCAATTTTTTATGGCACAAAAAAGTTTTATTAAAAAACTCATATAAATAATTAAAATATAAAATCAAAAGATTTAAAATCTTTTTTACTTCTTTACTTAACAACGTTCCACTAAAAACACCAGAAGACGTATAGCAGAGACCTATTTATTTCGACCAAAACCTCAAATCAGCTGTTCAACATGCAAAAGTCTATGAAAAATTACCTGGAGGACGTGGACTCAACTTCACAATCAGATGATTCATTATGGCGTGCATGTAGAAACCTTAAAAGACCGGTCGTACGTAAGCCTCGCATACGAACTTCTTGTAGAGTCTGGACAAGAAATAATACGAAAATGGCAATCTCTTTGTTGGTCATTTAAAAAATGATTTTACTTCAAATGTCTCGACTGATATAGCTGAGGTGCTACCTATCGATGTTAGTCCGGCAGTTATCCTAAGGTTTGAGCTTAGAGATATTGAAAAGGCAATAAGTGATTTAAAATCCAAGAAAGCTCCTGTCATTAATGAAACTACTGTCAATATGTTATTCGAATTGCACCGTGTAGCTAAAAAAGTTATTCTTTAATGCCATTTTACGTCTTGAATACTTTCCTACGAAGTGGAAGATTTCTTTAATAACTATGATACCTAAACCAGGGAAAGACCACACAAAGGTAGAATCATACAGGCACAAAGTCTTTTACCAAACATACCGAAGCTGTTTGAGAGAATATTATTAACTAAACTGAATCCAATTCTTAGCGCGAAAGGATATATTCCGAACCATCAATTCAGCTTTAGAAAACAACATGCGACCAAACAAACATGCAGATTAGTAAATGTAATTTAAAAAAACCTTAAAAGAAAATGCTGTTCTGCCCTTTTATCGACGTTTCTCAAGCTATTAGAAAATTATTTAACTAATCTAAAGTTTGTGCTAAAACAAAGAGATTTTTTAAGCTCGTCTCAGCCGGAGTTCCACAAGGTAGCATTTTGGGACCCGTTTTATACCAGCTATACACATCAGATATGCCAATTAGCACCCGAGTGCACGCATCAGCATTTGCTGATGACACAGCACTCTTAAGTATTCATGAAAGCGCCCAAGTAGCATCACAACATTTACAAGACCACATAATCAATTTGGAAAAATGGTTGAATAAATGGAAAGGAATAAATAAAGGTGAATGAACAAAAATGTACTCACACAACTTTTACAGTGCCTAGTTACTCATTCTCACTATTCGCATAAATAAACAAATCATACCTCAGCCTTCGGACGTGAAATTTCTCGGTATACATCTTGACCGGCGCCTTATTTGGAAAAGCCACATTGAATCCAAATTAACACAAATGAAATTAAAGCAATGCAACTAAACTGGGTTATTGGCAGAAATTCTACTCTCGTCTTAGATTACAAACTTTTATTGTACAAGTCAATTCTAAAACCAATTTGGTGTTATGGCATTCAATTATGGGGAGCTGCTTCAGCTAGAAATGTAAAAAAATCAAAAGGCGCCAAAATAAGATTCGACGGATGATCACAGTTGCTCCCTGGTAACTTACTTAATGGCCCGTAACATACTAAATGAACGTCGAAAAATTAATTATTTTCTGTTTTATTATTTTCCGATTATGCTCAAAAACTATAAAGCTCTTCATCTCTATATACCAAAGGCACATTATAATTTCATTTTGATATGCCAAACGGTATGACCTGTACAAACTCCACAAAAATAGTGGCATACACACAGACATCAACGCGAAAATAGTCAAAATGGATTCAGGAGACCTCAAAACGTATAAATCGGTCGAAATCCTGACCTCGATTTTTTTCGTGATTACTATACTTTACTACGACGTATGGTAAAGTAAAAAACTTAGAAACTTAGCAGAATGTATTTTCTGGATCGCTACATCCGTTTTCAGCATTCTTCGTATCAATCCACAAGGAAATTGGTATATATCTTTCTTGCTATTAGCTAACCTTTGGCTAGCAACTAACAAGAATTAAATATTTTTTCAAATTACAAATTTTTGATTACTAACGTAATAGTGTTGAAGATAACAATATCAAAGCAAGACATCATTACATCGTTTATATAATTTATACTATTATTTATACTTTTTTTGTGATATTTCGTTACTTTTTACAAATATTCGATAATTTAGTAAAGTTTTGATTTGTATAGTAAATTCTTTGTGGTATAATGATTTTCTTATATAGGCTTTTGGGGAGTTGTCGGTTTTGTACTTAAGTTTCTTCTTGTTGTGTGATTGTTTCATAATTAAATATTCCACATACGCCGCGACATAAATAGTTTCCATATAACCATGGGACAAAAATAGAAGTTGACACATACTTCTGAAATTTTGCAGGTCAGTTATATTTATTCAACATTACAATTTGGAAACTCAGACTTGTTATACCATTTATAATCCCTCTTGAGAAAAACACTCTTGGTTCTGTCAAGTGTCCTTTATAGAAAAAATGCATTAAGTCTTATGAAAATTTATTTAGTTTTAATTATAAATGCTCATCGTCTTTATTTAAATTAGTCTCACCATCATTACCGAAATGCATATTATTTTTAATATAAATATATCTACTTAATACATATATCTATATATATGTAGATTTGAGGATATTAATAATGAAATTTTAATCAAAACTTGTTTGTCGTGATCAAACTTATGTTAAAAACGACTACAAATGCCGTTGGCTACAATTATAGCCGTGTAGTGTGCTGCATCGTAAACTCTGATTTTGTTGTAGAAATACATGCATGCATACATACATACATACATACATACAAACATACTTACATACTTACATACATATTTTACTTTTATAAAAATAAAATAACTTTTTCAGAAAGTATTTTTATCTTGTCAAAACAAATAAATTTATTGGCTCAAAACCTCTAATTGTAAATAAATTTATTATATTTGATATTTGTCGTAAAGTAGCACGTGCACGCGTCATTGTCGCTATTGCTTTAAGTCAATCAGACCTTGTTGCTTGGCCTTCGAGTGACTCTCGCACTGGCTGATTGGCTTCACCGAATAGCTGTACTGCGGTATTGTTATTGGTGGTTGTATTAATCCGCTAAGTGTTATCGTTTTGGTTATCGTGTATAACCTTAAACAATAGATTGATACTGGTGGAGAATAATAATACTCTAGGAGAAGACTGTAGTGAGTCTAGTTCTACTTCCTGTGCAAGGGCACAGGTCGGCTTGATGTCCCTGGAGAAAGCTCCTATATGTTGATAGACCCTGGCAATATAACCTAGTGTTGGCCATTTTAAATTAAAATCGAAAAAAATAAATTCAATAGTTTTATTGTTGAATATAGCGATTTTTAATATGTATTTTATCATCTTGGCTTTTTTTTTGCGGAACGAAATGATACACTATTGAAATAAAACAAAAAGAGGAAATAGATATAAAAACATTTCTGTTTACATTTTATATATTTTTCTTCTTCCAATATTAGCTATTTCATCCTTTCAATTTTAGATTAAGAAAAGACGAAAAAAAGTGAGTGTCATTAAGGCTTTACAAAAGTATTAGACTAAGT
Organism: Phasia obesa; assembly: GCA_949628195.1. NCBI lineage: Eukaryota > Metazoa > Arthropoda > Insecta > Diptera > Tachinidae > Phasia > Phasia obesa. The sequence goes on from OX451215.1 coordinate 36,591,103, forward strand.
TGGCTGCAACCACAACAGTGATCGTAGAGCCATGTAGCTATGATGGTTTGAAAATTATCATCCTCATATGAACATGTGTATTTTTGTTTTGACAGCTTGTAGTTGGTGTTTAATTCAAAAATTAAAAAAAATCAATTACTCTTTGACTAATATTCGTAATAAATATTATTCTTAAACGAAAGCTGGATTTGTATTTTAGCTGTGTAAAAAAGTTAGTTTCTCAATTTTAAACAACGTTTCCAAAATTTTCGTTTATAGTTTTAAGAGTTTGTCGATTTTTATTTCTTCAAGTTCGTAACTTCATTTACCTTTTTAAGCGTACTTGATCGCTTTTGTAATAAAAATATTACAAAATGGCTAAATAAGTAAATTAGAGATGTCAATCGAACACAGCTAATATTTAATTTCATGGATATTTTTAAATCATGCTTATAGTTTTTTAATGGCGTAATGTTTTTTGAATTTCCTTATCAATTACTAAAAATTGTTAAAGTTTCAGCAGTTGAAAATAATATCACGCTTAACGAATTTCCAAAAATGTTCCGTCGACAAAAAATACATCAAGTATGTTTTCGTTTGTTAAAAAAATAAATGCGTATAACACATACATACATATTATGTACATATGTATATTAAATTTTATATCACTTTTTCATATGAAAAATAAAATACACTTTTGTATGTCAACATGCAACTGGCAAAACTAACAAATACAAAATATGTTTATTAATTTACATTTTTTAGAATCATTTTTATTAAAAATTTTTATGTTCGAGTAGCTTAAACGCAAGCAACGCAAATCAAATATTTGCAATTTTCAATATTATTTGAACAGAAGAAATTTTGTATAAAAGCAATAACCAAGTTTACGGTTGATGTCAACAGCAAAAACAGCACCCGCTTTATGTATGAAAAGAACCATCATGAAAAATGAATAAATACGAAATTTTTTAATTTAAAGTTAAAAGAAGTAAAGTTTTTATTGCCTTAAAACAAAAAAGTTTTAAACACATAAAAATTTATTTAAATTTATAGTTAAAGGAATAATAATTACAAGTTGGATGATAATTAAAAAAAAAAAAGAAAAAAAAATGAGAAAATTGTGTTTTTAAACACTAGGAGCATTACATTCTATCATCCTACAGAATGTTATGCCTAACTTCAAAAATTCATCTGTATGGTAATATATGTAGTTAAACTAATTAAAAATTAAAATATTCAATATGTTTTTGATGACCTTAAGATTTCTGTTGTCTTTCGTTACTATTTATTATTATTATTGTTATTAGTGTTATTATTATTATTATTATTATTATTAGTTTTATTAGTTTTATTAGTTTTTTAACCAACAGTTTTTTCTTTCTTTTGTTATTGAAGAGAAACATTCAAAATTAATTTAATTACAGAGTTTAAAGCTTTCCTTAGCTGCTCTTACGAGACACTGGGCTGCATAGTTCAAGTTCTCGTTTCGGTCCGATCTGTGTTTCTTAAGCTGGATTCACCCATTTTTTCTGGACAAACAATTTTTTGTTCAGACAACATTTTTTATACGTAGTTTCACATTTCTCTCAGAGAGTGAGAGAAGTGTGAGATAAGTGATTTTGTCCAGGCAACTCACAGCTTGATTTGGTTTAATTTTAATTGATTGAAATGAGTTGCCACAAAATTTTTTTTTTTTTGGAAAAAGTTAAAGAAAAGTTAGAAAAGTTAAAGTTAAAGTTAGAGTTGCCATTATATAGTGTTTGCATAGTATGAAATTGTGGCATTTGTTTTGTTTGAAAATGGAATTAAAAGAAGCAATTGCCCTCCAGTTTATAATGAAAATGAAAAAGCCCAGAGCAATAGCTCTAATAAAAATAATCAAGCATAGCGCCAATAGCAATCGCCATTAGAATTTAACGTAAGCAAACGTAGTGGGGTCCATGCGATGAAAATTAACAAAGGATTTTACATTATTTAAGCGCATCTCAGGAACCAATGAGTGATAGTAGCCGATTACTATTCTTTGCTTTAATATTTCTTTTACTGCAATTCTTTTTGGAATTTTTTATTTTAACAGCTATTGAAAAATAATTTTCTTTAATAATACAAGTTTTAATAAACAAACTGTTAAAATAATAAAAAATATGTAATTTCACAACAAGATTTTATTTTTAATCATTTGCTGCAATGTTGCCACGTTGTAAAATTAACATGTTGTAGAAAACTCTCAGAAAAAAAAATATTTGTTCTAACAAAAATTTTGTCCGGACAAAATGGGTGAATCCAGCTTAAGGGTATCATCTTCTTACAATTTACAAGTCTAAGGGTTATCGCGAAATTCCATTCTTACCGCAAAACTTTTGCCACTACAACAACTAAACGTAAAATAAATGCAAAAGAGCAACCTAATATCAATTAGTGCTGTGAAACTTAGATTTGCTTCTAATGGTATTGTAAGAAAACTTCACGCCAGGATAAAATAATTTATTCTCATGATTAATTAAATGGTTTCTGTAGATGCATTCTTCGATTGTAAGAAAAAAATCACTCAAAGCCATATTACAAAAATTAAAATTATATTCGCATAGGCTCGAGATAAGCCGGGTTTTTTCTAATAGTTTAGATTTTGTTTAAGTTTAATAATTGGATTTTTTTTCTGAAAATTTGGAAAAAGCCACTGATGCACTTTCTGAGCACTAGCGCAATAGCTATTTGAATATGCTTCCCCCATAAAAACCCATTCCGATTATTATATTTTTTGGAAATACTTTTTTCGTGTTTTTTTTTCAATAAATATTTTTTTTAATAAATTGCAAAAAAGGAGTTACACATAGTTAGAAATGAATAATATTATATAAGATACCAAATACAATTTTAAAATATAATAAATATATAAATTTTGTGTTTTGTGTTTTGCAAAAATCTGTCAACTGGTCTGTTTTTAATATTTAAAATTATTTACAGCTAAAATGCATTTTTACATGTTTCAGCTAAGATTCGTCTCAATTTAAAAAAAAAATATTTAATTATTTCGTTAAAATGATATTAAAAATAAACTTTAACTTCTGGCGTAAATAAAAAAAAATCTGATTTTTCGTACGCTTCTGTCTAAGGATTTTGTACTCTGCTTTTAACAAAACTGTTCTGGAGCTAAAAAAAATATTTATTTAACGATTACTTAAAAGAGTTTTTTGTGTGTGGGCTGGACTGAATTTGGTTTTAATTTTGACTGAATTTGGTTTCACCAAGGACATGTGTTTTCTTTTAAATCTAAAATCGATTAATTTTTATTATTCACCTGGAAAAATTTTTAATTTATTTTATTAATGCGCGTAATATTTTCTGATGTTTGAAAATGATCAACTTGTATCGACATAGTAATTAATTGTTTAAATTGCAAATATAATGAATATTTTTTTTCTCAAGTCTTGGCGTTTTCCTGCAGTAAATATTTATCGAAACTTATTTTATTTTGCCTCTTTAGCACTTTTCATAATGAGATTAAATATTAAAAGTTTATACTTCATTTTAAACAACAAACAGCTGATGCTTTTAATATCAAAAAATATACAAAATTTAATCGACAAATAACATTTAATATTTTTCTTCTTTACAATGCATTAAGCAGTATAGTTTATGGGTGTGAAAAATTCAAGTTAAAAAAGTACCCATATGCAAACATATAGACACACACTCAGATAGGATATTGTTAAATAAGCTGATCTATCTGTGTATTTGTGTTTGTGCATGCGTTTGTGTAACATTAAGCTCAATGCAATATGGATCATAAATTGTACTTTATTTATATCTTTAATACAAAAGCGCATACAATATTTCATATTTTATAAAAAAAGGGGAAAAATAAATAAAATTATATGTAAGAAAGAATGATATTTTTCTAAAGTAGTAAGAGTGAGAAGTTAATTAAAAGATTCTCAAAAATGATTAATATGGGAAAAATAATTTAAATCTAAACCGGTGTCAAAGCCATCTTCATAAGTATTTCTGGTAAGTATTTCCTGGCCATTTTGTGCTGATTTTTTAGTTTAAGCTAAAATGATTTTCAACCGGAAATAGTTTTATTTCAGAAAAAATCCGGACTGATCTAAAGTAAAAGTGGCGTAGAATTAGGTATGAAAATGGTAGAGTTGACATAACCTCGAAAAAAAAAAAGATTTTTCATATTTTATTTAAGAACTTTATCGTGATGATTTATGATTTATGTGCTTGATTACACTATTACATTAGTACAACACTTTTTGTAATACTGTTCCTTTGCTTTAAAACAGATAAATTTATTATTTAAATTCTTTGGATTTTTTGTGAGCATTTTCTGTTTGCAAGCGAGCGTTTTGTTTAAATTTTATATAGAGATGACTCATACAATTGAGTGTTTTTCATAAAATTTTTTAATCGATTTGCTCGATTGGAATACAGTAAAGCCACTTTATTTCTAAAACTGAGCCGCATTGACATGATGAAAAACAAGGAAGGATTAGAGAAAGGTTTTTGAAGTGAAAACTTCTTTAGGCACGTTGAGCACTTTTTGGTTGAAAAAAAGTTATTGAACTCAAAAACCATAACCGTCTCACCTAACATTAGTTTCTATACATAGGTCTGCTCGTTTTGGTTGAAAAAAAAAAACAATAATTAAACTCGCATCATCGTCACCTAATGTTAGTTTTTATAGACAGGTTGGATGAAGAAAATTATGAGGGGTGATCCATTTCGAGGTTCCCTACTTTTCTAGAGAAAAAAAAAAAACACAGAAAATTAAAATTTAATGGAGAATGTTTATTATCATTTGAAAGAACATTATTTGGCATTTATTTTTTGAAGATTATGTCTAACAAATCAAATGTTGGCCGTTGCTACGTCGGAGATGGTCCATCCGTTGAGTCCAATTTTCAATGACTCGTTCGACCATTTCGACTGGTAACTGGCGACTGACACGCGTGATGTTTTCCTCCAATGAATGTATCGAAGCGGGTTTGTCCGCATAAACTTTAGACTTTACATATCCCCACAGGAAAAAGTCTAACCGTGTGATATCACACGATCGTGGTGGCCAATCGACCGGCCCAAAAGGTGAAATTATGTGCTCACCGAAATGTTCTCGCAATAAATCCATTGATTGATGCGATATGTGGGAAGTGGCCCCGTCTTGATGAAACCAAATTTCGCCGAGATCACGAGCTTCAATTTCAGACATCAAATAGTCGGTTATCATGGCACGACAATGGTCGCCATTGACGGTTACGTTCGCATCGGCATCATTTTTAAAGAAATATGGATCGAAGATTGCACTGGCCAACAAACCACACCAAACCGTTGTTTTTTCTGGATGAAGTGTCAGCTCTTGAATCTCTTCAAATTACACTTCGTCCCAAATGCGGCAATTTTGTTTATTTATATGCCCATTGAGCCAGAAATGGGCCTCATCCCTAAACAAAATTTGCCTGGAAAACGTCGGATCTTCTTAGAACTTTTCAAGAGCCCATAGAGCGAAGCGATTCAGGCGTAAGTCTTTCCATTATGTAATGTCAAACAATAGTAAACAAAAAGAACATGACAGCATGACACGATTCGCACGTGATCTATCAAAAAAGACTATTGAATAAAGTACCTCGAAATGGATAACCTTTATATCATATAACAAAGCAGTCTATTTTTTGACTAAAACTTAAATAGAATATAAAAATATATAACATGACAACATAAAAATCATGCAACACACATGCTAAAACTGCCCTCACTGCTTACTGACAGTTAAAAAAAAAAATCAAAAATACTGAAAGAAATAGGTTGACACCACATGATGATTAAATTGAAAAAGGGAAAGAACAATTTTCGTTTTTCTTTTCATAATTCCCATCAAATTTTTATATTTGATGCGACAGTTTTTGTTTTTATAAAAAGAAATGAAAAAAAAATCGAACTTGAGGCTGACTTAAAATGTGGTTAACTTGTGATTAAATTACAAGAACTTAATTTTTTTTTCGTTTGCTTGTAGAAATTTAAAGTTTCGTTCTTATTCGGCAGCTAAGTCATCAAAAAATCTTAAGGGTGTAATTCAGGGTAATATGATGGCCACTGTTGTGAAGAAATTAAGCTGAACTAATCATTTTGAAAATAAAAACACATTTTGTTTTTTGCTTCCAAAGTTATAAGGCATCGCTTAAAATCTTTCTATGGTAGATTTGTTGATTTAATTCCAATCCATCTGGCATTCCGTAAGCAACTCTCTGGACTAACTCGTAACTAAAACAAAAAATTTTTTTGCTGTAACAGTGCTGAACCGTTAAAATTTTGTCATTAAAAACGTGAAAAGGTTCAAGCTTTGCACCAACACATGTAAGTTTGTTTTAATAAACTTTTTAACTCCTTAGCAGTTATCTTATATGTGGTAGGCCTTAAATCTTAGTTCTGTTTGCAATATGCCCTCCATGTAATGATCAGCCGCAATGAGTGGATTACGTAGGATTCTGATTTTGAACTTCCGAATTATTACAGGCGTTATTGCTGTGTTAGGATGTCCACCTTCGCAATGTCTTTTAATCCTAGTAGTATCATCGTAACGTATATTGTTCGGACACACAAACATTTTGTTCAGATGTAAATGTTACTCATTAGCGATATTCCAGTCAAACTCAAAGCAATAACGATATTGCTTTCATTTTTTACTGCGCTGCACAGTGAGACAGCCCTGTAGTAACAGCGGAAAAAAATGGTTTTTGGCGTGTCGTCCAATTTGGATGAAATATACTAACAGATATATGAGTAATAATTCCCTGAAATTTCAGCCTCATAACTTCATTACTTTTTGGTCTAGAACAAGTCAAAGTTGAGGTATGCCAACGCGCTTGAAATATTTTAGTTCAATATGTAATATTCAAAAGCTTATTAATAAAAAAATACATAATAAATATAACTTTAAAGTATTTTTTTAATTAATTTAGTTATTGTAGAATGAGTAGATGAACAAATTAATTTAAAAAAAAAACACAAAAAAAATTTCTTAACAACAGAACTGTGGTGTAAAAATTGAACATTTTGCATTTTCAATGGACTAGGAAATATAGAGCAGCCCCTCGCCCTAGGTGCAGACTTATATCAAATGAAAGATTGAAGTCTCAGCTTTCATATTGGTTGTATGGATGGTTGTATGGATGGTGGGGGTAAAAGTTGGCCAAAGTACAAAATTTTTTTCCGATAATATTTGTAACAATATAACATTCAAGTATACCAAAATTGAAAGTTATACCTAAAGTATTACGGACAATACGGCATTTTACAAATTTCGATTGTATGGGAGGTGGGCGAATTTTCTTAATTTTTTCTTTAACTGGAATTGTCTCAAAAATAATCTGTGCAAAATTTCAGAGCTCTACAATGACTCCTTGTATTTAATGCCGGCGTTGTCTCACTGTCCGCTGTTGTAAAAAATATGAAACTAGCGCACAGTGGGGTAGAATCAAAATAATTCAGCCATTTTTAAAGGGCTAAGTGGATTGATCAAAAATTTGACATGAACGTAGCAGCCTGCACCATTTAAACAAATTATAAATTCACATCTAACACAAAATGTTATCAAACCCTTTTATTTAAGATGATTTAATTTGGTTTTGTTTATTTATATTTTATAACTTTGTTTATTATGGCATTATATTAAACCATTTTTTTTTCTTCGTAAAATGCAAAGAAATATTTTTATTCGAGCTGCATTATTAATACATGTGAACTAGTACAGATACTCATACATAGAAACTACATATATGTAAATATATGGGTATGAAAATATTTGGGACTATGAGAGTGTGTATTGTTATAGTCTTTAATAATACTATGAATTTGGCTTTGTATGTAGATGTTTATTTGCAATTGCATTGACAAAATTAAGGGATTGTCAAAAGAGACGGGTAGGTTATTATATTGTTGTTCGTGGCATCACATCTAGTTTATGGGGAATCATACCGGGTTTACAACTATATGATCCAATGGTGATGTTTGCAACTTTTAATTTTAACCCAGCGACTCAACTCTCAAGTTTAGTTATTTCCAAACCACTAGACAATTAATTGTTAAACGTTAGTTAGGTTAAAAAAAACGTTTTTTTTTTATAAAAGAGTTTAATCAGTTGCAATTACTGATCGATGTTGGTTAGAAAAGAAAGGGCTTGAAAGGATTTTTTCACTATTAACTATAAACAAAAATTTACCAGCCCCTATCGCATAACTATTTAAAAATAAATATAAAATTATGGCCTTCAAAAAGAACAAAATGAAAAAAAATTCAAAAGAAAAATGTCGCAATGTTGACAGCAATGGATTTAATGTTGCTTAATTTCCGTTTTCGTTATATCACTTATGTACTTTTTATGAAGCAGTGTGTATATATGTACCCTTTTAACCATTTTTACACGCATGCACATATGCACCGCATACAAAGTCAAAATGCAAACAGTCAGTAACAATACAAATACGACAAAAAAAAAAAAAAAAAAAATTCGGTAAAAGTTAACGTATCTACCACAATTAAGCGATGTATGTCATACTAAAGTGTTACTTGACTCTACTGCAATACTTCTTTTTTTAATTTACAAGTTATGATCTATATCTTATTTAATAATCCGCTCTTAAGTCCTCAAAAGGAAGACTAAATAATACAACTTCACCTTTTCAGGTTTAATGAATTCACCCTTAGATCACATTATGACATTACCGAGTGCTACTCTGGGTTCTGGTCCACAGAAATTCGCAGCAGATTCCTCTCTAGCTAGTTGGTCTGCTGCTTATTTCCAGCTATGCGGAGGCACATCTGTTAAGTTTTAAAACACATTCCAGCACTAGTTTGGAGTAAACGCACACATGCCGAATGCGTTTTATAACCGACTGGTTGTTCAGCTCAGCTAAGTATACACTTGCTCCTGCTCTACCTTCCATAAGAGATACATGAGCAAAAATGCTGATATCGTTCTCCATACAAACATTGTGTATAACGTCTTTCGCAATGAAAGTCGGATGCAGTCTTTCGATTAATATTCTTCTACTCATGCGTTCCATCGGCATTTGACCTTATGCTCGATGTTAGGCGTAGAACACCCTTTAATTTTTAATCAAAATTTACATAGATAGTTGCTTTAAAGGTCTGATATAACGGTAAAAAATTTAGACCATATATAAGAAAATCACGACACTCTTAAATTTTGTACTTCATGTTATTATTTATTGTAGGGGTTAAACAATACACCTCCTGTTAAAACTTCACGCATGAGCACTTTTACTGTTCAAGAGAAAAAAATGTCTGAAACAAACGGACAGACAGACATTGTAGAGATATTAGGCGTTACATTTTTAGTCTTTAGGTACGGAACCCCGAAAAACAGTGTGTGAAATTTTATTTTATTTGCTAAAATTAAAGTTTTAAAAGCAAAAAATTCTGCTGGAATCAACTATTGTTTGCCCTTATTTACTTTTACAAAAACTTTGCCGATGAGTGGTCACATTGGGAACATTTTGGTTTGCCGACAAATAATTTTGTTTGCCAAGAATCATCTGTTTTGTTGTTTGCTAATCAATTTTATTTTATTGTCAGACTATGGCAAACAAATATTTGACGATTTATTTTTTCGTTGTAAAATAACACGACGAAAATAATTGTAAATTTAAAATTTTGTATCTGCTCACGCAGACGTACAGTTTTTTTCTTAAAGACAACACTACCTCTGCGAAACTTTTTGCTTGTCTGCAGAAAAAACCCAGAGTCTTGGGCGAGAATCGAACCCGCAACCTCCAGACCGATAGACTAGCGCGCTACCAATCGGTCTATCAAGGCATTCATATCGATGCAAGTGAGAATTTTATTTATAGACGAGTAAAACATGTGGAATGGTCTATTCTAGAAAGATCTGGCTTGTTTTATTTTAAGCTTCTATTTAAGTGCGATTGTGAGTGTGTGTGTTAATCAGGAAAATTCTTCAACAACAAATTGGTCTTATGCAAAAATATATCTGTTGGTCAAGTTAATAAATAAAAAAGGAAAATACATACCAAGCTTGCTGGCTATACTAATGGTTCATTAGGCAATCGTTACATAGACTGGGACTTCCAAGTAAATAAGAAACCGTGTACCACCTTCTATGGGAGTGCTCGGCACTCCATTCTTCGAGACGTAAATTTCTTTTAGCAAATATACGGTTATATATCTGAGTTATCAGCAATCAGTCTAGGTGAACTGACTAGATATCTCAAAGTAACAGGGTGCGTCCAATTATCCACTAGGATCCAAATGTGGATCGAATTTACCAACAACCAACAAAATTATAGAAATTTAAACTGGAATAACAATTCCTTATGAAAATTTTACAATTTCATTTTTAACTATTTAGTTTCAGTTTACATTGCACAGTGGGGCAGAATCAAGGAATATTTTGAAAATAATTCAGCCATTTGTAAAGCACTAGATCGATTGATCCAAAATGGCATGAGCACAGCAGTGAAGATTCTTAGCTTAAGTTTTGACGCTGGGCACCATCCACTAGCTAGGGGTGGCGCTATGTGATCTCAAAGTTGGGTACCTCGCCCCTGCAAATTCTTTTCGAGCTTGGCTTTTCTTCAATTTTTGTTTGATTTTTAAAAATTGGTCTAGTTAATATATAATCTGTAAATTATATTTAAAAATGAGCGAGTTTAAAATTAAAATTTTTGATTTTTCGATACCATGGTCCAGTTTTTCAAAATATTTTAAAAAATGTCCAGTCATTTTTTTTTTTAATTTTTCCCTGGGTTAAAAGTAGACGACTTTCAATTTAAATTTCGTTGAACAAAATCTTAACAAGTTTCTTAAATAATAAAAAAAAACATCACAGTTAAAATGGGTTTTTTATATTACAATGAAATTGAATAAATAAATAAATTGCATACAATTTACAAAATTTATTTCTTTTATTATTTAAGTTGGACTAAATAACAGCTGCAAATTGCGTTTTTTTTAGATCATGCGGAGGAGATAATATCACCATAGCGAAGCACATTGATCTCTTGATCTTAAAAACCGCTCCAGTATTACTTTAACACCTTAAAGTTGCTCTAATTTTTTCACTCACTGTACTTGCGCCCATGTGCTAATACACTTTTGTTAGTGACGCTGTTTCAGCAACTTTGTTTTTGCAAAATATTTTGTTGTATTTATTTTTATGTGAAATGCATGAATATTGGCATTGTATCTCAGTATTCGTGTATTGTATATTTCTGATAAAGTTTTGTACTTATAATAAATAATATTTGTTGTTGCTATTGTGTTGAAACCATTATCCTGTTTCTTCTCCAAGAATAGCTATGTATATTAAATGGAGTACGAATATGTACCAAAAAATGCATTTAATGTTTTTCACTCCTGTTGAAAAACGTTTAATATTTTTGCCATAAATTAATTGGTGAATGCAATTAGTTGCATTCATAAATTTTATTTCATGTTTAAAGTTCATTTTGTGCTAAGTATGCAATATTTTTAACATAAATGTAGTGCAGCAACATTCAACAATGTCCGCAATACAACAAAAAAATAAAAAAAAAAAAAAAATAAAAATTAAAAAGAGAAATTATTAAAACAATAAAGTAAAACAGAAATTATTAAAATAAAAGCAAAGCTTTACTATTTGTTTGCACTTTTATCTAGGCCTTATAGATTACAATTTACATGAGACCTACATGCTTTGAAATATCTTTAGTTAAATTAAAATTTTATTTAAATTTATTATCCTATGATACGGGCCGGCCATAAATAAATAAATTAAAAAATTATTTAAAAATGTGTTAAGAAGTAAAATATTTTTTTGTTTGAGATTTGTAAGCAGACAAGATAAAAAGTTTAATTTTTAAAATATAATATTTAATAAAAAAACAATTTAATAAATCATTTTGAAAATATATGTGCCCCTAAACTATTGTAAATTATCTGTTTTTTTTGTTTTTAAATTAAACCAGGGACCGTAAATAACAGTTATCGTTTTAAAAAAATTATTTTATAACAGTTATTTTTAGAATTAAATAAAAAAATGCGTCTAAAACAGTTATTTTTGAAAGTAAAAATAAAAACTGAAATGAAAGTTAAAAAAAAGAATTTTATTTTGGCATTTAAAAATAAAATTTTTTTAGGAGTTTTATTTTTTTCGTCAGAAAATAAAACTCATTTTATGTAAATTCATCACCAATGCAATCAATCACATTGCATTTTAATTGAATAAATCGTCATGAAAATAATGTAGGTTTTTAATTTGTTATTGTTTGATTAACGATCTTCACCGAATGTTTTCCCATTTTCACCGCATTTTGCGACACATATCTTATATCGCTTTTAGAGCAGAACAAGAAAGCAAAGAAAATTACTAAGAGGTTGAAAAAAAGTTTTCTTGGAAATTGATAATTTTTTCGCTGGAAGGAAACAAATTTTTTTTTTAGTGAATTAATATTTATCCGTTATTCCTTAATATTTTGTATCAACTTCAGGTTAAGTTGAAAGCAAAAGTGGCTGAGAACTATACTGTAATGTTAGATTTTATTAAAAAAATTCTTTTTTTATTATTACCAAAATTTTTCCAAACAAATGATTGTTTAAAATTTTTTTTCTTTTTCAAAAAACTTTTTTTTAACTAATAATACTTTTGTCTGATTTTTAATTTGCTGCTGCAGTGTTGCCGTTATAATAATAATAATAAATAAAAACTCTATTTATTAATATTGAAATATCGTTCTCCTTAAAAAGGAAATTTAACAAACTTTTAAATTTTTAATAGCCCTTAAATATACCTTGGTTGGTGGACAACGTCAGTTTAGGTCCCTTATGAAATTAAAAAGCAATATATATATATATATATATATATAAAATTCAACAAATAAAATTATTTTTTACCTAAAATTAAATTATTATTACTTAAATCGGTTTTATACAAAACATAGCGCTAGTGTCGTCGGAAGAACGAAGTTATTTTGCACATCAAAATCAAAATGAACCAGACCATACCCCAAAACCCAGAGGTCAAATACCTCGGCATACATCTCGATAGACCTGAAAAAGTCCCCTAAAAGCAAAATTGGCCCAAATGAAGCTAAAATCAGTGCAAATAGATTGGCTCATTGGCAGAAACTCTACCCTAAGTTTAGATTCCAAACTTCTACTTTATAATTCAATCCTTAAACCAATATGGTGCTATGGCTCCCAGTTATGGGGTGGTGAGGGTACTGCCTCAGCTTTAAAGTTAGAAAAAAATAAAAGGCGCCAAAATAAGATTTTACGAATAATTACAGTCGCACCCTGGTATATTAAAAACTCGAACATCCACAAAGATCTAAACGTGCCGTTAGTTAAGGCAGTAATAACGAAACATGCAACAACGTATCTGATGAAACTTGAAACGCATTCATACCCGCTGGCCCGCAATATTCTCAATGATCGTGGTTACATTCGACTAAGAAGGAGGAATATTGCTTTTCTTGGCCGAACATCACAGAGGTGACCAATTTATTTATAGCAACAACCGTGTCATAATGCAGGTTTTTGTCTAGCACTGGCTGGACTTCAGAATATACATATGTGTATTTTAATTTTATTTTTTTGCTTTGACTTTTTAAATTTGAACACTTATTGTTAATTCATACAATTTGAAGATACAATAAATAAACAATATGAAAAAAAAAAAATCAAAAAACTTATTAGGACTTGAAATAAAATTTATTTGGATATTTTTTAATAAGCCACCAAATTAAAAATGTATGTTGGTGTTTTTTTGAAACTTTTATTTTTTGTGTTGAACTGCTTATATCATTATATTTAGAAACAATTTTGTCTATTCTTAAAATGTGGTTACAACTTCTATAGTGATCTTACTAGCGCAAACGGTGAAGTATGTTTAAATAATAACTTCCTCCAACAAATAAATTGGTTTATGGTATAAACGGAACGGGGACGAACAACGAACTTAGCACAGTACGACGAATTCGACGAAAAAATTTCATAATTGTATAAATTCGTCGACTATAAAACAATAAGGACGTACCAAATTTAAGGAAGAAGGAACACTTATCCAGATCTCTGTATATCTTTATATTCTTTCTCGTCAGATTATAACGGGTGTTTTATAGATGTATAGAACTTTAAGTTGGCATTACTTTTCAAGATTGCGACCGATTTAACAGCTGTCAAGTGATTTATTCTCAGTTTGGTTTGGCAATTCATCATGAATATACTTACGCCTGAACAGTAGATTCGTCGAATGGGCCCAAAACGAGATTACCGTTGTTCGCGATTTTCATAAGCGAATTGTTTTTAGCGATGAAGCGCACTTCTGGTTGAATGGCTACGTCAACAAACAAAACTGCCGCATTTGGAGGGAAGGTAATCCTCAAGTGTATGTCGAAACACCGTTACATCTACCAAAACTGACTGCTTGGTGCGCTTTATGGGCTGGTGGAATCATTGGTCCGTATTTTTTTAAAAACGATGGTGGCCAGAACGTTACAGTCAATGGTGATCGGTATAGAGCCATGATTACTATCTTTTTCATTCCTAAACTGAATAACCATTATGTCCAGAAGATGTGGTTTCAACAAGACGGCGCAACATGTCACACAGCTCGTGCCACAATAGATTTATTGAAAGACACGTTTGTTGTTTTATTGCAACTTAAAGTTCTATACCTCTATAAAAAACACCCTTTATAAACGATAATTGTTTTTTACTTACTCGATGAAAGTATCACTGTTATCCATTTTTATTTAAATTATGATAAAATTTCTCAAATAAATTAATTTATAGGTAATTTTTTTTATATTTGTTCATAGTGGGGCCATGTTTGAACAGAAAAGAAACACAAATTGAAAGAAGAAATATTAACTTAAAATAAATTTAAATCAAAATTATACAATTAAAAATTTGTTATTTTAATTTTAGGCTATAAATAAAGAAAAAAATTACTTATCTTTATATACTAAAAGACTTTAAAATTGTAAAAAACGGGCACTCTACACCAATTTGGTCTTCGTACATCGGCAAAAGAAATAGAAATAAACCTATCGCAGAGTTGGTTACGCACGACAAATTTCGCCGGCGCATTTTCATATTTATTTTTTTTGGACGAATATTGGGAACGAAAAAATCGTTATGTATCCCAGTTGGGTTTAAAATTATAAACTTATTTTAAATGCAACCAATCTATAAGCACTACCCTTTCAAGTAAAAAATAAGGTTGCATGCAAATCCAAATGCCAAAAAAAAAATTTTTTTTTTTTAACGAGAAGTAACATTCAGGCAATTACTGCCTATATTAACTGTGTTGCTTCCTTCGGAAAGGGATTGGAGTAGATAAGATAGATGGTTAGTGTGATAGTAAAGCTTCGATTCTGGCAACACTGCAATTGCACGTTATGATTATTTTTAGAACAGTATTGCAGCGCCTCTGGTGTTATTTAGTCGAATTAGTTTGAAGGTGGCATAGCCAATTTATAATTATTTTACTTCGCCGGCGATTTAGTGCTATGTGGTAATACCGGCGAAAGAGGACGCTGTGATATGCCTTATTATAAAGAGAAATTAATACAAATCAGAAAAATTGATGTTGCCACGGCTGAGCAGTGAACTTGTGACCATTGCTTAGTAGTCAAATTTATTTGTAGTTTTCTTATTGCATTAAGAAGCCACCTGTATAGAAAAACCAATTGGTGCGTGAACTTTTTTGATAAACATTACAAAAGATTATGATTTTCGTCGTTACTAGGACATGGTTGAGCTCATGGTAATATTGAAAAAAATTGTTTACCTCTAATGTACATATGCTTTCCACCGGCAAACAACTTTCAAGCAAATAGTTAAAAAAACAAATACAACGTTTTGCATAATTCTGCTCAAGAGAAAAAGTTGTGTAACTAAAATACATAAGTAACCCAGCAAAAACTTTTCTTGATTTCGAAGCAATAAGTACGACTATTGCATCCCTACTGCTTCCTCTATTGCTCCGTAAAATTATTATCTAATACACAACACGCGTAGAAGACATGCATTCACTTATTACTTGGTGCGCTGTCTAATTCGTTCCAATTATTGCTTTGCGGAATCTAATAAAATTACTGCTTTTGTATTATTGTAAAATTTGAAAAATAGTTTTATTTGTTTCTTCCTTATTTTATTGCTTCACTGATGCTTTAATGTAAGGCGAATTAATTTTTTAGCTGCGCAGAAGCCCTAAAGTAAGGCAATTGTTTTAAGATAAATATTAAAATAATGTACGACGGACGTATAACGCAATTTAAAAAGTATGAAAGAAACACACTTTAGATTTCTTAAGCATAGCTTCTGCACGAGGAATCCCATACGAATATCATGTTTTCTTTCATAAGAAGTGGAAGCGCTGCTTTTCAGTACTTTGCCTGACAAATCTGCTTCCGGAGAAGTATAATTTTTTGCTGGGAATAAATCGCTAAAATTTGACCAAAAGAAAAAGTTGGTTGCAAAAGCGGATATATTATTTTCACTCAAAATATCAAATTTCACTTATAATGACATTTGATATTTCAAGAAACGGCGGAATTGAATGAATTTTCCATTGCCACCATCTTATAAATTGATTCGTGTTGGCCTTTCACTATTTTAATATATGACCATATTTTTATTCAGTAGTTGTATAAATTAGTCATGAAACTGTTGTTAAAAAGCGCGATTAGCGAAAAGATGTTTTTGATTTAGCTAAATTATTTATGTGGAAATTGTTTGATATTTCAGTAAAGTTTTTTATTTGTTTCAAATAAATTATTTCTTTATAATTTTTTTCTATAATTTTAATAAATTTTTTTGTCTGATTCAGTCAAATTTTTTTTTTTTTTAAATTTTTTCTAATTTCAACAAATTTTTTTTACCAAAAGTATTAAATAATTCGTGAATTATTTTCAAGAAACTAATTTCAAATTTTGTATTCAAACAAAAAATGTTTTGATTATGCCAATATATATTGTTTGAACCGGAAAAATATTTTTTTCTGTGTACGTAATCGTGTTTAAAAAAAAAATTTTTTCATCGAAGTGTAAAATACAAATGACTGGTTGTAAAACTTCAGTAAAATATTTAAGAAACGGATAGAGAAAAAAATTGTTTGCAATAATTAAAGGTTTTAATTGGTTTCAGATTAAATTTTAATTAAATAATAAATTAATTGATTCAATTGATTGTTTAATTATAATTTTTTTTTCTGTTTTAAACAAATTTGAATAATAATTAAAAAATTAATTGAACTTTAATTTAAAACTAATTTAAACCTTGAATTATGATTTTTTTGTTCTGTTTTAAACAAATATGTATTTGAATCAATTAAAAAATTAATTGAACATTAATTTAAAACTGATTAAATCCTTGAATTATGATTTTTTGTTCTGTTTTAAACAAATATATATTTAAATCAATTAAAAAATTAATTGAACTTTAATTTAAAACTGATTTAAACCTTGAATTATAATTTTTTTGTTCTCTTTTAAAGAAATATGTATTTGAATCAATTAAAAAATTAATTGAACTTTAATTTAAAACTGATTAAAACATTTAATTAGTGAAAATTTAGTTAAATTAATTAAATTAATTTAATTAGAGAAATATTATTGTCCTATAATAGAAAATGAGTTTTTGTTTATCTCTGGCGGTACATAAATAATCATTAAAGTTAAAGTTGAGATATGAATACTAGTCGTTAATTCATGTTATTATAAGGGTAAAATTAATAAAAAAAAATAAAATAAAAAATATTTAATTTTGGTGATTCATTAAGTTTCTTTAAATTCATTTAAAACATTAAAAATAGATTCGGTTTTAATTTACATTTTTTTTTGTTTTAAAAAAATTTACTCTTTATTTTGTACATCTAAATAAGTAAAATAAACATTGCCCTTTGATTATATCCTCAAAACTGAATTTAACTGAAATAACACATAAACTTAATAAAAAATAATTTAATCTGTAGAAAAAATTCAAATGAAATTTTACTCAAAAAAAAAAAAATAAAAATAAAGTGTGTAACTAACCACAAAAAGTTCTTAACTTTCCTTTGAGGCTCTCTTTGCGCTAAAAAATAAAGAAAAACAAAAAAATAAAATAAAAATTGTATGGAGCAGTTATTTTCTTTTTTTCCCCCTTAACAAAGTAAAATTTCAGTCAGAATTTACTATGAGTAGTTTAAATCCAAAAATAAAAAAGAGTAAAGTACAAGTGAAGAGCAAAAAATTAAAATAAATCCAAAACTGACAAAAACGTTTTGTAGTTGTGCTCGTTTGGTTTTGCTGATGCTGAAACAAAGCGAAATACAAATACATACCACAAATAAGTTGCATACGAAAAAAGTAATAATAGTAAGATAGAAACAAAAACGGAAACGGATATAAGTAGCCAAATGATTTCCCATGATACAAACACTGTGTAATACTTTGTAAAAAAAAAGACGAGAGAATTTTAAAAACTGCACACATCAACTAACTTTTTCAAACAGTAAAACCTTTGCGTAATTGCAGAAATTTTTTAATAAAACTGTTTTTATATATTTCGGAAGGTTTGTGTAACAATTACTGTATTTGGTTTATTCAAAAATAAAAGACCTTTAACGCAAGTGCATCTTTTGAACATGACAGTGCTACACACATATACACACAGCAAAACGTGGTAAAATATTCATGTTTGTAAAGGATGTTGTGCATCTTTCGCTTGAAGGCCGTTAAGACACTAAACTTTATAAAATATAAATAAGCTACCGAAAAATATCCATGAAAAAATAGGAAAGAAATGCCAAAAAACTTTACTTAAAGTATTTTGGAAAAATTAAATTTAGATTTTTTTATAGAATTTTTTCCCTTTGCTATCCCATAAATAAGAAAACTCCAAAGACTAGATTCATTTTGTTAGTTTCTTTGCAAAACGCATTGCTTATTTCACGAGTTTTATAACATTTTGCAACAAACTTCCCTACGGCCTTTAGGCCAAGTTATAATTTTATTTTCTCATGCACAGCCTTTGTGTTTTTTTTTTTTTTTGATTTTTGTTGTGATCACGTAGGATGCTAAATAATTGTTTTTGGAAAGCAATATCCGGTTTTCGAAATTTTAATACAATCAGTAAATTTGTATGAGAATTATTGAAACTTGATGAACCTAACAAATGTTATTAACTAACACATAGATGAAACATAAAGATTGCCTGCTAGTTTTATGATTTTTTGCTATTAACAAATTTTAATTATTGCATCCCCTTGACGACACATCAAAAATTGTTGTGTTCCTTTTACTAATAAACTATGAAAAACCCAAACAATTAGTAGCCGAATGGTTCTAAGGCATAAGAAACAAGTTAATATCACCTAGAGTAACAACCATAATTTGCTATTTGGAGCAATTATAATTCAAACCATTGCAATACATATATACCATATATACATATACATATATTGAAAGAATACATTTTTCTATAAAAAAGATGGATGGCCCCAAAAATAAACAAAAATGCATTTATTTTGGAATTTTTAAATTCAAAGTCTAGTTTTTAACTCAGAAATGATATATTTAAAAAAAAAATGTCCACAAAATTTTAAATTTTGCTCGCTAAATACTAGAAAAAATTAAAAAAAATTATGGAGAATTGTAGTCAATATTTTGAAAAAAAAAAACAGGGTATTAAAAAGTTCAAACATTTAATTTTAAAATACTTATAACTCGCTTATTTGAAAACAGAGTCTACCTATAAAAGCATCATTCTGTGGGTTTTAACTACATCTTTAAGACTCAAAAATCAAACGAAAATTTAAAAAATGCCAAGCCCTAAAAAATTTAAGATGCGAGATTCTCAACTTTGAGGCCACATAGCGCCACACCTGGTAAGTGAGTGATGTCCAGCTGTAAAACTTAAGCTTAGATACTCCTCTGTTATACCCCTGCAGAATAATGGATCAATCGGACTAGCCTTTTACAAATGGCTCATTTATTTCCAAAATATTTCAATTATACCATTACATTCAGAAAACCTCACTCCCTGGTGCGCTATATCAACCGGTTGATTCATAGATTTTTACTAATAATGGTGGTCACCAAGTAACGGTCAACGGTGTGAACAATAGAGACATGTTTACTAATATTTCGCATCTAAATTGGAAGGCAAAAATTTGGTTTCAGTAGTATGATGCCACATTTGCGGAGCGAATAATATCAAGACATGGACTTGTTTACCGATCACCTCGTTCATATGATTTAACCAGATTGGATTATTTTTCTATGCAGATGAACTAGAAACGATCGTGTACTTGGATGTGAATATTCAACACGTTATATTAAAATTGAATCTCCAGAATACGCTATGCTATGTATGCGCTAGCTATTTCGGGTACATGCCCGAAATCATATTTTAACCTTATTCCCATAATATTATCTTATTAATTTATCTGATTGGAAGGATATTAAAAAGGTTTTTATCTATTTTATTTCAATAAAATAGACTTCACTTCAACGTGCAGACAACAATATTTTGTACAATTTTTTTGAAAGTACATTTATAGTGATACTATGGTTTATGAATTTACTTTATATAGAGTTACCTATACTTGAGTAATTACTCAGGATGTTGAACATAGGCATTTTATAAAATTCAAAAATTTATATATCATTCTAAAAATATTGTAAATAGTGTATAAAATTTCAATTTTTCAAAAATAAAAGGTGCTGCCAAGTTGCAGTAACATCAAGTCGAAAAAAATTGCGTACCTTCAGTATATTATCTCTATTTTTCCATGGAAATGAGATTTTTTTTTTTCGAAAAAAATTACCCTATATTTGCATCAAGATACTAAGGTATCTTCCATAAAATTTTATTCAAATTCATCAGGCAGACCAAAATTCCAAAAAATGCTGTTTAGCTTTTTCAAAAAATATTTCATATACTGAAATGATCCTGTTGTAGTTTTGTTATATAAATAGATATATATTTAATATATAAAGTTTCATCCTTTCGAAGACGAATACTTCGTCATAGATCTGACGCCTTACCTGGAAAAGCTATAAGGAAGCAAAGATGACACAAAGTAAAAAAAAAAAAATGGTAAAAAATCTATCCTAAGATTAGATTGAAAACGCCTTTATAATTCGACCCTAAAAGTGTTGTGTTGTTATAAGAACCGTTAAGGCATGATGCTATAAACTTAGAAAATTTCAAAGGCATCAACATAAAGTTGTAAAAATAATCACATCCGCCATTTACTATATTTAACATTAGAATACATTCAATACATAACTGAAAAATATAAAAGATTAATGAATAATGATCTATGAATTTAAAAGAAGATACAGCAAATATTAACTCAAGTTTCAGGGTTGCCATAAAGTAAACAACAACATTATAATATGTGTTTATTCATAAAATTAACAACGTTTTTATTATTAAATGTTTATTTTCTACTTTCTTCGACCTTAATACTGCAAATTTCCATTTACTTCTTATTTGGGCTTTATATAGGTCACTATATTTATTTAAATAAAACTCTTTGTTATTCTCTCTAAGCAAGAATTAATTAAATTAGGTGATATTATATCACTAATATCACCTAATTTGTAATTTAATTCATTCTTTCTTAGAGAGAATAAAAACGAACTTAAGCTTGACTATAAATTTCATTGTGTGTAATACATAAATAGTTCGACTAGTAATAATTTCAAAATTTTAAAACTCTTTTCTTTTGTTTTGGTTTATTAAATAATACTCCCCCTGTAGGAGATTGACAGCTTTAACAATTCACAAAATTTGTAAGTGTTTTGTTTTTTCCATTGTAAAATGTTGTTTTTAAAAATAAATGTTTTTCATATTTTAAATAGACCGTCCTTTTAAAACGCAGCCAAGTAATCTACGAAACGTTGGAAAACTAAATAAAACGAATTTTTAATAAATTTAGTAAACACCAGGCCAGGCCCTATTAGCTTAAACAACTTGACATAAAAGATTAATGTTTTCACGTCTTGTAAGGGTCATCCTTTAATTATATGAATTTATTTTTTTTTTGCCTGTTACGGCTTTAAGGATAAGAAGCCCTCCCATCTGCCAGGAATAGTTTCGAAAATTTTAGAATTGCAATTTAGCAACATCAGGCGATTCTAATCGAGGCTGCGGGCAAAAAACTACGCCTATATATATATGTTTCACGTTGTTTTTACTTTTTTCGGTTGTAATTATTCTTTTTCGCTTTTTTTTGTTAAATAAATATTAGACCGCTACAAATAGATCGCAAGGAGTGTATACAGATCTCGCGGTATCAATAACCCCCTGCAATGGGCGATTTTTTGTTTGGTTTTAGGCTGGTAAGATTTTTCTGCTTTGATTTGTATTGGCTTTATAGGATGGTCAAACCACTCTAACGCAATATAGATTACAGGAAAGTCCTAAATTAAAAAAAAATTGAAAAAATTTTTTTTTTTAAAAATTTTACCATATATTTTCAAAAAATATTTTTACAAAAATTAAAAAAAAATTTCAAACAAATATTTCTACAAACAACTTGCGAAATTCGTTCCAAAAAATTTTCGCAAAAATTTTACACAAAATCTTTGATAAAATTAAAAAAAAAATTCAATAAAATTTTACAAAAAAAACTTTCGAAAAATAATTTCGATAAAATTTTAACAAAAATATTTTGATAAAATTTGTACATAAATATTTCCATATTGTAATTATATACCAATAATTTACCCGTATAATAATAAACGTTATTTACCTAAAATATTTTTTCCATATTATTTATGTATTATATCTTCAAATTATATGAAATAACAATAAGTCTTAGGACTATAAGTAAAAGTTAAAGTATAAAAATAAACATAAAATATGTATACTGAAATCCAGCCAGTGCTAATAAAAAAGTGTATTATGACACGGTTGTTTTTAAATTGGTCACTTCTCTGATGTTCTTCTTCTTTAGATACGTTGTTGCATGTTGCGCTATTACTGCCTTAACTAGTGGCACGTTTAGATCTTTGTGGATGTTCGAGTTTATAATATACCAGGGTGCTACTGTAATTATACTTAATATCTTATTTTCGTGCCTTTGAATTTTTTCTAAATTAGAACCTGAGATGGTACCCCTTAACTGAGATCCATAGCACCATAATGGTTTAAGGATCGAATAATAAAGTATAAGCTTGCAAACTAAGCTTAGGGTTGAGTTTCTACCAACAATTTATTTGCACTGGTTTTAACTTCATTTGTGTCAATTTTGCTTCAATGTAACTTTTCCTGGTTAAGCGTCTATCGAAATGTATGCCGAGGTATTTGACCCCTAAGTGTTAAGGCATGGTTTGGTTATTTATTCGAATAGGAAGGAATAAGTCTCTACGCAGAGTGTAGGTTTTGTGACTACATTTTTTTTCGTTTATTTTTATTTTCCAGTTTTTTTTAACCACAATTCCAAATAAAATGTATGGTCATGAATGCTTAGAATCATTAGATCCTTGAGAAACTACAGCTTTAATTTGTTGAGGCGAGCTTAAAAAATCTCCGTCTTTAAGTATAAACTTACGACCAATCAAGTAACTTTTTAACAGCTTATAAACGTTAATGACAAATTTAGCTTTAATTTGTAGAATAGAACTTCATGCCATACTTTGTCGAACGCTTGGGAAACGTCTATGAAAAGCGCAGAACAACATTTTTTATCCTCGAAGTCCTTTTTATTACATTTACTAATTACATACAGTTACTAATCTGTGCGTTTGTTAAATAGTGCTCTACTGTCTTCTAACTCCGAATTGGTGGTTCGAAATACATCTTTTTTCGATTAACAATAGGTTTAGCTTAGTTATTAAGATTTTCTTAAATAGTTTTGACATATTTGGGTATAGGAGTAACCTTTGTGTCATCTTTTCCAGGCTTAGGTATCATAGTAATAAAAGAAACCTTCCATTCTGAGGGAAAATGCTCAAGGCGTAGAATGGCATAAAAAAAGTTCCATTATAATCTTGTTGCTTGTTTTGTCAAAACCAAAATCCTTCTTGGGCAATTGCCCTATCAATATCTTGTAAGTCAACTCTAGGGGGGATTACTGCTTCATCACCTACAAGTGGCAACTACAATAAAATAGAAGGTATATTCGGCATAAATACGGTTTTTAAGTGATTAACAATAAGTTTTCGACCTAAAGTATTAACTACAAAAAATACAACAGAAAATCGATAACAGAACTTCTTTCAAAATTTTATAAAATACCCACCCAACCATTTTGCTATTTTACGACAACTAATTGACATACTTATATTGATACTAATTTAAATAATAAAACTTAAGTCTTTATTGTTTAACATTTATTTTGTATTTAAAATTCTATTTCCATATCGCCAATAAACGTAGCCATTTAATTTAAGTGTTTATTTGATTATCTACAAATGGCACACGCAACATGTGAGCAATCCTCATTCTATTTCCCTCCCTTAGAAAAGCTTAAAACCCCAAATAACAACAAGTGGCCGAAAATAATAGGAAGATACAAAAATTACCAATGAATTCGACTAAAACGCAACATAAATTTATAACAAAAATGTAAAATATCACGCACACATTCCTCCAATTAATTCATTGATTCATTCATTCACTTCATTCAACTAAATAACTGATTTACATTTTCGTTGACGTGTTAAAACGTATACGAATACTGATATCGTTTGATGGGCTGGAAAATTGAAAAGAATTGACTAGCCCGTGTTTATTTTATTAGTTTATTTCGGCAATAATACGCAAATAAACACTCAACAACTTTTTAAGGCAAACGTACTGGACTACATACATTTGAACGTTTATACCTGTGAAAAAAAAAAAAAAATATTTAGACAACAAAATCAACAAGGACCTATTAAAAACCACTTTAGATGAAAGAAAAACCTAAAAATATTACTGACTAGAAGCAATTTAAAATACTCGTACAAGTAGGTGGTGTATGATAAGGAATCAACAATGTGCTCAGAGTTCTACTGACTGAACTTTTATGTGTGAAATTCAAGCGTGTTTATTTTTCCTTTATATGAATCTTTAATATGGCTTTTGAAATAAGAACAACAAAAAACAAAAATGTGTTTTAGTTTTGCATAAAAACTAAACGCATACATGTGAGCATATTTCAATTGGCTAAGGGAAACAGTAACTTTCCGCAAGTCTAAATTAATTTAGTTGGCTTAGGCCTGTAAATCGCTTCCGATTCAGATTAACAAACCTTTCTAAATCTAGAAAATTATACTTTCTTTATGCAAGCCACGTAACTCGGTTTTAATTTCACGATATATTAGGAAAGATAACTCGGATTAAGTCGAACTTAATAGGATGGTTGTGTGATAACTTCATGATTTTTTATTTTTCGAGCGCACTAACTTTTAATTAAACATTGCTTACTTATCTTTTATCTATTACTGAATAAGTGTGAAAGCTTGAGTAAGCTGCGTATTTAAGTTAGTTTTGACAACCATTTAAATTAGACAAACTTTTTTTTTTATTTTCACGAAACTGAAAAAAGTGAATTTTGTGTGATGATTCGAAATTATTTTGTACTTAAAAAAGCATTAGGAAAACCAAAGAATGGCTTGATAAGTACTGTGACGATTCTAAACCATCAAATATAAGGACTAAAAATTGGTATACTGAGATCCGTTATGATCTAACCAGAATAAATGATCTCCCAAAGGAGATCGCCATACCAGAAGTAGTCGAGAATGGAATGACATTGTACGATGAAAGAATAAAAGTGCGTAAGGTGGATGAGGCTGTAGCCATCTTAACTGAGCTCGAATATCACATTTTGTATAAATATTTGATTATTAAAAATTTATTCACTCGATGGAGATCGCAATTGCTTACAATTGACTGTAAGCGAAACCATCGAATCAATGCAAAAGAGTGTTTCACAAAGTTGAGGAGCAACCTGAACGGGTTTCTGCACCATTTTGTAACTGTGGGGGACATGCAACCATCACAACATACCAGAGACCAAAGTACAACCAATTTCGGGATTTTCGGCCAACAAAATAGTCGCCATAGTTTTGGAATGAAAACAGTGTTATTCATATCCATTATTCTGAGCTTTTAGACACATTAATATTTATTTGAAGCAAAAAATGAAACAAAAAAATCTGATCCCTTACTATAGCAAAAAGCCATGAATTGTACCATGAACTGCGTTATCATTCAGCTTACTCTTAACATTTTGATCATTTCCCTTATATATGTTGAAGAAAAAGAGGTTTTTTTTAAACAGAAAATTATCTAATAAATAACTCTTATTTAGGATATAAAAATATCCTTTATCCAAAATGTATTGGAACTACCAAATTTTTCTCATTCCAAGCGAGTGGCCTGAATCGGCTGTATTATTTATTAATTTCGATAACTTATTTAAGTTAAAGTTCTTGTTATACAAACTTTAACCAATAACTTAGATAAACCTAACCCTTGTATATACATATATAAATCTTCACGAACATACCTACACTTCGACTCAGGGGTGCCTATTTTTGACTTTTGGACAGTTGAGCTTTCATAAAAATAAAATATTTAAAAATTTTCTTTAAATGCGATTTTGTCATTTTGCGGATAAGGTAAAGTACACGATGTTAATATATAATTTTTCATAAGTGTAAATAATAATTATGAAATTATATGAATTTTACTTGAACTATTTTTGAATTAATAAATTAATTATTTAGGTTTAAGTTCTTAATTATAAAGAGATAAAGAAAAATTAGATACCAGCAAAGCAGAATTCATTTTCTAGACAGCTACGTTCGTCATCAGTACTCTTCGTACTTCAAAAATAGTTCAAATAAAATTCATATAATTTCACAAAGCGGCTTTGACATTGTTAACTACAACACTATTGTGTTAATAATCAAAAATATACATTTGTAAAATAAAAATATCTAATTGTTGTTAATTGCTAACCAAAGGTTAACTAATAGCAAGACAGATATATACCATTTTCGAATGAAAGAAAATATATAAAGAGAATAAAAATAAAGAAAAATGTTTACTTGGTAGTATAATAAAAAGAAAATTGAGTTTACAAGTGTAATACAATTTCAAAAAGCTCTATCTCCTATGAAATAAATGTAAAATTAAAAATTTCTCATATTCTATTTCTTTGATAAGTTTGTTTAAATACAAAATTACACGACTCTTCATTTCCATATAGCAAACGCACATACTAAATATCGTTTAAATTTGTCATACGGTATGACCTGTAAAGCGTTCACAAAGTTTGGGGTAAGAAAACTACCCCTTGCCCTCTCCCGATTATGCGCAAAAACTATACAGATCTTTATCTCTATATACCAAAGGCACACACTAATATGTGCCTTTGATATGTCAATCGGTATGACCTGTACAAAATCCACAAAAATAGTGGCATACACACCCACCTACAAACCTACAGACATCATAGCGAAAATAGTCAAAATGAATTTAGGAGACCTCAAAACGTAATCGAATTCCATCGAAATCTCAACCTCGATTTTTTTCATGATTACTTTACTTTATACTATGTATGGTAAAGTAAAAAAGTTTAGGAAAAAAGAGTCATGTTCGATTCATAATATTTATGAAAAAATTCATAGCATATAAGTAAATTACAATTAAAAAATACATTTTCATATTTCTTTCATAATTTAAAAAGAATCTTAAGTTTCTCTAGGCTAACATTTTAGTTTTTGAATACAATTATTTTTTGTTTTTTGAAAACTATTGTTAACAACCGCCAATTTCAGTTCATTAGTTTAGGTTTTCATTTAAGCGCCAGACCCATTATAAGCTTATTTACACCTACAACAACTTTTAGTCGTAAAATTGCGCTGAGTATAACCAACGCCATCACTGCTCTACATCCGCCAAAGTACTTAAATGGAATTTTTAGCCATAAATATTCTTTTGAATTGGGTAAAGCTTTGCTATTCCCAAAATATTTGATTGTATGAGAATGAGTTCGCACACATACTATTCATATGTGTATGTGTATAGATACGTACGAGAGTGTGTTTTATTTGTTTTTATGCAAGATAAGGTTGCAAATAGGATGTTTAGAATTTCAATAAAACTCGATGGGTTTCATTAATTTTTTGGCACATAAGAGAAGGACTACATAATTAGTTACTATCATTATTTACCATTTTTTTGTTTCCTTTTTGAAAATATTTTTTTCTTTATCTTTGCAATTACTTTCTTCCTCTCCTAAATATTTAATAATAATATGTAACAAATTTAATGTCTCATTTAAAAATTTATTGTTAGATACATATATCAAAAGAAAACATATATAAGGTTGTTAACTTGTCAAAAATGTTAAAAAGTTACAAATTAATTTAAACTTAAATTTTCCTTTTGATTCTGATAATTTTCCTTTTTAAACATGAGCTGATGACCTTGGTTGCATTTAAAGAAAATTTTAAATATTAATAAATATTAATATTAATATTTCCACTTATGAAAATTATTATATTAAAATCGTGTTATTTACCTTTACCTCAAAATGACAAAATCGCATTTAGAAAAAATTTTTAAATATTTTTCGACTTTATGTATGTATTTTTTTTAACCCACATCCAAAAAGCAAAAATAAGTATCCCCAGAGTCGAAGTATAGCCATGTGCGCGAATATTCGTATATACACGTATGTATATACGGAATAAGTTTAGCAACGAAAATTTGTTAAAGAGTGTATAACAAGAACTTTATCTTAAAGAAGGTATCAATATATGTACATAAATTTATTAATCATTTACCGAAAATAATAGAACATTCTTAGATTCTAATGCATGCGGATGATGTTAAAATATTCTACAGTCATAAGAACTATGCAGATCAGTCAATCCTATAAAAAGACTTGGATTCTCTTTATTCCTGGTGTAACCTTAATTTAATGAAGTAAAATTTTAATAAGTGTAAACATATGTGCTTTTTTCGAAGACGTAATATAAATGCCAAATATGTCTTAGGTGGTCATGAACTAATTAAAGTAAACGTTTTTCTGACCTTGGAATTTAGCTGGACGCTAAACTTAACTTCATTCAACTTATTACCTTAACTGTAAATAAAGCTTAACTGTAAATAAAAGGATTCATCAAACGTTGGGCGAAGGAATTTGAGGCTCCATATATTACAAAACAATTATACACTTCTCTTGTTCGCTCAGTTCTGGAATATGGATCAATAATATGGGATCCAATGTACAAAATACACATTGACAGGGTGAATCTGTACAAAAACAATTTCTTCTATTCCATCAAATCTTCCGTCTTATACAGCTAGACTTGGGCTTATTAAGCTGACATCGCTAAAAAGTCGCAGAGTAATGCTAAACGTGATGTTTGTGCTGAACGTAATAAATAGCCATATCCGCTCATATTGCCTTATTAAGCACATTTACTTGAAAGTTCCACATTGTCCAACACGTCGTTATCATCCCCTCTTAGTTAAAGTCTGTAGAACAAACTATGCAAATTTTGATCCGTTTCTAAGATGCTGCACTGATTTCAATAGCCTTTATTATTGTATTGATCTTTCTGTCAGTAATAATGTAATTAAACGAAACATAATGTTTGCCTTAAATAATTAAAATATATGTCTTATGTTTGTAAATTTGTTCATTTTATTAATTGTCTGTAAGGATTGTAATCCATAGAGTTAATAATAAATAATAGAGATTCAGCCCTCTCGCCTGATATGAGGATAATTTGGTAGTAATAATTTTGGATACACGATATTTTTATATCCTAAATATGGCCTTTTTTAATAGGATATCAATTTCCGTTTAAATAAAATTTTTATTTATAAGAGAAAATGATCACAAAGGGCTAAATGTGGAGAGTAAGTCCCCTTTCATACCAGCCAAGTTTGACTAGTCAAGTCTTGAGTTTTTGGACGAAGGGGGAAGTGAGAATGAAAAGATTTAAATACTTGACCGTACAGTAAATTTTTCGTTTTTCTTTGCTGCAATTTGATGGTATTCATGTGTCCAAATTGATGAGACAATGTATTCATGTGTGAAAACGAATGCTGGTTCAAAAGAAAATATAAAAATACTTGACGAGTCAGAGTTGACTGGTATGAAAGGGGACTAAGCTGAATGATGTAGCATGATGCCATGGTAATAGTAACGGAACAAATTTTTTTGTTTCATTTTTTATTTAAAAAGAATATTAAATCTGTCCAAAAGCTCTAAATAATTGACTTGAATGATACTGCTTGCATTCCAAAACTATGGCCATGAGGTTGTTGGCCGAAAAATCCAATTTAGTCCTCTTTGGTGCAGGTTCCTTCGAATAAACCCACTAGTTTTATTGTACCTTGGTCTCTATCAGTCGTCAGCATATTATTAGTTATTAAGCATCCTGCCTAGTTTTATTGTACCTTGGTCTCTGGTATGTTGTGCAGAAACTCGTTGCTAAACACTCTTTAAAAAACTATCAGTCGTCAGCATATTATTAGTTATTACGCATCCTGCCAGACGTCCAACTTATACCTTCCTGTGTCGGTCATAGGAAGTTGGGCAAGGAAAAATGTATCTTAATTCACCATATAATAGCGTACGAAATATCATGCAAATAGCTTGATCAATGGCGCGGAGACGCTTCATACCAAACGTTTTTTTTTTGTTTTCGCATTTTTATTTATTGAATCTTCCATATCTTTTGAACCATCAATTAATTAATTACTCATATCTTAAGTCTAAAAAAAATAAATATACTTGTTAAGTCCAACCAGTGCTACACCGAAAAATGTATGTTTCACGGTTACTGTTATTTACTGGTCATCCCTCTGATATACGGATGATAGAAGCAGTGTCCCTCCTTCATAGTCGAATGTAACCAGTTTCAAGCTTCTTTAAATACCTATCGCTATTTCTGCTTTAATTGATGACACGTTTAGATCTTAATGGCTGTTCGAGTTTTTTATATACCAAGGAGCAGATGTTATCATACGAAGAATTTTATTTTGGCGCTATTGTATTTTTTCTACATTGCTAGTTGAGGGAGTGCCCCATTGAACACCATAACACCAAATTGTAAATATCGTGATGCTACTTCGGGTCTTTCGTGAATGCTTAAAAAAGCTATGTCGTCAGCAAATGTCGATGTGTGGACTCGGTTACTAGTTGGCATGTTGAAGTATACAATATGGGTCCAATATACTATCTTGGGGAACTCCGGCTTCGATTGCCTGCGGTGAGCTCAAAACATCTCCTTCTTTCACAATAAATTTTCGTTCGGTTAAATAACTAACTAAAATTAATTTTTAGCTTATTTATTAGGCCTCCATGCCATGCCTTATGGAATGCTTGAGAAACGTCGATAAAAAGCTGAGAGCAGTATTTTTGGTTTGGTTTGGAATACATCCTTTGTCGCTTAGAGTAGGGTTCAGCTTAGTTATTAACATCCTCTCAAATAGCTTTGTCATATTATATAAAAGGCTTATAGGTCTGTATAATTCAATTTTTGTGTGGTCTTTTCCTAGTTTAGGATTCATGTGAATCAGGGACATCTTCCACTCTGTGGGAAAGTACTCAAGACGTAAAATGGCATTAAAAATAAAGAGAATAATTCTGCGACCTATACGAGGCAACTCAAATAACATCTTGTTACTGATTTTATTAACTCCAGGGGCTTTTTTGGTGTTTAAATCCGTTATTGCCTTTTCAATATCACCAAATTCAAATCTTAGGGGTGTTACAGCACTGGCCTCGACAATTGGCAACTCAACTATATCATTCGACATACCAATCGACCTCAATTTTTAATACAGGCTTCCCGAGTTTTGTAGAACTGTTCGTGGTAAACATATTATTTTCTGCTGTAAACCAAACAAGGCTCACTGTTTAGCTTCTTGCCTCAATTCGAAAAGTTAAAAGCTTATCAAGCCTAAGGATTAAAGGCAGATACATACTAAATATGGAAGCTATGGACGACTTAAGCCGAAAAACTTCTGTTATTCAGGCTTAGTAATTTGACAGCAGGTTGATAAAGTAATGCTTTCGTGAAATTTAGAGATGTCTAAAGAGGACGACTGATTGCGTTGATAGAAATAAAGCGAATGGAAATTAACTCGTTAACCTTTCATTTGCTTAAATTACTAATTGACATATTAATAAAAGAACTCAATTGATGAAATATACTTATCAATTTCTACACGTTTTAACAATAATAACCACATTTACGTATACACGCACATATGTATATTAATACGAAAGAATAAAGAGCCCGCATATAACAATATTTTTTAAAATAATGATTTGATTGAGTAAATCAGGCAAATATAACAACGGTAAAAAAGCTTTTCCTATATATTTATGATATATATGCCTGTTATATTTTAGCAATTGTTTGTTTGTGGTTGTGTGGATAAAAGTGTGTGGGAAATTATTTCTACAGTAATGATGAGTTATGTTCGCAACTACAAAAACGAAATAAAAATAATATATTAGATAAAATGGTGTTAATATGTCGAGAATTGTTGTTGACATTATTACTGTTACATTTTCAGTAAATTCATTACTTTTTAAAAGGATATATATATTTTTTTGTATAAATGGTTGCAATGTGGTGACAACGGAACAAGTTAAGTAGAGGTTAATGGATAATAAAGTTAAATCACATTTTGAAATCACACTTATGGTGTGATTACTGATAACATTTTATTTTAATTTAATAGCATTAGTTTAATTTCTTAATATTTACCTACTTTGGTCTCCAAACTAAATGTAGTTTTCTTAAACTCACATAGAAATTATAAATAATAACAAAAAGTTTTTAAGGTTTAAGCAACCAGAAAATGCGGATATTTTTTAATAAGTGATTTTAAATTTGAGTATAAATTAATTACAATTAATATTATAATACAATTTCCAATAAAACAGTGCAACAGTAAAACAAATAAATGGACTTCACAGTATAGGTTTGATTCTACTACTAAAAGGTTGAAAAACTCTGTACTCTGTTTGGCGAAATTTGTGACCAATTTTTGATAATAAACCTCAAAAGATTCTGGATTCTGAAAATCAGTGGGCCCTTCAAAAAAGGTGTCATAATTTTTTTTATTTTTATAAATAATATTTTATAAATTTGAAAATTTTAATTATACAGGCATGTCACAAATTCCGTTCGGAATTGAAATGATTCCGTAGCTACCATTCCGATCGGAATGGTTTTAGTTGCTATAGATTCTGTTCAGTTTCATTAAAACGAAGAAAATACAAACGCACTATTAATTTGCCAACATAAGAATGAATGTAGAAAACATTCACCCATGTTCCTGAGCTATATTTCGTTCGGAACTGAAATTGATTCCGTATTTTGCTTCTATAGAAAACGTAAAACGAAAAATTTTTTCGGAATAAAACCACTTTCAATTCGCTATGTGGAATTGATATTTTAAGCAATTTATAGCCATTTAAACTATTCAAAACATATATTTATTAGTAATGGATATTATTCTGGACCATACCTTAAAACTCTACAAAGCACAGTGGTCAAAAATCCATAACTTTTAATAGAATTCGAATTTTTATACGTGGTTTTGTGGTTTTTCCAGTTTTGTATGTAAGTCTTTGGTCATTAATAAATCGACCGATAAAAAAATGTTATGGAGAGAGTATTTTGTCAAAAATGCCAAACTTTCACCCCGCACTGTGGTACATATTTTAAGAAAGGGTTATGGTTACCGATTTCAAAGTAAATATCAGATTACCTCGGGAGGCAAAATATTACTGGTCTATTTCAACATTATCATAGGAAACAGGATGGTGCAAAATGTACTTTCTCTGTATCTTGTTAAAATTTCCGGACCGTTCTGTGGCCATATACAACTAGGGACCCAACATCAAAGAAGACGATTTGATAAAAAGTTTTTGGATTTGATTTCTATTAAGAAGGCCGAAATACTTCAAAAAGCAACGTTGCAAATCTGTCCAGAAAATAAATGATTTTACAAAACCTGTCTATTCATTAATTTATGCAGAAAATATTTGACCTTACGTCAGAAAAATTGGACCTTGGAGTATAGGAGTGTAGGGGAGGGTTCAGACTAAAAACTGTTGGAAGATCTATTTCTTAAATTTTATTTTCTTTCAAAGCATCTATGTATTTTTTGTTTTGTCTTATTCTTTCTAATGTTTCAATATGTTATACATAAAAAGTGGTTTTGTTTTTTTTTTCCATTTACTAAAACCGAACGGAATCTATAGAAGCTAAAACCATTCCGATCGAAATGATAACTACGAAATCATTTCAATTCCGAACGAAATGTCTGAAATGCTTGAATAAATTAATTTTTTGAAAGTCAAAAAAATATTTGTGTTGTTAAGTCAGAAAAAACATAGCAAAAATGCCCGAAATATATTTAATAACAACAGTAAATTGGTAAAATACGTCGCAAAATTTTAATAAAATGATGTCCTGAATAGTTTAATCGGCTAAAAAACTCTAAAAATATCAATTCCATATAGCAAATTGCAAGGGTTTTCATTCCGACATTTTTTTTTCGTTTTACGTTTTCTAGAGAAGCAAAGTACGGAATCAATTCCACTTCCTAACGGAATTTAGCTCTGTGACATGGCTGATTATTAGTCGAACTGTTTATGTATTACATACAATGAAATTAATAATCAAGCTTAAGTTCGTTTTTATTCTCTATAAGAAAGAATTAATTAAATTAGAAATTAGGTGATAATATTAAAGAAAAATTGGGAAAATTTAATTTTTAGACACCAGCAGGAGCGGAATACACATTTTCTAGACAGCCACGTCAATTAATTTTTTAATTGATTCAAATATATATTTGTTTAAAACAGAACAAAAAAGAAAATCCTAATTAAACATATTATTAAATCAAAATTTAATCTGAAACCAATTAAGACCTTTAATTAGTGAAAGGTATACTAGGTGATACCGCTTAACTTTGTTTGCTAATAATGTAGCTGAGGATTCAATAAATAAATGCTATTGACATTTTATGCCAATAATTAATTTATCTCTGCCCTTTTTTTAAAAAACTAAACGACTTTTGTGAACATACCAATACAATCTGAACGTGAAGAACACACTGATATTCGGAATCTTTTGAGGCATATAAATAAAAATTGTTCACCAAAATCGCCAAATTGAGTATAGGCTTTTACTATCCATTGGTAGTAGAATCGAACATAGTATACAAGTCAAGTCCGTGTATTTTTCAAAAAGTTTTCATTTGTTGCACTGTGTAATGAAAAGCAATTGGAAGTGCTGTGCATACATTTTTGACGTTTTGATGTTAAAGTATTTAAATTAATTAATCAAACTATTTATTAATATTCAAATAAATTTTAAAGTAAGGCTTAAGTTCGTTTTACTATCTCTGAGTTGAAGAAATATTTTATACAAATTAGGTGACATAAGCAAGAAGAAAACTTAAGTTCAAAAAATTTTAATTTTTTAATTAATTCAAATATATATTTGTTTAAAATAGCAAAAAAGATTCCTAATTAACAAATAGTTATTAAATTAGATTTTTTTCTGAAACCAATTAAAACTTTTAATTGGTGACAATATTTTTTTTTTTGTTCTGAGTAGTAGCCTCCTTTAGGAGGTAATAGCCAATCCTAAAGTATTGTTGATCTCTACTGGCATCAATCTTAGTTTTTTATTGGTGGTACAGTTTCATGGCACAAGGTTCTTTTAGCCAATTGTAAACATTTTTCCTCTTTTTTATAGACTACTCGTACAGAATGGTTGACTAGAAGATTTTTCATCAAGTTATCTTTGATTTTTGATATATACTTGTGAATGTTTAATCTTTTATTTTCCCCATAAAAAAGGGAAGTTGCAACAAATAGCAAAAGTTATTAAAACCAAATAAAAAACTAAACTTTGCAGGGCATTCTTTTTGTCGCTGCAATCTACCAGTAAAATATGTAATGTAATAAAAATTAGCACCTTAGCACATTACGTGCTAAAAATTTAATAATTTTATTTGAGTCTCACTCCTTGTTAAATTAAAGTCTTTAAGGTGGTAATCTAGTTAGGAAGTACTTCCACTAAAAATACTTCATTCCACATGATTACCTTTTTATTTCTATTTTTTTGCTGACTGGATAAAGAGGCCAAGGAGCCGTGGACCGTTAATCGACGCATTTTTGCATTTGTTTTCGTTATTTTTTCTAAATAATTAGCCGATCTCGACAGTGTAAATTTCTTTGTCACATCAACATTCACAGAAATCGAGCTGTTCCCGTACGCATAACACCATCGCTCAATGCAAAAAATCAAAGAATGACTCGAAGCTTAAAAAATTCACCAATTGCGATAGAAATCATACTGCTAACTACATAGGCTGTCCAGTTTATTCTATGGTCTATGGCTGTCGACTCAAAAAGTAAATACTTCCGCCAAGCAGCCACAATATCGAGTAACCACACGTTTCATATGCGGATATGTTAAAAACCAATGATTGTTGCAGTACATAAAACGACACCGACAACTAATTCTACTCCAAATTCGTACCCAGAACCTAAAGAACAATCATCATCTGGTAAATATAATCCACACTTTTTTTTTTTTTTCAAAAGACAACACAACCTGCGAAGCTTTTTGTTTGTCTGCAGAAAACACTCAGAGTCTTTGGCAGGAATCGAACCCGCAACCCCCAGACTGATAGACTAGCGCGCTACCAATCGGTTTATCGAGGCACTCGAAGCAAGCATCGAGACACTAGTGCATTCGTTAAACAGTTTTATGAGCTCTATGAGAAGCAGGATGCAAGAAATGGTACGCATGCAATCAAGTATCATGCTACAGGCGGTACTTAACAAACCATGAACTGTTTAAAAATATGTTTCTGAAACGCTAACGGCATGCGTCAACACAAAAATGAACTCGAATACTTCTTGAACAAATAACAAGTTGATGTCATGATAGTTTCAGAGACAAATTTAACAACAAATAGCTTTTTTAAAATCAATGGCTATATATTATATAACACTGAAGACCCTCGTGGCAGAGCATGTGGTGGTTCAGCAATACTAATAAAGGCTCGAATTAAACATCATTTGTGAGGACTACCTTCAAGCAACAAACTTCTGCATTGAAGTATATCATCAAAACTTCGTTATTTCTTTGATTTATTCACCTCCTAGATTTCAAATATCAGCGAGTCAATATAGCGACTTCTAAAAATCACTAGGAACCTGTTTCATAGCATCAGGCGACTACAACGCTAAACATAAGTTTTGGGGATCAAGGACAATTACTCCAAAGGTCGTGTTTTATTTGACACAATTTCAAAAATGCGTCTGAATGTGATATCGAGTGGTCAACAACATATTGGCCTACTGATCGACAAAAAATACTCGATGTTGTTGATTTCACCCACTATTGTCTAAATATGGAACCAAAAAAATGACGTGTCACCAACAACAAGCACAATCATTAATTTTCTGAAATTTAGAAAGTATCTCAGTAGTCATTTTTCGGAAAACATACATACCGCTACGAACATCAGAAGACGTGGAGCAGAGCATAATTGGTTTTACCAAAACTTTAAATCAGCTGCCTAATATGAAAAAGTAACGCGAAAACGCAGAGGTCGAGCGGCTCTTAGCTGAAAAAGAAAAATTCGAAGAGAGTGGCAATCACACATATTCATCAATCAACTAAAATCTAGACTCAAAGATCGCACGAAACGACTAAGACAGCTACTAGAATTTTTAAGAGTAGCATATCTGAAAGATAACTTTTTTTTAGGACCAGCACTTAGGGGATGACCCCTAATCATACAATGCATTGTGCCAGAACTAGGAAATTAGGTTATGGTAAGGAGGAAAGAGGGAGTAGTGTGTATGGGGATTCAATTTAAATTTTCCCACATTGAAAGTAATAGGGAGGAATTCTGGAGGGCGTTTTTTCAGCATACAACCCGTTCTGCTAAAAAACGAATTTTCCTTGTTTTCGATTAACGAAAATAATATTTATTGCACCGATAATAACAGATGAAGCATCATTTCCAACCAAAAACCTATGCGTTAGCATGCAACATTGAGTCTTGCGGGCATTAAAATCGACATTGTTGCGAGATCGTGAATGAGCGTATTTTGCCTTTTCGACCCCAACTCCAACTGGTTCGTTCTATTACTGAAAAAGTACCAATGGCAAATGGTGCTGTCATCTGCGAAAGAGTAGATAGGATTGAAAGTATGACAAAGAAGGAAGTTAAGACAAATCTGATCAGGGTAGGAGAAAGTGCAGAGCTTTGTGAGCTCTGAATTAATCTTCAACTCGTTTGATGAAATCCTATAGTGCGATTTCTGAGAAAACTCGATATAATACGACAGAAGTTATCACCGACACCAAAAGCAATAAGTTTTGACAAAAGTGTATCAAGCCTCACTCTATCAAACGCCTTGGAAATATCCAGAGCCATCACCTTATCTTCGCTGAATTGATATATGGTGTGACACCATTTTACCGAAAGGAAAGCTAGCAAGTCGCCTGTAGAGCGCCTCCTACAGAAACCACACTGTCGGTCGCTAAGTAAGCTGTTGGACGCCAGATACCCCACTAGGAAGACCTCGACGCAACTGCACAATCAGTAGCTCAGTTACAAAGGATTTTTCACCAACTTAAAGGAATTTCCATACTTGATTTCCTCAAATGCTATGTAAAGACGAATCAGAATCTGAGCGTATTTTTTTCTGCTAGAAAAATTAACGTTTTTATAATTTATTGAAGCAACGCTCGATTATGTATCTTTTGCGCGACAAATTTAATGGCCGTGTTATCTCACGTGATGGCGATGTCAATTGGCCTCCAGTTGGACTTCTTTCTTTGGGGTTATTTGAAAGAAAAGGGGTACGTCGATAAGCCAGCAAGAATTCAGGAGCTAAAGGATTCGTGATACAGATTAACGTCAGTACCTGGCCGTGTTGGCCCTCACCCGACGAGTGAAATTTAAGCGTAGACTAGCGCCCCCATTGTGTAGTATAACAACACTTTAGTACTGCCACCAATCGCAATTTGTGTGCGATACAGTCACAATGAGTAGCAATTTATATAATATGGCAAGCCTTATCCAAGGCAAGCCTAGATCCATATTATAGCCTCTTGCTTAGGGGTTTAGAGACTATCCAATTTCCGTCTGTTTAGAGTGCAACAGCACACTTGATCGATCTTGCACCATACCTACATTAATCGATCTTAAACCACAACCACCACGTGTACCCCCGAAGGAGACCTCACCAATAACCGGTCACAGAGAGGATAGGCTCTCTGTGGGGCCACCGTGGTACCAGTCCTTTAGGCACTGGTCGGGCCTCGAAGAGGACCCGTATGTTTTAACACACAGACCTTTTCTTCCAGATTTAGGCTCTAGGAACCCTAGCGTCTGGTGCCCCTATTTCCCCGAGTGAATCACGTCAAAGCATTTGCCATCTTCCTGCAGTGACAATTGGAACCCTCGGGGGGAAGGAGCTAAAGGATGAGATAATTCGGCACATTAACGGCATAGAACCTCAATTATGCCTCAGCGTCATCGAAAATTTGGAGCATCGGATGGAGGTGTGCCGCCGAGGTCGCAGCAGCCGACCGAAATTTTGTTCCATACATAAAATAAAATAAAATAAAATTAAAAAAAAATAAAATAAAATAAAATAAAAAGAAATGACTATAATTTCCTAAATAATTTGTGTGATAATCAACATCGGCCCTTAAAGTTTAACCTCCTTTTATTTAAAATTCATATTTCATATTTCAATATTCATGATTTTGTTTTGTCCCCACAGACATAACCTACAATCGATTTCTGTCTCTCCCATTCCACAAAAATATTTTTTGGTCATTTAAAAGTTGAAACACAAAAAATTAAACGAGACAAATTCTCTTGTATCACCCATCCGACATCTATCAAAGATAAGTAACGAGTGTATGCGTAAGCGAATGAATTTAAATAAGTGGGTGGATGTTAGTGTATGTTTGGCTGAACAAATACGTCAAAAGTGTGATAGAAATGCGCTGTTACCTCAGTAACATTTTGTGATGGATTTAATGCTAAAGGTGCATAAACGCGTATTTTTGCCTCAACATAAATATGTGAAGTGATATGAGAGGGTTTCGTTTTCATTCTTTTTGTGATTGTTTTTGTTGTTGTTGTTTTTGTGTTTTTGTGTTTGTTGCAGATTGGTAATGCAGACATGTAGACTCACGCATACATCCAGATCCAGATCAAAAGGTGATGTATTAAACGTCGTTATACATTATTCTAGAGTCTAGCTAGGCGACATGCTTGTACATTTTTGTATGTTGAGCCATAAAAGTTAAAGTATAAAGTGGCACGCAAAATTTTCTACCAGTTGTATTTGCATTTTGATTCTATGAAAATATCAAAACAAGAGCCAAATTTGAGTTCGAAAATCGCTTAATCGTCTTACAGCTTTAATATGAGGTATAAGAATGTAAGAAAGCATGTTGTAAAAAAAATTATATTTGTCACTGTTAGTCATGCAATGCACCCCCACTTACCTTTTTTTTGTTTTCATGTGTTACAATCACCATAGAGATTTGGCAAAAATGCCACCATTTAGTTCGCATAAACAGCAGCAATAACAATTTTAGAATTTTTTCCACTTTCTTTTCAACATCCAAAGCAAAACCAAAAGTAGCTGATATGTTACGACACAGTTGTTGTTACTGTTGCAGCCATTTGTTTTTGTTGCTGGTGCATTTAGTAGCAACATTTGCTGGCATTGCAGCGTCATCATCAATATCCTCTTGTTACTATGGTTATTTCACGGTGGTTTCATCACGTATGGTCTTTAATGTTACTTATTGCAACACTGATAATTTGTTTGTTGTAGCAAAACGTGAAGAGTTCAAATGACTTGGAGGTTTTTCTTTTATTTGCTACAATGACTAAGGACATTTAAAGGATAAAAAGAGGAACAAAATTTACGTTTTAATTTTTTTAAATTAAAAACGAATTGTAAAATAAGCAAGGGGATAGGAAAATACAAAAAAAATAAAAAATAAATAAAAAAAATTTTATAACACTATGCAGACGTCTCATGGAAATTATAAAATTGTTGTTGTATGGTAAAAAGCTGATATTCCTTATCAGCTTTTCCTTTTGGAAAATATAGAAAAAATATTTGTCTTCTAGAAGAACTATGAGTAATTATTGTTAGTTCTAATTATAGATGCAATAAGTAAAGTATGAAAAAAAATTAAATTAGTTAAGTCAATAGATACGAAGAGTGCTGATGACGGACGTAGCTGTCTAGAAAATGTGCATTCCGTTCTGCTGGTGTCTAAAAATTAATTTAAAATTACTTACATTACGTGTAATTATAATGGTAATTGAAAGCCCGCCTGCACAAAATAAAAATGACAGGATGTGTTTTATTAACGTACCTCGGTACCGGTACTGTTTTCCAGTAAAAATGTATCATTTCCTAGAGAAAATAG
This sequence comes from Phasia obesa, assembly GCA_949628195.1. Taxonomy (NCBI): domain Eukaryota; kingdom Metazoa; phylum Arthropoda; class Insecta; order Diptera; family Tachinidae; genus Phasia; species Phasia obesa. The sequence goes on from OX451215.1 coordinate 36,632,586, forward strand.
AGGTTAAAACCCGAATTTACCCAATTTAACTGTTTTAATTGACTAGGCAGCACCTTTTATTTTGTGTAAACGGAAAATTTAAACACTATTTACCGAACTCTACATCGGGTAGTTAAATTTTAGGCGCCCATGATGAATGTCAACCACACCTCAACGTCAAGTTTTTTCTGCGTTTAATTTGACATTTCTCAATTTCAGACTAACTCAATTTGAACTATGGAAAGGTACACAATCGAGCAACGCGTTAAAGTTATTCAGGCTTGAATGATAAAATTTCGAAGAAAATCATCTTCAGTAATGAGGCATATTTTCACCTCAGTGGATTCGTCAATAAGCAGAATTGTCGCATTTGGACGAATAATAATCCAAGAGTGATTGTCGAAAAGCCCATGCACCCATAAAGAGTGACTGTTTGATACGGTTTATGGGCTGACGACATCATCGGGCCGTATTTTTTCTAAAATGAGGCCGGTAAGGCAGTTACTGTAATTGGTGACCGGAATTGGAAGATATGGATGTGGACGATATGTGGTTTCAACAGGACGGTGCCACTTGCCACACAGCTAACGAAACAATGGCTCTTTTGCGTGACAAATTCAATTGCCATGTTAGCTTACGTGGTGGCGGTATCAATTTTCCGCCAACATCATGTGATTTGGACATCTTTCTTTAGGGTTATTTGAAAGAGAAGGTGTACGTCGATAAGCCAGCAACACTTCAAGAGCATATTATTATTATTTGGCATATTAAGGGAAATTATGCCTCAGCGTCATCGAAAATTTGGAGCATCGGATGGAGGTGTGCCGCCAAGGTCGCGGCGGCTATTTGGCCGATATTTTGTTCTATGCATAATTGAACCAAACATAATTGAACCATAATAATAATAATATTATTATTATTATTATAAAAAGAAATGACAATAATTTCCTAAATAATTTTTGTTTAATTCAAAATCAAAATCGGCCCTTAAAATGTAACCACCATACAAAGTAAATTTATAAACCACAAAATAGCGGGTCTTAAAATTTGGTGTGAATTACTTGAAGAGTATTGTCAGGACGCGGTCGATAATGCTGGCCGCTAGGCTTCTGTTAAATACAACAAAATTATCTTTTATTCTATTTCTCTTAAAATTTCTCTTACCTTATGAATCGCTACAAAAACGGCTCAAGAAGGATCCAGAAAATGAATTATATTCTTCTAGTATGTAATATTTTCTCACTTTATAATAAAGAATTTAAGCTTGAAAAGTAATAATTTATTTATTCTTAATATTAACACTAAGTGACCAATTGGTAAAACGTGTATCTGCATGGAAGAATGAAAATATTTAAAAATTAAATGGATGACGCTAAGTTGTTAATGAGATTGTTTTGCTTGAATTTCGTTTTCGCATTACAAAAAAAAAAAAAAAAAAAAAAAAGAGAGAGAGAAAAGGAAAAAACGTTGATGTTGATAAAAAACGTTAAATCATGTTGAATGTATTTGGTGTGCGTCGCTGTAATTTTATGTGCAGATATTGAATTAAAAACGACAATAAAAGCCGTAAAGTTTGTTTAATTTATTATGGTGATGATATAAAAAATCCTTTTTTATCTCGTGAATGCGTTCGGACTTTAATTTAAAAACAATAAAATGGGGATTATATTAAAACAATTTTACGTTTGAAAACATCTGGGACTTCTTGCTTTTTTTTCTCTTGCTGGCAGGTTTTATTAATATTATTCATATTAAAACAAATTGAACGAGTTAGTGGCTTTTAAGGAACGCAAATTGTGGTTTAATTATTAAAGTGAAAGAATAAAAAATAAATGAAAGCTTTTGGACTTTATTATACAATTTTTTTTGTGAAAATAAAACACTAAAGTTTTTAAGGTAAAAGTATCAGAAAAACTGATAATATAATAGGTCGATTGTGGATGGCAACCGAACTTGAGTTGCGTTGTCAAAAGGCGACGCATGTGGGAAAAAAATTGGTATTATATAAGGCAGTTGCTATAAAGTTATCGATAATACTATTTTGACACTCTACTGGAATTGATTATAAACTGGAAATAATTATAAACAATTAAATAACTTTTAACAAATAAAAAATAAAAAAAAAAATTTATTATTTCATGTCAACGGTTCTGTGCAATGGATTTTGTTTTTAAATTAATATCCAGTCTCGTTAAAAATGTGCCTAAACACACTCGTAAATTTAGTGCAAGTTTTTCTCAGCCAAGGCGATAAATCTAAATATAAAACTTTCAATACCTAAAGAACAACTTGAGCATCATGAAGCCTTTCATATACCAAGTTTTATACCAGCAGCTATTTTTAGACCATTTGCATCAAAAGTTGATGGGTATAGATGCTGATAATCGACACATGAGTATAAAACTACAACTTTAATTACAAATTTAGGTGAACATTTTTAAATTTTTTATATAGAGCTTGACAGCTAAACTACCTTTTAAGGGGTAAGATAGTAAGTTGTGTTTAGTCTATCGAACATCGCACTGAATTTTCATATCAAAAACATCAAGAGCTTCCGATTTTTAAATACTTATACCACCCATAATTATAGATTTTCGCACAGATTTTCGATCGAAATTCAACATACAACATTGAGTCTTACAAGCATTTAAATCGAATATATTCCCCTGGCCGCCATCTCATATTGTTATGAGATCTGGATTGAGCGTATCATTCTTGTTTTGACCCTTGGTCCCAATATCTAAAAAGCTCGGCACTTTGCAGAATCAATACGAATGACAAATGCTGCTGTCATCTGCAAAAGAGTAGACAGGGTTTAAAGTTTGACAAAAAAAGGGAAAGAGGTATGAGAAAGAACAGAGCCCTATAGTACCCGTAAACTAATTTTGAACTCGTTTGAGGAAATCCCACCTATAACACCCTGAGGAAGCTTGATCGATATAAATCGAGAAAAGTTCTCACTGACACCAAAATAAATAAATTGTGATAGAAGCGCACCACGCCACACTCTATCAAACGCCTTGAAGATATTTAAGGCCATCACCTGATATTGTATAGTTAAGTAGTTTAAAATAATTATACAAGGAAAATATACAAAGAAATACTTAAGCCACTGTACAAAGCAATAGGTTTGTTAATTAAATTTCTCTTGTTAATCAATTATGAATAACAATTCCCCGGGAAAAGTTTTCCTTCTCCCATTCCTGCTATTATATTTTTCTTTTCTTTTTCTCTTTACTCCTATTCCAAACAATTCCCAAAAAAGGGAAAAAGTATGCATTATGAAGATTAAAAAGGGGAAAATAATTAACTGGGAGTTTTTTTCTCATATATAAAAATACAAATAGATACCAGGTACAACATTCGCTGACCGTAATATATGTAGAAGCATCTAGGAATAGGCAGTAGATTTTTTTAAGGGTGAGAGTTAAGAACTTCAGGAAGCAAGAACTAGGAAACATAACAATCTTTTCCAGACCAAGTCAAGAAAATATCTTATGCTTTCCAGCACAGGAATTTATTTTGTACTTACAGTGATTGGGGCGGATTTGAAATATCGCCAAAGAAGTTCCAATCATCTAGCTGGCTTGTCGACTCTCTTCCTCAACAGTTTATTCTTCCACAACCATGTAAAAAGCTTCGCTCTATTTAATTGGATTAAAGCAAACTGAAAAGCTTAAACTATTTACACAAAATAATTTATTCACAAAATCTTTTTTTTTTATTATTATTATTAAGCTCTAAATAAAATGTCAAAAGTAAAACAGCTGTTTCTGTTTTCTCACTCTCTTTTTTTTTTGCTATTCCCTGGGAGATTAGAAAGAGAAAAATTTTCCCGGGAATATTCATAATTGTGCTGATAATTGCCTTGCAAAATCTTCTATACAAATCCACTAAAGGAAAACAACAATAAAATCGTCTTTATTGTTTATCATTACACAAACTCTTGATTTTCTGTTTTTTTTCTATTCGAAAATAAATAGGCTTTTTGAAAACAGAAAAATTGTATTCCAATCATAACGCACACTTGCTAGTTTTCAACAAACAAGTTAACGAATAATAAGATGAGAAACTGATAAATAATTATTTCCCACACTTCATTACCAAATTGCTGACAACACGTCTGGAATTGAAAATAACAAATCTATCAACTTACATTTTGGACAAACAAAAGTGTCAGATGAATGCCGGTGCATTGACAACAACAACAACATCATTAACAACAAATTCTAACAACTGAACAATGAATAATATTTAAGTTCTAGTTAAGGTAGTTTAGAGCACAGTTATAATTAAATAATAAAGAAGATTGAACGTGTGCTAATGCACACGGATTTTTTTAAAAATAAATCAAATAATCTTTTTTAATAACTGGCGCCCGAGCAGGGACCCTCCGGAAAAAGAGGTCCTTTGAAAAGCCTTGATTGGTTCCCTAGTACTCGTCGAACGGGAGTGATTTTTATGTCACGGCCAGTCAAGCCGTAGGTTAAGAAGTAAACAAATTAAAATAAAAATGTCGCTAAAAAATATTTAAAGTAAAATTAAAATAAAAGTGTTGAAAAAAATGCATTTAAAAAAAAGTTTGAAATAAAAAATGTTACTAATAAAAAAAAAAATAATGATGAAATTGAAATTATGAAATAAATTAAGAAATTAAAAATTTTAAATAATTATGTGTTACAAAAGATTTATATGAGAAGAAAATAAAAATTGTATTTAAAGAAAAGTTGAAATAAAAAATGTTGCTAAATAAAAATAATAAAATTATGAAATAATTAAGAAATGAAAAATTTTAAATAAAAATATGTTATAAAAGATTTAATTGAGAAGGAAATTAAAAAATGTTTTGACAAATAAGTAATGTAAATTAATAAAATAAAAAAAAGTAGAAATTTGTTTTGAAAAACTAAAATGTTGAAAGAAATAAAAAAGTTCTTTGAAAAATAATTAGAAATAAGAAAAAATATAAGCAAATGTTAAAATAAAAAAAAAAAAATTTTAAAGAAATAAAAACTTCATTGAAAAATAATTAGAAATAAGAAAAATATAAATGTGTTTTGAAAATACAAGCAAATGTTAAAATAAAAAATAAAAAATTAAGTGGAAAAAATTTTTTAAGAAATAAAAAATTATAAATATAAAAATAAAAGTTTACTAAAAATCTCAAAGTAAAATTTTTAGTAGTAATAAACATTTTTTTGTATGAAATTTGGTAAATTAAAATTAAATTTATAAAGAAAAAAGTTTAAATCGAAATTGTTTAAAGATAATTGACAAAAATACAAAAAAATATATTATTTGTGAATACGAACAACAAAATAATTCTATTTAAAAAGGACCAGCGAACATTAATTATGGAAAATATTCTTTGGGTAAGTAACAATTGTAGATTGTTCAATGGTTAAGAAAGAAAATAAAATATAGGGTAAAGATTAATACGAATCCTTCCTTGAAAAATATAATCCTTTAAAAATATAATCATAAAAATGCCGGACGAAAGTGTAGAACAGGTAACAGAAAGACTACGACAATCATTGAGTCTATCGAATAACGTGCCTAGAATAGGAAATTTGATAGGTCTAACGGATTTGCAGCGAACCCAAGTTAGACAATTAATAGGCGAAGTTTTGAGCAGTTCCCCTGATAGTTCATTAGAAGAAGAACAGGATGTTCCCGTAGGAACTTTAACCTCAAGATTAGAAGAGCTTGATAAAGTACCGGACATAGTCAAGTCGTTAAGAGAATTCTCTGGGAAACCAGGAGAATTTAATTCATGGAGAAAATCAGTTGATAGGGTATTGGATCTGTATAGTTCATTGATAGGCACAGGACGTTATTTTGCGATCTTTCACACTATACGAACAAAAATAATTGGAGATGCCGATACGGCATTAGAATCTTATAGGACACCCCTTGACTGGGGAAGAATAAAGAAGTGTCTAATGCTTCATTATTCCGATAGAAGGGATATTGGTACCTTAGAGTACCAAATGACTATGCTAAAAAGGCAAGACCATTACAGAATTTTATCACACGGTTTATCAGCATCTGTCTATCATTTTAGATAAAGTTGGTTGTTTAGATTTGGGTGAATCCAATCTACGAACCCTAACAAACACTTAGAGGGAGAAAGCCCTCGATACTTTCGTGAGAGGTCTGAATGGAGATCTCTCACGCCTGCTAAGTGTACGCGAACCAACTTCGCTACCGCAGGCTTTACATATTTGTCTTAAATTAGATAATATGTCGTTCCGCAAGAATCATGCACATGCTCGATACTCCAATAATAATGAGAAGATAGGATTAATTGCCCCAAAGAAATTCTATCCTGAACTTTCATACACCAGTAATATTCCCCGAATGAGACCACTGGTTGCTCCCCGCAATTTCGCAAATTTTAACCCTTCATTTAACCCGAATTATCGTCCTAATTTCCAATTTAATAGAGGCAACCCAAACCAAGGTCCAATTCGACCATTCCATTTTAATAATTTTGGTTCACGCAACCATTTGCCTGATGTCCGAGGTCCATCACCAATGGATATAGATCCATCGATACAAATAAGGTAATTTAATCATATTAATAGGCCACCACTCAACTCAGCTCATAAAAGGCCACAAGGGTCCTTCCAAGGTCCTGCTTATAAAATTCAACGGAACTTTCATGTAGAAACCGAAAGCTTTGCTGCCCAGAAAGATCAATTAAATGAAGTCCCATATTATGCAGACACAGCTACTTACGACAACGTATGCAATTACGAAAATGTAGAAGATCTGGCTTCTCGGTTTGAGATGACACCGGATGATCATATTCTGTCGAAGATTTAAACGCAGATCTTAATTTTTTTGGTTAAATAGTTCCTCTTTACCATATTTTAGGGTAAATTTGAGGAACGGAAAAACACTTAAATTTCTTTTAGATACTGGTAGTAATAAAAACTATATTAAATCTAATTTAATTAAAAATCCTCTTCCTAACAAAGATAACTTTTTTGCAAAATCAATATCCGGAGATGTCGAAATTACTCAACATACTCTTTTAAATCTTTTCGGCCCTTCCTTTTACCAGGACTGCGTACTTTCGATGCAATTCTCGGAAATGATACTTTAAAAGATTTGTCTGCTGTTATTTATACGTCAAGTGGCTACTTCACTATTAAGGGAAATATTAAAATCCCAATTTATCAGTATTGTTCAAATGAGGTGAATCATTTGAACATAAGATTAGGACATCTTTCACAATACCAGTCTAGCTCACTAATAAACATTATAAATAGACACAAGAACCTTTTTTCAAAACCCAGTGGTAAATTAACTTATACTACACGAGTTGTAGGAGAGATAAGAACAACTACAGATAATCCTACCTAAACAAGAACATATCCTTACCCCATGGCGTTAAAAGATATTGTAGATAGAGAGATACAATAATTCTTGCAAAAAAAAACCGACTTCAAAACAGACAAACTTAAAATCATGTTTCTTGAAGACGGTAACTATTGCGACACCCTATAATTTCCGAATTCAAATTTTATACTAGTTATAGCGGTCATAGCAATACAGGTTCATTGTAAATTTCAACCGTCTGTCTGTAACGGTTTAAAAGTATTGTCATATACATCTAATTACATAAACTATTGCGACACCCTGTAATTTATAATTTTAAATATTTATACTTATTATAACAGATATAGTAATGGACATTCTGTCTAATTGTTAAGTGTTTATCAATAACTGTTTAAAAGATAGGGTCATATATATCAAATGACGTCACCTATTGGGACACCCTTTAAATTCAAATTTTAATATAAATACTTTTTAAGAAGGACTTTGTCATACAGATTCTTTTTAAATTTTAACTTTGTGTCCATATACATCAAATTACATCAACTATTGGGAAACCCTTTAATTTCCAATTTTAAATATTTATACTTTTTGTTATACCAGACATAGTAGTGAAAATTCTGTCTATTTTTCAAGTGTTTGTCTATAACGGTTCCAAAGATGAGGACATAGTGGTCAAATTACATCAATAATGGGGACACCCTTTAATTTATAGATCCAAATTTTATACTTGTTGTAATAGCGGACTAAGCAATATAGGTTCTTTGTAAATTTCAACTGTCTATCTATAACGGTTCAAAAGTTTGGCCATATATATATCAAAATAAACCAACTAATGGGACACCCTTTAATTTATAATTTTAAATATGTATATCTATTATAACAGACATAGTAACGAACATTCTGTGCAACTTTCAAGTGTTTGTCTATAACGGTTCAAAAGATAGGAGAATAAAGGTGAAATTAAGTCACCTATGGTGTCACCCTTTAATTTTTAATTTTATTTTTTAATTACTTTTTGTTATTGGGAGCTACAGTGATACGCACTTTTTTTAATTTTAAATTGGTGACCTATAAAGTTCATAATACACGTAAAAAACATGTATGTTGTATGGGGACACCCTTTAGTTTTTAAACTTTTGAATTTCTTTTAAAATGGGACCAATCTATAGCCATAACCTTTCTAATATTGCAAAAATTTTGAAAATCGGTTCAGAAATGACCGAGTTCTGAAGGCACAAACATACAAAAAAAAAAAAAAAAAAAAAAAAGCAACACACAGACGAATTGATAACCTCCTTCTTTTTTTGAAGTCGGTTGAAAATTACTGAATGATGGGATCATTAGACCATCACGTTCGCCATACAATTCTCCAATATGGGTGGTACCCAAAAAAGAGGATGCATCAGGTGAAAAAAAATATAGGGTAGTGGTAGATTTCAGGAAACTGAAACCATAGCCGACAAATATCCGATTCCAGAAATAAGCGAGGTTTTAGGCCGACTGGGCGGAAACAGGTTCTTCACCGTAATTGAACTTAAGAGCGGGTTTCATCAGATTCCCCTCAAGGAAGCTGATATTGAAAAGACAGCGTTTTCCGTGAGCAATGGAAAGTTTAAATTTACGAGACTTCCATTTGGTCTGAAAAATGCACCCGCAATTATTCACAGAGCTCGGAACTTTATTGGGAAAACTTGTTTCGTCTATATCGACGACATCATAATATTTAGTAAGGACGAAAAATCTCACTTACAGCATCTAGACGAAATCTTTGAAACTTTGAGTGCTGCACATATGAAAGTACAGTTATACAAATGCGAATTCTTTAAGAGTGAGGTCCAATTCTTAGGATTTATTGTATCCGAAAATGGTTTAAAAGCCAACCCTAAGAAGGTTGAAGCGTTAGTAAAATTTCCTTATACGAATACGCTTAAAGAGTTACGCTCTCTGCTTGGTCTATTTAGTTATTATCGTAGATTTGTCAAAGGTTTTGCTGATATTGCAAAACCTCTCACTCAAAGGTTAAGAGGGACAAATGGTAGAGTTTTCAGAACGGAATCAAGTAAAATTAAAATATTATTAGATAACTTAGAAAAAGAAGCAATCGACAAATTGAAAAATGCTCTTTTATCACAAGAAGTAATTTTGTCTTATCCCAACTTTCAAAAAGAATTTCATCTGACATCCGATGTATAAAACATTGCTATAGGAGCGGTGCTGAGCCAAGAAGATCGACCGATAACTTTTATCTCCAGAACATTGTCGAAAGAAGAAGAGAATTACGCGACGAATGAAAGAGAAATGCTGGCCATAGTTTGGGCCCTGCAGAATCTCAGAAACTATTTGTACCGCACATCAAAAGTGATGATTTTTACAGATCACCAACCTTTAACTCACTTAGTAATAAAAATAGTAACACCAAGATGAAAAAATGGAAAGCCATCTTAGAAGAATATAATCATGAAATCTGATATAAGCCCGGAAAAACGAATATAGTTGCCGAGGCACTGTCAAGTGCTATTATCACTAATGGCAACAATTTAACAGGAACAATTCATAGTGGCGAAAGTTCAGCGGAAGATTTAATACCAAGTGTCGAGGTTCCGATAAACGTATTTAGGAACCAAATATTTCTTTCCATAGGTGACATTCCTTCATACCAATTCCAAATTATATTTCCAGGTTATCATAGACATACCACAGTAGAAAGAGATTACAACCACGAAAATTTAGTTACCATATTATGTTATGAAGGTATAATGTCCAATAAACTTTTTAATATAACATTCCATTTCCAAATTATATCGATATCAAATTACCGTGTGACTCTAAATTATTTCAATATCATGTGACTTTAAATTATTGCAATACCGTGTGACTTTAAATATATTTTGGCATTCTTTAATTATTGCATTTGCATCTCGGATTACCATTACTTTCATGACACCACATTAATATGTAAGAAATTATTATTAATAAATAATATAAAAAGAAGTTTAATAAAAGATATGTGTGGAGTTGTTAAAACGTTGTCGCGACACATAGAACACAAAAGATTATTGTCTTTTGTTTCCTCTATGTATATTTCGAACATATTACAATTAAAAAGATACCTTAATCCTTCCGTAATAAATTGTATTAAGACTCCCGAACCGGTTATGGGAAAAATACAAGAAGTATACCCTGACCATTTTTCAAATTATAAGACACGTTTTTCACAATTAGTGGTGCACGACGTTTTATCCGAATCAGATCAAGAAAATATAATAATAGATACCCATAAACGCATCCATCCTTAACGGAAAATCAATCGAGGATGTCAAGAAGCCTCTAAGAGTAATAATTTTTTATTTTAGGGTCCCAAAAACCATCGTTATTGATAACGAAAAGTCCTTAAACTCTGCTTCTATCATGTTTATGATGAAGGCTGAATTAGGAATAGAAGTTTTCACAACTCCTCCGTATAGAAGTGAAGCAAACGGTCAAGTTGAGCGTTTTCACTCAACACTGGCCGAGCTTATGAGATGCTTGAGGGAAGAAGGAACTAGTAAAAATTTCGAAGAACTCCTAGAAAAGGCTGTAAACGAATATAACCACTCCGTACATTCCACTATTGGAAGGAAACCGGTCGACATGTTCTTCGGTAGAACAATTGATTTTTCACCCGGAAGTTACGATCGTATCAGACAGACCAATATTGAAAGACTCCGACAGAAACAGGAAAAGGATTTGAAATACCATAATAGGAAAAAGACGAAAGAAAAAGACTTCATTCCAGGCCAAACAATTTTTGTTAGAATAAATAAACGACTAGGAACAAAATTAACAGAGAAATATAAAGAAGAAGTAGTAAAAGAGAATAGGAATTCTACAGTGGTGACTGAAAGCGGAAGAATTATTCATAAAAAACATATTAGGAACTAGCCCAATGCTCAAACAATTTCAGGTTGCTGTTTATTGCAGGACTGTGTTCTGCCGACATTCAAATTATGGACTACTCAAATTCCAAAATGATAGCAGTCAACATAGGAATGGCTAGAGTTCAGTCTGGAACATTTAAGTTAATACATGTTATATACTTACAAAATTATGAAAATGTTGTACGTAATCTGGAAGACACAGAAACACCTTTAATCATCCTTTTCTTCCCTACCTAAATCATTCCATAATCCACATAAAATCCTACATATCCCGTCTTAAGCCAAAACTAAGACCGAAACGTTCTTTAGATTTCCTTGGATCGGCATGGAAATGGTTATCTGGAACGCCAGACCGGCATGATTTTGAAATAATCCACGAGAAGATAAATAATGTTTTATCAAATAGCAATAACCAAGTAATAATTAATCAACTTTCTATTGACAGATTGAACAGTCTTACAAAAGTTACAAATAACATTTTGAAAATCATAAAAACATATGATCAAAAAGAAAAAATAATTGAATTGAAATATAAACTTCAAATCATTAAAGAAGAAATATCGAATATCGAATTTGCTATACATTGGACAAAAGCTAACATTGTTAATTCATTTATTCTTTCCAATACAAAACGTTTTCACAAAAAATACTATTCCATTCTCTAGCATTGATGAATTGCTTATATTTGCAAGTATAAAAGTAGCTGTAAGCGATAAAGATTTAATTTACGTAATTAGTATTCCAACTACTTTGAAACAAGATTGTAAAAAAATATTGATCAAACCTGTTAAATTTAAGAAATCAATAAAAAAATTAGATTTTGAAAAAATACTAAAATGTAATAATGATATCTTTGGCATAAAGAATGATTGTCAAACCTATAATAGTTTAAGTGTCTGTAGATTAAGTGAAATTATTAATATAACTGCTGCAGAATGCATCCCAAAACTACTGATAAGTCAACCATCAACATGGGCAACAACAAACAACTACCATATTCCAACAGTCGAAGAACTAGAAGATGACATCATATTTCTTAACCAATTTTCAGGAGAAATTGAAGTTGATGGATCTGCTATGCAATTAAATGGTACTTACATCATTCATCATCCTCAGTCAAAATTGAAGGAAGAACTTACCAAACAACGAAAATTACAAGCTCAAAACCCCTTTCTGCATTAGTTCAACCAGTTCTGATAGGTGAAGAAGAAGAAACATTATCTCTTGAAATGATGAAAGCCGTAAACTTTAATAATTCCAAAATAATTGAGATGCTGAAGACTAACAATAATGTTAACTTTTATTTAAACATAACTCTGATGTCAGCAACATCAATATTCATATCCGTTTGCCTATTTAAGATGTTTAGAAAAAAATCTCTGAAGCCAAATAGTGAACAAAATGAAGAAAAAAAGAAGGGATTGAAGAAGAAAATCCTAGAAGAGATTCCAGTGATCCTCCTATCGGACCCATCAAAGCTAAAAGTATCCACAGCTTACCCTTTTTCTAAAAAAAGAAAAAAACTGTTCATACGAGGACGTATGATTTTAAAGGGGGAGGAGTTAACGAATAATAAGTTGAGAAACTCATAAATAATTATTTCCCACAATTCATTACCAAATTGCTGACAACACGTCTGGAATTGAAAATAACAAATCTATCAACTTACATTTTGGACAAACAAAAGTGTCAGATGACTGCAGGTGCATTGACAACAACAACAACATCATTAACAACAAATTCTAACAACTGAACAATGAATAATATTTAAGTTCTAGTTAAGGTAGTTTAGAGCACAGTTATAATTAAATAATAAAGAAGATTGAACGGATTTTTTTAAAAATAAATCAAATAATCTTTTTTCATAACTTACATAAATAGATGGTTGGTTAAATAGATGATGCTTACAACTAAAAACACTACCCTAAGTAGATTAGATACAAGTAGAGCTGATGACGGACGTGGCTGTCTAGAAAATGTGCATTCCACTCGTGCTGGTGTCTAAAAATTAAATTTTCCCAATTTTTCTTTAATATAATCACCTAATTTGTAATTTAATTAATTCTTTCTTAGAGAGAATAAAAACGAACTTAAGCTTGATTATAAATTTCATTGTATGTATTACATAAGTGCATTTTGTAAAGAAATAAATCTTCTCAAACCCCTACCAAAATTAAATAGTGTGCCAAACGTAAAAATTCTTACCAAATTGGGTAGTTAAAGCCCATCGCATATTACCATGATGTATGTAAATGTTAAAACTGTTATTTTTCCAAGCAAAAAAAAAAAAAAATGCAAGCAGCTGTACGTGTTCTTCGAATAATAATAATATAAAAAAATATGTATATGTATGTAAATTACTTTGAATACAATACAAATTTATGCACTCTCACATACTGATACATTTCGTTGCTAGTGATTTAACAAAAGTAGTGACAAATAAAAAATGTGGATCACAATAAAATGGATTACTCACCCAAACTAATGAATTTTTGCGATAACGTAACGAGTTCAATTAATTTTTTTTTACAGATCACAGTACAAAGTACAAAGTACACATATACATATAACGAATTCTTCGGAAATGGGGAATAAGTGCTAGCTATTGTGAACAATCAAATACGACTTTTTCATGCACAATACGAATAGTTGAATAGTGCATCACATTTGTTGGTCCAATTTCAACCATCAAATATTAAATCAATATTATAACACATACCACAACAATAAAATTCAATCAATTTGAAATTTGTATGTGTGAACATTAGGACTGTCTTGTATAAATGGACAAAGAAAAATATTTTAAAATGAAATAAAATTTTTAAATGGGGTTTAATGTAAAACATTAATGTATAAATGCTGTATCATAATAAAATTCCCCTTGTTATACCCTTCACCACAGGTGGAAAAGGGTATATATCAGTTTGTCATTCCATGTGTAATTTCTACAATATTCATTTCCGTTCCCATAAAGTATATATATTCTGGATCCTTATACATAGAGAAGTTGATTGAGTGATGTCCGTCTGTCCGTCTATCCGTCTGTCCGTCTATCCGTCTGTCCGTCTATCCGTCTGTCCATGTTAGTGATGTAATGTCATTTGCCAAGGCACCAGAAGGGTTACAAAAAATTTAAGCACACCAATCTGTCAGGCATAGTTTCGATAATTTTGTTATTGCAATTCAGCAACATCGGATCATTCCTTTGGAGGCTGCGGGCCAAAAACCACGCCCACCTGTATTTTTTCACGTTTTTTATTTTTTTAATTTTTTTCGGCTTTAATAATGCTGTGTTGCCTTTTTTTGTCAAATAAATATTAGACTGCGACAGATAGATCGCAAGGAGTGCATACAGATCTCGGGGAATCAGTAACCCCCTGCGAGGGGGGTTTACAAACAAGTATACAAAATTGAACTGAAGTATCAAAGGGTGTTACAATAGTGACGATAGGAGGTGTATTACTATGGCAACTATAACAAATAGCAAAAATTAAAGGGTGCTTCGACAGTAACGTGATTTGCATTAATATACACATTCTCTGAAAGAGTCAAGATTATACCTATTATGATTCCAGAGATAAAAGGCGCTGACAGACGGACAGATATTCTAGCGAAAACAATAGGGTTACGCTTTTGCCCTTTGGGTACGGAACCCTAAAAAAGAAAAGATAAAACAGAAAAACTAATTTCTTTCGCAAGCTGATTCATATTTAATGCTTGCTTGCTTGCTTAATGCTTAAGCATTAAGCAAGTTTAAACTTTACTTCAAAAAAAAAAAAAAAACTTTAATAAAACCATTTTCACATTGATTAATAATAAAAAGCTCTTCTTGAATCATCCTAATATATTTATTTAAAAATATGTGCCGTGTATATAAATGTGGAATATAGAACAAAAGATATGTTGCGGATATGTTGTATTGTGGTTCATTCACACAAAATGTACCTCCAAATCATAATTCATTGCAGCAAAATAAAAATAAAAAAAACGATAGAGTTGCCTTAATAGTAAAATCTCCAAAGAGCAGTTTATTTAATAAGAGTAATTAAATAAAAGTGTTGTTGGAACTTTTTATCAACTCTTAATAAGAGTCAAGCTAATACCGATTTTTAGTTTTCATAGTCAAATGGTGCAGAATATCGCCCTAAATTTGTCTGTCACAGGGCTGTACAAATTCAACATTACAATATGGTGTTTTTAATTTTAATTAAATTATTTTAATTAATTGTTTTCATTTTCCCTGGTATGGGGAATCGATTTATCTGAAGATGGTGAAAATATTCGTTAACATACTTAAAGTTGCAACATAAGATGCAATTGTGGCGTAACATTAAAGAAATTAATAAAATATCGTTTTTCGAAGTATTCTATATGATATTCTATACACTTTTCCTGTCATAAAACCAAGCATCCACTTTGATTGAGAGACTTATAAAACAAGCATTTTAAAATCATTTTCAATTGCTATGTAGGAATACAAAAATGTCACTTAGCGGCAAATAACAGCTGTACGGCGGTCACCCAACTAGTGTTATATGTATTTTTTTGATAGTCTTGTCATCTTTTTATTTTATTGAATGGCACCTTTGGCAACACTGCTTCAAAGAATATTAGTTTTTTGCATTTATTGTAAAATCAGTGGGAATAACTAAAATGTAACAATCAATTGTATGTGTGCGAAATACTCTAACACAGGCAGATTTATTCAACATTTACCAAATTGCAATATGTTGTTAGCTGATATCGGCAGCACCTGCTCTTGAGGAGATAAAATTTTTCCATTCTTTTACAATTGCAGCGTAACAAGTAAACGTTACTAATAATATAAATGTATCCACATCACCAAATCCAATTAAAAACAAAAAAATAAAAAAATATCATAAGACAGAAAGAAAAAAGGCTTATGCAAGAAAAGTCACACTCGTATTTAAAATTTTTTCTTTGAAAAAATTTCACTAGAAGTTGTAAACATTTTTTACTTCTTTTGTTATTATTTATAACCTACAAATTTTGAGATAAATACCGATATTATGTGTTTGTTTTTCAATTGGTTAAGTAAAAATATACTCAAAAACAGAAGTATATACTGAGATATTAGAAGTACATCTCTTCCAAGTATTAAGTTTCAATATATGCCTTATTGAGATGGCGGCCCGCAGCAAGCTGCTAGTACGCTTTGTTCTTCAGGGGAGGCTAATCAGTTTAGAAAGGCAGGGAAAAGTAATTTTTTAAAAAGTAATCACGGTGGAACCTAATATGTGAAATGATCAAATAGCTGTCAGTCCACTTCCTGTTTAAATATGAATTAACCTGCGAAGCGCGAGGCTCTATAATTTGAACCTGCTTTCTCCTCTGCGATGGATAACAAAAAGTCTCAAGTATCTCAATGTTTAAACTTTGAAGGAATTCCAGACACGACCCTTTACGTGGATCAGGATCAGGAACAATGATTAGGTGTGACAACTGCAGAAATTTTATGTTTTTTTAAGCCAGAAAGAAAACCAAGACCGATCAGGAAGGGCAAAAATGCCTAATAGAATGAAGAAGTTTTTCTCTATGAAATGTTTTTAGGCTCAGGGGTATTCAAGCAGACAAAAGGGAAGTTTTTTTCGAAGAGATTCCTTATTATTTTCATGTGGTATATCTTTTTAATTTTATCATGAAGGGAATGCCATTAAAAAAAAATAAGAAAACTTGTTATTCAATATTTTTTTATTAATTTTTGACAAAAAAAAAAACAACAATCCATAGGGATTCCATTAGGTTTTCTTCTTAATTGTAAAAAAAATGGATTTCTTATTGATTTCATTAGCCTACCTAATAGATTTTTTCAAAAAGGCATGTGTAAATCATCTTTTTAATTTTTTTAATAAGGATTATATTAGCTTTATTGTTATTTCGCTAATAGAAATCGACATAGAAACTGTTTGTTAAAACATAAAATATAAAATATGTAGTGGTTAAGTGCGTGCCTACAAAACGAAGCATACCAGGTTCGACCCCAGGCAGAGGACGAAAAAATTTATTACACCATGGTTTTTTGGGTTTTGGAAATTAAATGGCTTCAACCCCGTCTCAGAGTAAATTGTCTAGTGATTTTCTTGATAAAAATCAAGAAAAAAAAACTTTTGAATTTATCAATAAAATACATATTTATCAAATACACACATATAAATTGAGCGTCCCATGATTCTAGAGGTGGTTTGGTTTTTCATGTGCGTTACACCTATAAAAAGTTACACTGCTTTAAAGTTGAATTATTTTGATAATTTTTTCATAATTTTTAAGTAACAAAAAATGGGTTTGGAAATATAAATCTCAAAAAATTCATTTTTCAATAAAAATGGATGCAAATTTATTTGTTTTATTCAGAAATGTAGCGGAAACAATGAAAAATCCTAAAATTTAAATATTTATAACAACACTGTAAAAAAATTGTGGAGTTTTTAGCCAAAATATGTACTTTTTTAAAAAAATAGTCAGCTTCGATGGACTCGTAAAAATAGGCACATCAAAAAACTACCTTTATGAATCAATATTTTTATTTTCTGTTATATATACTAAAATATGTATACAAATATTTAGGTGTTTTCCATGCCAACTTTTGAAATATAATGAATGTAAAAATCATCCATATTTGATATTTTTATTAAAATTATCAGTTGATATTTTTAATATTTAAAAATGTATGATAATAGTAGGCTATGTTTTATACCAGGGCGAACTAATACAAGGTGAGTGCATGGGCGAATGCTTTAGAATGCCTTCACAAAACTATTAAGACAGAACAGACTTGAGCACACTCGTACAAATAGCAGAGAAAGTTGTAATCAAGATTTAATGAATAAACTCCTAATTTCTTCTGATCCATTTATTTCATCTGATAGAAATACAATAAATAGCAGCTCCTTCAACGATTATCAAGAAATTAGTAATTACATAATAGTAGATGAATCTATTAACACTGATTCAGACTCAGAAACTATTTTAGTGATTAAGAAATTGTTTACAATTGTTATGGTATTTTAATTTGTTTGTATTTACTAATCTGTATATAAATATGTTTTTTATCTTAAATAATAATTTAATTTTAAAATATTAAGTGTTGTCAATTTGGAAACCCTATTCATGTAATGTTATTTGAATACCAATGGTTATGAGTATTTTCAAGACTTCAAAAAATAAAAATACTAAAAAGTTTAAAATAATGTTATATTTAGAAAAGATATACGGCAACCCTAAATAATTAGAGATTGGTTATATTTTATAAAAAAACTATCACGTTTTATTATTTTGTATGTGAAATGATGGATTAAAATTCAAAAAAATAATAATTACTGAAATGGGGGAATTTTAGGTATTTAACTGTCCCCGCACCAGCAAAATAAAGGGATTTCTAAAAATGTTAATTCATTTTTTAAAATAGTAGGCAAAGAAAGATATGTACCAACAATTTCATGAAGCTACCATAACTCTTTCAATTTTTTTTCAGTTTTACTATGGGGACCGTTCACTGTAAGTGTAGACAAGCCATCAGAAGAAGCTCCCTGACATTTCACCCCCTGGAAAAATAAGAAGGCAAAATAAATGCCAGACATCCATCAAAAAGAAGGTAAAAAGAAACCAAGAATTGATTTGCTAAAAATTCCCAAGGAGATGCCAAAAAAGCAATATACCAATTGTTTTAATTTTTTTATTTTGAAAATTTGTTGTTATTTTTTTTTTGTTTTTATAAAAAAACAAGATAGCCTAATAAAATCAAGATAAAAACCTGTTTGAAAAAAAAGAAGACTTTATTAAGACTTTATTAAAATTATAAAAAAAACCATAGGGATATCTCATAAATTTTTTTTCTATTTTATTAGATATTTAAACACAATTTTTTCTGTGTGTAGGGATGAAAGGGATGCATTTCTAAGGCAAGTCTAATATAAATTAGCAAGGTGACATATTCGAATGTGGGGTGACAACTCTGCAGACTCCGACTTAGTTTTTCCGTGGTAGCAATAATACTAGCGAGGACTGGATATGACAAAACGAGATACAAAATTAAGACTCGCGAAGGTATATCTTCCAAAAAGCTCAAGTAGAATTGAGCTAGGCGACTTTTCTAGCTGTGGGTATGTCGAGCAAGTGATGAAAAGGTGAAAAAAGTCCATAAGGAGAAAAACCATAAAATGACCTTATTAGAAATTTCAAAAAGAGAGTTTATGGGTCTAGCTATTCACCAGGATCTACAATTGAGTGTGTTTTCCACAAAACAAAATACCTTGACTTTATTTTATAGCTTGAGCGCACTAAGCCGAAACAATTCAACCAACCACTAGGTATTTTATTTAAGTATAATATGACCTTAAGCCTGAAAATGTTTTAATTATTTTTTTATGTCTAATTCCATTCCAAACTCTATTTTTGCACAATGCATGCTAATCCTGTAACCATCCTGTATATGATTAATTTTAAAAAAGTATTCTTATTTGACTGTAAATAGTTATTTAGGCTTAAGTTTTTTTAGCTAATAGCAAGACAGATATATAACCATTTCAAGTAAAGGAAATATATAAAGAGAATAATATAAGAAAACATGTCTGCTTGGTATAGTATACTACCAAGAAATAGTGTTTAAGATTTTAAAATAATTTCAAAAAGCTCTATCACCTATGAAATATAACAAGGCACCTTAATCACTACGAAGGGGAAATATTAAGGCAATAATTTTTTAATTTTTTATATGGAGTTTGATAGTCCAACTTCCTTTTAAGGGTAAAAATTTTAAGTTTGACTGTCAAAATTCATATAAAAAGAATTGATAATTTTCGCCTTAATATTTCCCCTCCGTAGTGAGGCTACCTGATGAATATGCCTTGAAATATAATATAAAAATTTAAATTTCTTATATCATATTTCTTTGTTAAGTTTTTTTAAATACAAAAATAATTACAATTGAAACTACCTTTTAGATAGTTAAGAAGAACGCTGCAGACGGATGTAGCGATCCAGAAAATGGATTACATTATGATAGTGTCTAATTTTTCTTTATCTCTTCATAATAAAGAACTTATGCCTGATTAATTATTAATTATTTAAAAAAATAGTTTAAATTAAATTTAATTTTTTAAGTATTCTAATTTTTTCATTTCTAATGGAATATAATTTTGTCTTCATGGTGGTGGTTTTCAAGTTTGTGCTTAACCTAAATATGCTACATGGAAAAAGAGTCTATCCATTTTCGTATTACAATTCCATTGTTTCTTTCTCTGAGTTTTTCATTTTTATTTTTGCATTTTGTACATTGTCAAAAATGCATTCTGGGCTAACTTTTTTATACCTGCATTTTTTTCAATAAGCTGCAAAAAATAAAATTTACAGAAATTTAATATTTACTATTAGTTTAACTGTGTTAATCATCAAGCATGTAAAACAAAATACCCAATTTGGTACAGAAAAAAAAAAATGGTACTTGTTGAGAAATAAAGATGTGGGCAAGATTTTGACTTCCATTAATTGAATTAATAATTTTTTAAACTTAAGTTTACTATAAAGAAATAAAGAAAAATTAGATACTTACATGCTTCTTCAGCATTCTTCGTATCTACCTAGAAAGTACTTTTAGGCCCATTATTATAATTTGCCAATAGCTAAAATTATGATTTTACCAGAGAGATAAGTAGCTTTTTGTTATAATAGTGAAGGTAAGGTTTGTTTCTATAACTTGCCTTTAAAGTATGTGATAGTTTGCTATTATTTTAGAATACGATAAACTATTAATTAAATGTTTACATGTGGTGATGTTTTCATGAATTGATTTTACACAAACTACCAAGCAAACAACTTTAGCAGTCTTTAATTTATTATCTTTATACATATATTTTTTTACTTATATCTGGTATATATACGGCAATTATAACAATTAAGTATTTTTCAAATTGTCTATTTGATTCAAACAAAAAATGTCTAGTGTCCGCTCTGTAAGATTTTTATATAATTTTTTTTTTCACTTTAGGATTTCCTCCAGATTGGAAAATTTCCTTAATAACTATGATTCATGAACCAGGAAAAGGCCACACAATAATTGAATCTTACAGGTCTATAAGCCTTTTATCTAATATGTCAAAGCGGTTTGAGAGTATGTTATTAACTAAGATGAACCCCATTCTAAGCGACAAAGGATGTGTTCCAAACTATAAATTCGGCTTTAGAAAAAAAAACATAGTACGATCGAACAAACTCACAATATTGTTGAAAAGACATTTGAAGAAAAAAAAAAAAAAAAAAGAAACACTGCTCAGCGCTTTTTATTGGCGTTTTCTAATCATTCGATTAGGTATGGCACGCTGACCTAATATATAAGTTAAAAATTAATTTGCCCGTAAACTTATATAAACTGTTATATAGGTATTTAACCGATTGAAAATTCATTGTGAAAGAAGGAGTCACCCAGGGTAGTATATTGCGGCCTATTTTTCACTTGTGGTATAATTCAGACATGCCAACGAGTAACCGAGTCCATAGATCGACATTTTCTGACGACTAGACTTTTTTAAGCATTCCCGAAGTAGCATTACGATACTTACAAGATTAAAAAATGGTTGAAGAAATGGAATAAAGGTGAATAAACAAAAATGTAGTCATATAACTTTCAAACGACGTAGGGAATGGTGCCCTCCTAGACGCATGAAAAACCAAACGATACCTCAGCTTTCAGACGTGAAATATCTCGGCATACATCTTGACCGGCGACTTACTTGGAAACGCCACATAGGATCAAAGTTAACACAAATGAAGCTGAAAGCAGGCCACCTAAAATGGCTTATAGGCAAAAATTCTACTCTTCCTGTAGATTGCAAACTTTTGTTGTACAAGTCAATTCTAAAAAAAATTTGGTGTTATGGCATTCAATGGGGCATATGGGGCATTGCCTCAGCTAGCAATGTAGAAAAAATTCAAAGGCTCCAAAATAAACTCTACGAATGATCACAGTTGCTTCCTGGTATATAAACAACTTGAACATTCACAAAGATCTAAACGTGTTATCAGTTAAAGCAGAAATAGCGAATTATGCAGTAACGTATTTGAAAAAGCTTGAAACACATCCAAATCCGCTGGCCCGCAACTTACTAAATGAACGTGGTTATATTCGTCTAAGAAGGAGGGACACTGCACTTGTGTAAACATCAGAGAAATGACCTGCAAATTATTGAAAAAACCGTGAAACAAAAAATTTTTTGTCTAGCACTGGCTGGACGTAACAAGTATAATTATTTTAATTTTAGACTTAAGAGTATTTATTGTTAGTTCAAATTTATTGAGGATACAATAATTAAAATATGAAAAAAATAAGCCAGCTTTTGGTTAGCAATTATAACAATTATATATTTTTCAAATTGTGTATTTCATACAAATACAAAACCGATGAAGTCAATAATGTCTAGTGACCGCTATGTGAGATTTTTTTTTGACTTTAGGATTTAGTGATCCAAAAACTACATTACATTCTTTAAGTATCTATTTCTTATTTAAGGCTTTATAATAAAAAACTTAAGCCGCAATTATTTAATTTATAAAATAGTTCAGATAAAAATAAAATTATATAAAAAATGTTTATTCTAAAATTATATCAGAATAATGTCAAATAATTATAAATAATTTCTATAAATAAGATAAAATTTAACGTGTGTTCGCTAAATAAACATAAGAATTAAGTCTTTTGATTTTTAAATATTTTAATGCAAACGTCAACCTAAAGATCAAATTGCTTTGTTTTCTGTGCAATTTATATTGCCTATAATGGTTGTTTTTCTATGTTTTAGTTAAACGCCCCGTTATTAAAATAAGAATACCTGGTAAAAATTTGTAGGATTGTGATATTATTTGATTTTAGTTCAACTACGTATTTATTTAAAGTAAAATAGCATCCAGACAGAGCCGAACTTCTAATGTTACCTGATATATATTACCAAGTGTCGCATTTAAAAACACGGTGAAAGCTACATAGTACCAAGCCAAGTCCATAAGGGCTTTTAATATGAAAATCTCTTAGGCTACTATACTAGTAACCATTTTGTTCAAGACTTATGATTTAAGTTTAACTCATTAATGCTTTTTCAATTGATAAGTTATTTTGAAATAGTAAAAGGTACTTTTTAACTTGAACTCTGTACCAAAAAAATATTGCGCAAAATAAAATAAGTTCCCTTACAAAATAAAACATACTGATATTGGTAGTTTTAATTTATATTAAATAATATAGCTATATGCATATGAATTTTCCACAAAGGATAATTAATTGTTTTATGCAACGTTGCCAATGCATGTGCTCATTTTTTTCTTTTTGGCTCAACTGGATTTTAATTCTATAGTTTTACAATTTATATTCTTTTGTAAGTCCATTTTTTTAAGTAAACGTTATTTTTGCCGCTTTGTTGTATAATAGTTTATATCTAAAAAAAATATATATATTTTTTTAACAAATTCATTTACAAGCAGCATAAAAAAAGTGTTGATATACAAAATGTTGCCGATTCTGAGTTTTTATAATCTTTTTTGTATTTTTTTTTATTCGTTTGTGCTATCCAATAATAGAAAAATAAAAGCAAGATCTTTTATTCTGTTTTATTGAAATTTATATAAATAAAATAATATTGATACGTTTGTGTAATTTTTTTTTTAAGTAATAAGTACTCATAATATGAAATCAGAAATTGATTTATAATCAATTTGGTTTACATCATTTACAATTACAAATTAAGGCTTTTCCACTAGGTTTTATGACTTCAAATTACATAAAGTATACGTCACATATGCCAGAACAATATTTTCATTGCCTTCACGTTTTTGAGGCGTATACTTAATGCACTTCTACTGTATGTGTAAAATTAAATATTAAAAAATAAAATCATTCATAAAAGGTTTAATTCATTTTACAAAACTCTAATATAAAGTAATATTTTTTATGAAGCTATACTTCATATTATAGTATTTTTTGAAGTAATTTTTATTAGGATGGTTTGAATTCATTTTTTTTAAATCTATACATATCGCACCCTAAATACAAAAGGGTCACTACTCAAAATTTTCCAAAACTGACTTTTTTCCATAAATTATTTCAGAGTACATATCTCTAACTACTGCAAAAATTTCTTTCACATCACTATCTTCTTTAACTGGAAAAATACAGTTATGTCTATTTTTATGTTAAGTGTGTTGCTTCCGCACATAAACAGTTTTTTGTCTCCCCTGAAAATTTTAGTATTTTGACTTGCGACCCTTTTGTATTTAGGGTGCGATATAATAAAAGAGTAACTCATTTTCTGACTGTTTGACTTTTTGTCTACGTTCGCAACACGTGAAAACTATGGTATGGATTTAAAAAAATTGTATGAGGAGGCACCTTAGTGTCCTGATTCCAATATAGGATAGTTTTTTTTCAGCAAAAATATATTATTTCCAAGAGAAAGTGGAGAAAAAGCAGTGAATTTTACCGATTTAAAAGTACTGCATACTTGAAGGCATCTTTTATTTTTGAAAGCGGGATATTTTGAATACGGTTGTGCAACATATGCCGCAGTTTCAAAATAATTACAAAATTTTAATTAAAAGCGGGATATTTAAAATAAAATTTTTTTAAAATTTTATATGAATTTTATATTTTTATGCATGGGGTGGCTAGCTTTATATAAAGTAGATACCTAAGAGTCTTAAAATTTGATGTGGATTTACCTTCAAAGCAAAAGCGCATAAAGTATTGTCAGGACTCACACAACGTGTGTATGTTTATAAAAATTAATAACTAAACATTGTTTATCTTTTATTACTCTTCAAGTATGTTCAACAGCATGCAAAGAAAAAACATGGCTGAAGTTACCATAAGCTAAGAGCAACATGTTATGGTTCAATTATATGTTTATTATTTTAAACCATAATAATAATATTGCTGTCATTGGAACATATTATTGTCTTACATAAAAATAACATTGTGAAATACAACCATAATTATGTTTATTATATAAACACACTATAACATAATGTGAAACATGTAAATAGTGATATGTGACAACGTATCACTATTTACAAATAACAAAAAACAAATACACGAATTTTTCCATTTAGGCTTACATACATATTTTGATATTTTCTGCTTACCTTTTTATATGTTTGATATTTTAATTTAAAAATATCATTTATAATTAAAAAAAAAAAAAATCAAATTTATTTGTTGACAACATATACAGACATAGTCATATCTATTTACACAAATTAAAAATTTTAGTATTTTTAGCTATCAGAAAAATTTTGCTTCTATGTAAGTAAATATGCGACAAGAAAACTACCCAATCATAATCCTCAAAATGTATAGATTTTGCTGGATTAAAATTTTTAGCAATAACATTGATAGTTGCTGATTGAAAACACAAAAGAAGTCTGCGGCATAGATAACACATAGATAGTCAACTGAAACGTCAAAAACCTAACTAAGTCTCTTGTCAAAAAACCTAAGTCTAAGAATGTATTGGTAGGCAAAATTGTATAAGTGTTGGTTTTAAAAAAAAATTCCCCACAGCACCTAAACTGCACATAGTTGTAAAAAATATTTTGTAAAAACAGAGTATTTTTTTACATGCAATTTTAGATGTTAAAATTAAATAATTATTTTGCTTTTTAATAAAAATATGAATTTTGTATTTTTTGCTAATATATTTATGTGCGAAAAACGTTAGATGGAATGCTAATTTTAAATATTTATTATATTGGTCTGCGGCTCATATTTCAAAATTATTTACACACTTATTTTGTCTGTCAAAAATATTTACACATTCGTGAAATTAAGTTAAAAATGCTGGAATCTTTTAAAAAACCTAATTTGTGTTGATAGTTAGCAAATTTATATTGCATAAAAATAAATATTTATACAAAAGTCGTTTAAAATGGTGAAAATAAAGGAAATTTTGGCATAATGTATTATGGGCGGATGAGTCCTCTTTTCAATTTGAAGGGTCATTTGGAAAAACTTATATGCACCTTTCCAAAGGATCGAAGCATAAAGCAGTACAACCTTTTAATCGTTTCGGCGGGGGTTCAGTAATGTTTTGTGGGATGTGTCTCATACAATGGATTTGGGGACCTAGTACCAATACAAGGCACTCTAAACCAGGCAGGATATCTACATACTTTGAATGACCATGTTTTTTCTTCGGCTCAGTGATTTTTACTTGATGAAAATTGGATTTTGCAGCATGATAATGCTCCATACCACAAAGCATGGTTACCAACAGCGTTTTTAAATCGAGTTGGACAAGATGTTCTTCCATGGCCACCCCAGAGTCCAGATCTAAACATAATAGAGAATGTATGGGCATTCATTAAAAGACAGAGATCTATCCAAATGGGCCGAAAACGAGAGGAAACTATTGATGAAATAATAAATATCTGGAACAGCTTAGAAATCGAGTTTGTACACAATTTCCAGCTAGACTTCAAGCTGTCATAGATGCTGAAGGAAATTTATCTGGCTACTAATCATTTTTGTTTTTTTATTGGTGTTTTATAATGTTTTTTCTATTGTGTAAATACTTTTAAATGTAAATAAATTTGTGTAAATAATTTTGAAATATGAGGCGCAGACTTCTTTTGTGTTTTTAATCAATAATATCAATTTTATTGCTAAAAATTTTAAACTAGCAAAATCTATACATTTTGAGGATTACAAAAAACATAACAGCAAAATTTTTCTGCTAACTAAAAATTCCTAAATTTTTAATTTGTGTAAATATATATGACTATGTCTGTATGTATTTAATGTTTATACGGTTTTAGATGAAAAACATATTTCTGAACTGAAAAAGGCCAAAACCAAAATATGTATTTTTAAAACCAAACATTATTTTTTTTTAAATATAATGTTTTTTTTAAATATTAAATAAATTTGGTTGTGGTTTGAATTTGGTTGTGGAGCATGGTTCAAATCAACCATGCTCCTTTTTCGGTGCGTATAACCATTGAAAGATTAAATATTAACAAAAACTTGTTTATCGTGACCAAAGTGTTGTTTAAAATAACTATATATGATCATACAATAACCATGTTTTTTCTTTAAGTGAGTGTAGTTAAAAGTTCTATGAACACTATAAAGAAATATTGACCCAAAGTTTTATTTTTAACTATTGATAAACTTTTTAAAAAATATTTGTTATTCAAATGAAAAAAGTATACGATTGGCAATTTGTTTTCAAAAACAAATAAAACTTTTCCCGATTCTTAATAAAATACCGGCTTATTTTCCGGTAATCGGAAAATTAACCGATGACATTGCTCCCCAAACCCTAGTTAGCTCACAATGACTTTGTCAAAATCGTTGAAAATGTCAGCAAAGTCAATTGATAATGTCAGCAAGGGCCTGTTTTATGGAGCTTTTCAAGCTTGAAAAGTTGGATCTCAAGCTTAAAAGGTTGAATTGTAGCTAGATTAAGTGTATCAAGAAAAATAAAAAAAAGTAAAAAAGAGTACAAACAACATTTATGTTGTAAATTTTTTTAGTGTCTCCATAGACCGATTGGTAGCTCACTAGTCTATCAGTCTGAAGTTTGCAGTTTCGGTTCCCGCCAAAGACTCTTTGTGTTTTCTGCAGACAAGCAAAAAAGCTTCGCAGAGGTAGTGTTGTCTTAAAAAAAAAAAGATTTATTTGTTGGCTTTTTTGTTTTTCTAATTGCAACAAACCAAATAATAAAAGCTTAACTGAAGTATTTTGAAATCCCAATTTATGTTTCTTTAATGATCCTACACAGAAAAAAATATTTTCATCAATTAAAGATTTTCATTGGTTTCATATTAAAATTTAATTAAAAAATTAATGGATTAAATTATTTTTCTTTTTCTCTTTAAAAAATATATCTTTGGATAAATTAAAAAATTAATTGAACTTTAATTTAAAACTTATCAAAACCTTTAAATTGCGCAAAAATTCTTTCTGTTTAGTCTTATAACTTCAAAAATATAAATATTATAAACGGAATCTCTTTTTAGTGAACCTTTACCAAATATCATAGACTCGTACTATCAAATTTTGAATATGCTGCCTACCAAATATCTTACATTTTGCCTACAAAGAATAGAATACCAAAGGATATTTTTAGGAGTGTAAGTTATTCTTCCTAGAGTCACATTTTTTTTTTGGCATAAATAAAAAACCAAAGAATTTGAAGTAATTACTTGAAGAAAACCGAATGATGCGTGTCCTCTCTCTCTCAAGTATGAGTATTTATTAAGTTGTTTTGTATAAATTATCGTCTGCAATTACATAAATATTTTTAATTACTGATAAATGTTTTACAATGTATGTTGTTTTTCTTAATGTTTCTTTTGTATTATTGCTGTTGCTGTATGAATGTGTCCGTAATTCATGGCTCCCTTTAGATACGGGTGATTAATTTCCTTGTTCTTGTTGTAAACATAACATTTTAACATTTTTTCCTGTTTTTATTCTTGAGCAGAGTAAATATTTTTTGTAAGTTCATTTTTGCAAATAAAGTCATTTAAAACAACAAGAGAATAAAAGCAGTGGAAATGAAAAGGATTTTAAAAAATACAAAATGAGGCCATTTCGTTTGTTGGTACTTGTATCCAGCGAAAAATGTTCATAAAGTAAATCGAAATTTTAACTAAGCTTTTTTAGCAAAAAATAAATATGACTTCGTGCTTGTGGCTGCAGCGTTGCATATGGCGTAATCTGTTGGTTCAATTTTCACACATCCTTCGCCGCTAATCAGGCTGCATTTTGGCTTTAAAGTACATGATCGTTCAAAATTCATCTGTATAGATCAGGAACTTTGCATATCCCCTGATATAATAATCTAATGGCGTCAATTCGCATGAACGAAGTGGTAAGATGATTCAGTTCATTTCTTGAAATTATTCGTTTGCCAAATGTTTCTCTCAATATATTTCTTATAACGCTCTCTTTATGACTTATGGCACCATCTTGTTGAGGTAGAAAAAGAGAAAGTATGACTTTATACTTGACGAATTGACACATACCATTAATCACTTATGTTGTGCAAACTGCACCGCATCTTTTGCAATGCGTATTATTGCGAAGCAAATGATGCATCGTTTCTCGAAATAATCGCTGTGACGGAAGCTGGTATGTCCCATCAAATTCACGTAATTCGTGATGAGTTTGTCGAACTGAAACATGATTTTCAAAATTAATTTTAACTTGCAACCGTTGCTCTGGCGTGAGTCTATTCGTGATAAATTGTCAAACTAAACTAAACTAACTAACTGAGAACTGTTACATCAGTTGTCAAAGTATACAGTGCTGATTATTTAAATTGCTCAACTTTTCAAAACAAAAAAAAAAAAAACACGCGACATAAAAACTAGTTCAAATACCACTTATTTTTTACCGCCTCAATAGTACTGCACTTGGCAGCGCCTTTTATTTACAGTAATCACGAAAGTATCATTATGTGGCTAGTATTTATTTTCGTAATACTCAAAGTGTTGCTGGGTAGTTTTAAAAACAAAAGAAAATACATATAAGAGAATCATACATTGCGGTTAATTTCCGTAAAGTATGCAATAATTTTTCCTTAAAAAAAATTTTCAAATATACACATGGTAAGCAGAGCGAAGTCTTCTGGAATTGGTAAAGTAGATATTAAAAAAGACGTAGTGCGTATTGTACACTATAATAACATCTGTTATATTAAAATTATAAAAACCAACTTAAATGACTTAAATATTCTGTAGGAAATACTTACATATTATTAACTGACTTACAACAAAATTGATTTTATTTGAAAACGTGTTCAAAGCAACGCAGAAACTTTCCAAGTTCTTAAAAACTTCTAATGTCTATCTCTTTCTCGATAAGTGGTACACAAACCTATGGAATCTCTCACTTATCTGTAGGGTTTACCATAAAAAAAGCAAACATGTAGTGGTAAAAACATTTAAGAATGGAACAACAATTACCACAGTTCAAGTACATTTGTACACCATGTAACATAAGTTGCACATGATGCTTGTTGCAACTTGAAACAGTAAAACTACAAGAGAAGAAAATACAAGAACTCTTACTTTATTTTACATAGCATTCATCAATATAAATCAACTGCGAACAGACCGCAAAAGACTACCGGCCAGCCTGGCGAGTTGAGTGGGTATGTGGAAGACAGAAGCAAAAATAATTGTGTTGGAGAATGCAGTGCGAAAAAATTATGCGTTAAGAAATATTAACGTATTTTGTATTTTCAGTTTCCATAAATTTATTTAAATATTTGCTTTTTTTAAACCAACGAAAGTCAGATATTGAAAGATAATTTAAAGTTTACAGTGGCTTACAAACTCTTTAATTTTAAAGAGAATTTTATCTTCGTTTTATTGGCTCTGCCCAATAGATGGTCAAGTTATTTAATAATAACTTGACCAGACGAAATATATGAATTTGCACATCACATTTGTTTATACAATCTTAGGATTCAACTGTAAATAGTGTTAAAAAATAAGTATACATTTAAGCTTCAGCAGAAACAACAAACCTTACGGCATATTTCTACTTTTTTTCTTTTTTGTCGGCCCATCGCAAAACCAATAGAAATAAATGCATTACTTCTAAACTACAGGAAGGATTTATTTGAAACACTATACGTTCATAGGAAAATAGGTAGGCTTACATAATACTATTTGGTTTATGTGCAAGTAGAGAAGAAACGGTATTGTGTGTAATGTAGGGGGAATATCGAAGCAGACCACTTCCATAATGGGTCCCTTTTCGACCCCCTTTCGTCCTCTATGATTACAGGCAACCGAAATGTAATTTACGGCAACCTACTTACATTGAGTCATGTGCTACAACCAGCCCTTAATCTTGACTTTAGTGATTTTAGACTGTCAACTGGTAACTGTTGGCCTTCTTTCTCATCATGCAGTCTCTAATAATTGCTAGCATTTGTTCAAGGCTCAGGTCCCCACGGCATCCACCAGTGGTTCTGAGTCTTATACTAGCCAGTGCTCATCGTGCAGTCTCTAGTAATTGCTAGCATTTGTTCAAGGCTCAGGTCCCCCACGGCATCCACCAGTGGTTCTGAGTCTTATACTATCCAATGCTGGACATTCACACACCGCCGTCTCAGCCTCTTTCCTTTCCCCGTCTCCTCTTCTGCCTCTGCCTCTGCCTCTCACTTTTAGACATGAGCTGTAGAGACTCCGACTCGACGTTGACGGAACGTTTTGAGGTGCCTGCTTCCGAAAAGGATTTGCCTAAGCCGACAGGGCCAGATGCGTCGAATTCATCCACATTTACCTCCATAGCCGCAGGAGTATCTTCATAGACTGACCAGTGCACCCCTTGCGAGGTTTCTTTGTTATTTTATTTTGATATCCTTTCCTGGCCAGTAGCAACCGGAGTTCCTATAGGGATTAACCTCTCCACCACTAACGAGGCTTAATTGTCCATCCCTATCGAAATATCCCGGTTCAACGCCATAGGAGAAACCTTAGAGATTAACCTGTTCACCCCTTGCGAGGCGTTCCTCTCCATCCCTTCTGAATTCTTCCCTAGGCCATTATTGGAGAAAACGTTGTCGACCCACACGACTCGTATCCAGAGTTCGCATACTAACAGCCAAGCATTATCCTGACCACGCATATGCTGTTCCACCGTGGATTAGGGTGGGGTTCTTCCAGATTAAGGTTCGAGGAAATCTGGCGTCTGGTGCCCCCATTTTCCCGAATCGAATATGAGCACTCTACAATTCGAAAAAATATAGTTTGTGAACTCAGGAAAGTCGGTAAATAAATGGCGCTAAACGGCAAAAAACGTTGAGAGCTTCTATTTTTCTAACATTTTTATGGTTTCGTACCCAAAGGGTAAAAACGTAACCCTAATGTTTCCGCTACAATGTCTGTCCGTCTATAGAACCTTAATAGGTAGGCACTTGAAATTTTCACAGAAGATGTTTAACTGTTGCAGCTATACCAACAAATACTAAAAGTTATAGGGTGTTCCGATAGAGACGTCTTATTCACGTATATGTTATTATTTCTTGAACTGTAGGAGGCATTTGCAAATTAAAACTTAGTTTGCTATATAAACAAATATAAAAAATAAATCTAAAAATTAAAGGGTATTCCGATAGTGAAGTGTATGTATATGGCATGGCATGTATATGGCCTAAATTTTAAACCATAATAGGCAGATTCTTGAAATTTTCTCAGAAAGTGTATAAATGTGGCCGCTATCACAACATACATATTAGCCAACCAACATACTATAGTAGCACTTAGCATTACAGGAGCTAGGAAATCAATAGCAACTGAAGCACTATGTAAAATACTTGGAATCGACTCCATAAATTGATATATAAGAAAATATGCTTTGAGAACACAATTAAGATTAAAGTTGTTAAGAAAATGTCAACTAGAGAACATAGACATCGATTATTTGACACCTGAAATCTATTGGGACAAGGATACTATTACAATCATCTCAAAAAAAGATGATTGAAAATCTCTGGATAATTTAACTAGGTGTCAGACACAGTCCGCAAATGTCAAAACGTTAATATGGCGACAAAAAGAGAGAATGGAATTACCTTCTATTATTATATCATGGTCAATACCAAAGAATTCTTCCAATCGGCTCTGAAAAAACTTACATTATTAATTAAAAAAACAAAAAATCGTATTACCTCGTCCTCGTTCATGTGTTTTTGCAACGTTAAGCTTTCAGTTGGCACATGTGAGTTATGTGTTCGAGACCTGGCTAAAGAATGTAATGGGATTAAATTCCATAAGCAATCATACGAATTTACATTTCATTATAATTAAGCCTTAAGGTTGGTATTGCTTTTTACGGATTTTCGTTGAACAGATATAATTTTAACATTTTTGTTGCTTTTAATATCCTTCTTACTCTTCGGGAGTCATTAAATGAGTGTTTGTGTGTGTGTGAGTGTGTACAACGGATTTAACATTGGGATTGATTTTTGCATTATGCATTTTTTGCAATAAAAACTAACCAAAAAAGGAATACAAGCTTGTAGCAGCCAGCATTTTTTACGTACATTTGCTGTTGTGTTATTGTGAATATTTGTGGCTTTTGCATTAATTCCTGTTAATATGTTTTCTTTTTAAATATTTATTACCAACTTATGTGTCATTGAAACAGCAACAAACTAGCATCTGGTTCATCTCTGGCTCGTCATTCATGGCTTTTGTGATGAAATCGCTTTCAAAAGAGAATTTTTTTTATAGCAAAATGTACTTATTTATTCTGTATTTTAAGTTACAGATTTTGTACACACGAGTCCCTGCGGCCAGTTTCTGTTATTTATGTATTTTATTTTAATGCCATTAAAATACATTTTAAACGATTTTCTTGCTGATTTTAATGTAGATGTTGTAACATGAATTAAAAATTGTACATTAAGCTTTTTATGCGTTGCCTTTTTTATAATGTAAGTATGCTAAAAAGGAAATCGAATTAAAATATTAATGTTTCGATTTTTAAGTGTTGAAAATTTATTTTCGCACTGCAAGCAACAATTCTGTTTTGCACAATAAACAACTTTGTATTTATGATTGAATATTCTATATTTAACTATAGACGAGCCTTTACACTAGACTATATTTTCCGGTCAAAGATTGGATATGTTTGCCATGAGATAATGAAATCAATCAGCAAACGCACAGCGCAAATGATGGTCATTAGCTTCAAGAATTAAAGCAAAAAAGCAAGCTGCATCTTGTGTGATGGACAGACGAAGGCCAAGATACTGAAAACGGCAACTAATTGACAAATCAGGATCATTGCAAATACTTTGACTTACAAAAGCGATGGTTTGTCTATACGAACATTTGTTTGTCTTGTTGACGCACAGTAAACTGTCTAGTGGAAAAAAATAAAAAAAAAAACTTTCAAATTTGTCAATAAAATACATATGCGAAAGTTGAGACTCCCACGATTCCAGAGATGGTTTTGTTTTTTATGTGCTTTACATCTATAAAAAGTTACACGGCTTTAAAGTCGAATTATTTTGATAATTTTTTCATAATTTTTAAGTAACAAAAAATGGCTTTGGAAAAATAAATCTCAAAAATTAATTTTTCAATAAAAATGCATGCAAATTTATTTGTTTTATTCAGAAATGTAGCAGAAACAACGAAAAAATCCTAAAATTCAAATATTTATAACAACACTGTAAAAAAAAATTGTGAAGTTTTTAACCAAAATATGTACTTTTAAGAAAAAAATAGTCAGCTTCGATGGATCCGAAAAATAGGCACATCAAAAAACTACTTTTGTGAATCAATAATCTTATTTTCTGTTATATATACTAAAATATTTATACAAATATTTAGGTGTTTTCCATGCCAACTTTTGAAATATAATGAATTTAAAAATCATACATATTTGATATTTTTATTAAAATTATCAGTTGATATTTTATGTAGTAGGCTATGTTTTATACCAGGGCGAACTAATACAAGGTGAGTGCACGGGCGAATGCTTTAGAATGCCTTCACAAAACAATTAAGACAGAACAGACTTGAGCACACTCGTACAAATAGCAGAGAAAATTATAATCAAGATTTAATGAATAAACTCCTAATTTCTTCTGATCCATTTATTTCATCTAATAGAAATACAATAAATACAAGAAGCTTTTTCAACAATAATCAAGAAATTGGTAATTACATAATAGTAGATGAATCTATAAACACTGATTCAGACTCAGAAACTATTTTAGTGATTAAGAAATTGTTTACAATTGTTATGTTATTTTAATTTGTTTGTATTTACTAATCTGTATATAAATATGTTTTATATCTTAAATAATAATTTAATTTTAAAATATTAAGTGTTGTCAATTTGGAAACCCTATTCATGTAATGTTATGTGAATACCAATGGTTATGAGAATTTTCAAAACCTTATAAATAAAAATACTAAAATGTTTAAAATAATGTTATATTCAAAAAAGGTATACGGCAACCCTAAATGATTAGATATTGGTTATATTTTATAAAAACAACTATCACCATTTATCATTTTTATATGAAATGATTTATTAAAATTCAAAAAAAAAATAAAAATAAAAATTACTGAAATAGGGGAATTTTGGTATTTAATTATCCCCGCACCGGAAAAATAAAAGGATTTCTAAAAATGTTAATTAGTTTTTTAAAATAGTAGGCCAAGAGATATGTGCCAAATATTTCATGAAGCTACCATAACTCCTTCGATTTTTTTTCCAGTTTTACTATGGTGACCGATCACTGTGTGATGGCTTAATGAAATGTAGGGAATAAATGGCGTGAAAATTATTAATATTTTGTTAAATATCACATTTGAAGTGATCTATGTATATTGGAATGTAGCACTGATTTTTTTAAATAAATTCGAAGGGCTGCTTGATCGTATAAATTGTCGAAACGTACTGAAAAATTCTTGTGACATATTGGTTAGTAGTTATCATATTAAATAAAGGAAAAAAAAAAATATAAAAAATTATTAATAAAAAAAATTTAGAATATTTTAAATTAACATAATTCTTGCAACAAAAAAAAAAAAAAAAGATTGACTTCAAAGTAAACGGACAAGCAGTCGAAATTGGACCTGACCAAGTTTTAAAGTAATCAATCTGTAATCATAAATTAGAAAAATAAAAGATAGATATAATAAGCCAAAATTACCATTAGTGTGGGGACACGTTATTGGTTTTATTTTAATGTTTTTATGACTTTTTATACTCTGTATAAATTTTAAATGGCTGGTATTAATTTTTAAACTATAAGTTCATCTTTTATGGGAACAGTCTTTAATTTCTTATATAATTTTTGTTAATTTTGTTATTTTGCACTGAACCAAAAGTTTACCTAAATACTGTAAAATGGGGTGTAGAAGTAAATAAAAGTAGGTTATTATACAGCTAACAAATTTTTTAGTCAACCCTACAGACTATTTTGGTAAAAAAAATATTTTATTATACTTCCTATATTGAAGAAATTTCTTTAATAGGACTATTTTGTTTCGTTCTTTAATAGGATGTAAATATGAAAAAAATTTAGTTAAACTAACTAAAATAATTAATTAATTTTTTTCATTCTTTATCTTTATTAGATATTTCAACATAATCTGAAATAAAAACTGCATACCATTAATGCCTTATTAGCATTATTCCTCTTATTTATAAGGATACACGTATAAGGTTTTCAGTTTACGTTGCGGGCATTTAATTGTAGCTTAAAGGTTTTTTTAAGTGTCCAAAGATCGATAATAGTTCCAAATCGCTACTAGTTTAATTCGAGTTTGCTCCAAGCTATGTCGTCTAGCCTGTTAGCCATTAGCTAAATAAGCCTGCGGCCTTGTAATACCGGATAATGACACAAAATGTGCTTTACAGGTTCCAACTCCTTTTCGTTCTCCACACCCTAAAGAAATCCAATGCGCCCGCAACTCATTCACTGGTTCTTGCTGCACGTGAAACTCTGCGATCCTTTTTTTCAGGACTGATCAGTTCACTTTACTACACAATCGGATACAAGCCTACAGAAGTGATTAAGCGGTGGCTTCACTGATTCTACCCTATCTAAGTTAGTTTCCTCTGATGCTGCCTCAGGTGTACTTCTCTTTAAATCTGAGTTCCCAATTTCTGTGCCTTGGCTAGAGTAGTCCTATAAGTCTCCATTCGCAATGGCTCCCACCAAACTGCACTTCGATACATAACAAAAGGTCGTACAACCCATGTGTAAATCGAATTTTCCACTTTGGATCGTAGTCCCCAGTTTTTACATATCGATACCTTCCCGTAAGAATGTATTAAGCGACACTTTTTTCGAAAATGATTTTTTGATGTGGAACTATATCAGAAGTTAAGCGCCACATTTTGGCCTCGGTTTCGCTGCCCTATCTTGGATGCAAAGGAAACTAGAGAGAAAATAAAATTGTATCAACCGCTAAGTTTTCTCACTGGAATAATGTTGCTCCCTGAAATTTGTATTATTTGTATTTGTATTATTTGGAAAGCGATTTTCAGAATACATATTATGTTCCTTTCAATAAAATACTCAAGTAAATAACTAAATGAGACGTTTTTTTCGTTTCCTGAACAATTTTAGAAATGTCGCTTAATACATTCTTATGGGAAGGCATTTAAATTTCCCCTTTACCACGTCATCTGGATAGGCTACATTATTATTGCTTTTCATGAGGACTGTATAAAATATCAGGCTTTATTTAAGTGCTTATTAAGTACTATATAATTATATATATACGTGAATATAATATTGGAACAAAAACTTAAAGCGATTTTAGAAGCCAAATTTCATGTAAAGGCCATATGCAATAAAATATTTCTCAAAAGATGGCGTATACAAAAAATTAAAATTTTTTTGAGGAAGAAATGGTTATAACTTGGAAAGGTTCTTCCATGGCAATATATATTTTTACACTAATCGTATTATAACTCCAAGAACTACATCTAAGAAAACAAATTTATTCACACCAATTTTTGTATAAAAACTGTTAAATTTCTTTTATTTCTTTAAGTTTTAACAAAATATGACGAGTACTGAATTTTATTTTTCAAGTTCTAGTGTTGATGATGAAATAATGGATATAAATATACATCGGAAGATGCTCCGACAGAACGTTAACATTTTTGCGATCCCAGATTCTAAATAAGACACTCGATTAGTAGTGATCTAACTTCTTTATGGTCGGCAAATACCACTACGTTTCCTTTCTGGTTAATTTGTTTTTAAAATTTTAATAGCTTTGATACCGCTTGACACCTCCAATGGTGAAAAGTGCACCTCTAGATTCAGAGAGCTTCCTTTTTATCTTGATATATTTTAATAAAAAAACATTTTAATGGATATTTTCTCCTAATTTAGTTTTACTTACTTTATGCCAATCTTCTCTATGAAGAACTGAAGGCTTAAACGGATTTAATTTCTCGGCAGTTTCGCTTCAAAAATCACTAAATTTAAGGGTTTTGTGTCCTTTCGAATAGTGCTGGCAATTTCTACTACTTTCAATTAATCGATACAACTCATTACTTTTCAATTGGTTACTCAATAGTACTCAATACTTCCGTTTACATACTAGCAGAGGAAATTTATCGTCGTAGTTGTCAAATATTTTTATAAATTTATTTCTAAAAATACTACCGTAAAAGTATCGATTAACTACTTTTGTGTATTGAGTACCCAAAAAAATTATCGAGTATCGAGTACTCGGAATCCATTACTCAATACTTTGCCAGCAGTACTTTTGAAAACCCTTAGCATAAGCGGTATGTTTTTCAATTTATGAAACTAAAATGTCGAACTGCCTTGATGTACTTTTTTTTATTAAAAATTTATTATTATTTCTTGTAGTCGTTTGAATTTCGTTGTCTACAAAGCACGAATGTTTTATTGTCGTTTTTATCTACGTTTCAAAATAGAGAATACCAATATATTTATGTATGAAAAATTAAAGTATGGGATATGGGAAGCTAACTTTGGAACAATGATTCAGCAGGACTACATCTTTAAGGGGTCATTCATTAATTTTAAATTCTTTACTTGTCGTTATAGCGAACATAGTAAATATCAAGTGTCTGTCAATAATGGATCAACAAATATAACCTATACTATCCATGGAGCACCCTTAACTTTTATTCTAGTTTTATTTATTAAATGTTACAGAGTCACTCGTTGTAGTAAAACACTTAGAGTTTATGGTGGGAATCTAATCCAAAACATCCAGAATGATAGACTAGCAGACTACCTATTAGTTTCCTTGAACAACCTTACAAATAAGAAATAAATAAAAATTCAAATCGATTTAGAAGAGAGTTTTAAAGTAACAAACACAACAAATACCTACGAAATAATAAGCTTCTCCAATTTTGAATTTGGTTAAAAACAAAAAATATAAAAAAATTGAAATTTGAAAAAAAAATATTTTCTAAAAATAAAACAAATTTTTTAATTTTTTTATCACTTCAGCACAATTACGATTTTTATAAAAATTAATGTAACCAATGTAATGTAATTTATGCCAGAATGGAGATATTGCTGGCATAATGGATGTATTTTGTTTTAAAGAAATTATAACAAATTGGACTATTAATTAGTTTATACAATTTCAATTAAGCCTTACAATATTTATGGTCTTGGAAATTAGTTAGATATGTCACTGCAATATTATAAATAGCATTATATTTTTGCTTTATTACTTACTGAATTTTTAATTAACATTTTCTGTGTACGTTTCTCCAATTAGCACGAAATTAATGAAAATAATTTCTTTCAAAAGAGTAATAATATATTGTTTTTTCTAATAACTACTTAATGTTTGTTTAATATAGAGTTAATCATTATGAAGAATTAAATGTACATAAAATATAATATCTATATAATTAATGTATATACAGTTACAAGTAAAAGTTTTCGTACACTAAAAATTGATCGAAGTTTTTTTTTTATTGTCGTTAGCTTTAGGTACACAGTAGTTTCTTTCAAACTTTAAAGATCGGGGGGAGAGACCTAATTCTCTGTTTAGTGTAAAACAGCGATCGAATATAGGCGATGCAATGAATTGTATTTATTTATTGTTTACAAGAGTGAATATGGAAATTAAAATATGTTTAAAAAAAATTGTTTTCTATTTAAACATTAAAGAAAAATTCGTCATATAAAATTCCAATAAAAAATGAATGAATGAATGAAACCAGACCAAAAATACAGATCGAGCTTAGACAAAAAACCGGACTTATAGTTGTCAAAATAAAACCAGGATTTGGAAACTCAAATGACAGGAATACAGCCAGACGTAATTACAAAATTCGACGTTAAACTAATCAAAAAGTTACATAATATTTTAGTTGCTGTATCGTGCGGTCATCAGATTAATGTTGAACAATTTAAAAAATTTACTTTATCGACTGCAAAATACTTTGTTAAAAAATACACATCATATAATATGTCTCCCACTTTACATAAATTTTTAATACATGGTCCGCAGATTATTACTCACGTACTGTTACCTATTGGCCAGTTATCGGAGGAACCACAGAAATAAAGATTTTAAATCATATTTCACAAAAATGCAGTCGTGAAGAGTCCAATGAAGATATTTTCAATAGATTTTTAATAAGCTCTGATCCTATTATTAGTAAAATGAGCAAACATTACAAAAAGAAAATTAGCGTGTTACCACAGCAGGTATTGGACCTTCTATTATTACCTGAAATT
The DNA here is from genome assembly GCA_949628195.1 of Phasia obesa. NCBI lineage: Eukaryota > Metazoa > Arthropoda > Insecta > Diptera > Tachinidae > Phasia > Phasia obesa. The sequence continues at coordinate 36,673,075 of OX451215.1, forward strand.
TCTGACGAAAATAATTCCGCTGATATTTATTTTTGTGACAGCGAATATGAAGACTAATAGTATTAAACATAAAAAATAAATTTATATTAATAAAATCTTTTTAATAAATAAAGATTAGTATGGCCTATTTTCGGGAAAATTTTGTATTGGGGCTATATGAAATCATTTACCGATTTCGTTGAATTTGTGGATGTTAAGTTACTAACCAAAAAAATCAAATTGCCCAAAGTTCATTCATTTATCTTTAAAAATGGAGCTTACAAAGCGATTTAAATATTCATACGAGCTGACAAACGAACACCCCTGGCGTTTAAAAAAAATTTTTTTTTTTTCAAAAATGATTTTTTTAAGTAGTAATGACCCACTTAATACTACGAAATGAAAAAAATAAGTTCTATCTCTAACCCCTGAATTAAGAGCCGTTTTTAGGTATTTCAACCCAATGTGCGGCGTTTTGAAAACGCATACATTGTCAATCACCTCCATCATGAATATTTTTTCTCTCGAAATATTTCCATATTGCACACTATTTTATAGGGAAACGAAAATAGTCATATTGGAGAAATTTCTTCACTATAAGGAATTTAATAAAATTATTTTTTTTAGCGAAAATCGTCTGTAGATTTAACTACAAAATTTGTTAGCTACTTTTCGTCAATTATACACTCAATACATAGATTGAACACTTTTAGTAAATAGTCGGAAATCACTGTAGCAGTAATTAAGCTGTAATAATTAACAAAATTTGTTACCTAACATATACATATATTATAGAAATGAACACGATCACTAAGTTGAAGAGAAAAAAAAAAATAATGTGATAAAATTATAACATAAAAATATTTTAACAATATCTGTTTACTTTCGCATTAGCAGTTTTTAATCTTTTAGCTAAATCAATTTAAAAAACTTAAGCTCTATTAAAAGTATCATCATAGTCAAGCCTTCGATTGAACGAACACTTTTATCACAAACTTCAAATTTTCTAAATCATCTGACGGCACAGATTTACTAACTAAACCATGCTAACAAATTAAGCATTAATAAAATCATATTAAAAAAAATCTTCTAATTAAATGGTGATTTTACCAAACATCTGAAGAATTAGTTAAAGAAATAACGAAAACAAGACCAACAACTATAACAATAACACTACAAGGCCTGCAAAAAATAACTCAAAACTGTATGTGGAATCTTACCTTCCAGGCAAATGAACAAAATCGACATGAACAACACAAGCAGCTAAATGCGGAAAACTTTTGAAGTATAAGAAACCAAATAAATCCTTTAACAAAAAATCATAAACAAAATGAAAACCAACAAGAACAAGCACAAGCACAAGAACAAAGTAAAGTAAGAAGACGAAGAGGAAGAGGAAGAACAAGAACAACTCTTATCGCACTTAAATACTCGGCCGTGTTGTTATTTTTATTACTTAGAGAGCAAGTTTTTGAAATAATCCCAACATTAGCAACGCAATCAAAAGTATTACCAAGAAAATGTGTTGAAATTGCTGCCGCAGCTACAAATGCCTTCAATGTTTCAGGTTTTCGTTTTGTTTTTGTGGATTTATAATGATGGCATTAAAACAAAGAAATACCAAGTGAGAGCAGAAACACGCACATTCCATAGTGAACTAACTGTTTGTTGCCAAGTCTTAAGGCTTAATTTTTTTTTTTTTGATGTTATAGTTGTTGCTGGACTAAGAGTTATTGTTACTATAGCTACAATCGCTTTTTGTCTAGTTGAAATATTGTAAGTTATTGTTTTTCTTTATATTGGCTTCTTTGTCTAGCTTTCTTTTCCCACAAAAAGTACAATGGAGCAGTAACAATAAAATCCTAAACAATGCGTGTGGTTTAAATAGAAAAATAGCAAAAATAATGAAAAGGCCTCAAAACAAATGAAAGGACAAATTTTAATAATTACTTTATTGGGGTAATAATTTGTGCACAACAACTACTTGTATAACCAACACGTAGATGGACTATCAGCTTTATTTTTCTTTTTTTTCAACAGCAGTTATACGAGTACATATACGGAGTCTGTTCAAAAAAAAAAAAAAAAAAAAAAAAAAACGATAAGCGATAATCGAATGTACAGATTCTATCGATTTTATTTTGTTATATTGGTAAAAATGCGTGTCATATCTTGGCATTATCAGCCAATTTGGATTACTAATTTGTGGTTGGCAACTTAAAAGGTTAGTCACGTTTGTGTGTGTTCTGCGATTTTTGTCACTTAAAAAAAAAAATGGATCAAAGAATATGTATTAAATTTTGCGTTAAAATTTAAAAAAAGAACTTGAAAAGTTGACTGTGGCATTCGGCGGGTCCACTTTATCTCAAAAAAGTGTTTATAAGTGGTACAAGCGCTTTACTGACTGACCTAAACAAGCGCGTAAGGCGTAGCGACGTCTAGCGCCTAGCTTTGAACAAACCTAAATAAGAGTGCAAAGTTTAATAATCAGCAGTAATGTTAACATATTTTGTTGAGTAAAATCTAATAAATTGAAGAGCAAAATAGAGATAAATTCGCTAGACAATGCAGAAAATAGCTAACACAAAAAATAACGTTTTGTTTGCAATCAACTTCACTACCTAACGCTCTGTCAAAATTTTCTAATTGCCAGAAAACAGAAAAAAAACATTGAAACAGTGAAAAAAATTATTTTGGAAACACTATTAGGAAATTGAAGAGGATGTTGACATATCAATCGCTTTGGGCATGAAACGTGTGGCAGCAAAGTTTGTTCCAAGATTGAAAAATTTTGAACAAAAGCAACGGCAATAGGCAAAACTTTTCCTTTTTGAACAGTCCTCGTATATGTATGTTTAAGTATGAGTATGTGAGTGTTAACGTTTTATGAGTTCTTTATAGACAAAATTTATTTGGGTTTAAGTGTGAGTGTTTTTGTGTGTATTTTGATTAAAAAATACACACACATTATTTATAATAAATATGTATGTATGTATGTATGTATGTATGTATGTATGTATGTATGTATGTATGTATGTATGTATGTATGTATGTATGTATGTATGTATGTATGTATGTATGTATGTATGTATGTATGTATGTATGTATGTATGTTTAAATAGTAAAATATAAGGATATCATTTTTATCAAATAAGATTTTAGTTTGCTCTTATTGTGATTTACGCTTGTCAGAACCGTATAACCAAAAAGAATTTAATTTAATAGCATGCTATTAACCCAAATTATTATAAATATATAAATTGATTGTTGTGAGTCAAGCTAGTCTCTATAGCCATTTCGCTAAATGATTAATTTAGCTCATCAGGAAAACTAAATTTTAGATAAGCTGGAGATACCTTTAAGTTATGTTTTTGCGTAGTATTTATCTTAAATTGTTATCTCGTAAGCTATATAAAAAGCACAAAATGTGTTTGTTTGTTGGTTTGTCTGTCGGGAAGCTATAGCTTCCTACACCAGTAAACCGATCTTTCGGATATTTTCACAATTTTTTATTAGTTATACGGTTGGTAGAATAGGGTACTTAATTTTCTAATATTCTACGTCGCCGTGACACCTTCCACACAAAGTAAAAATTTATCATCGTGTTGCTTGGTAACAGTAATGGGTAGCGCCTTGAAATATTGCACCCGTAACCTCTATAGTAACATACATAGTTTAAGAAAGATAGACTGGATTGGAGTAGTGGGCGTATTACCCCCCATATAAAGTGAAAATTATTATACTGTATCTAGAGAACTGCAATAGGTAGGACCTTGGAAATTCGCACTAGTAACCAACATATTTACGTAAATAGTTTAGCTAAGCACAGACTGAGTTGGAATAGTGGGCGTATTACCTCCTATACAAAGTGAAAAAATATTAATTATTTGGGACCGTGGACGTGGTGCCTCCCATACAAAGTGAAAAAATATTATCTTGTACATAGAAAACTATAATAGGTGTGGTCTTTAAAGTGGGTACAAGTAACCCCCACACCCATGCGAATAATCTAGAAAAATATAGGCTGAATTGAGACAGTGAGCGTGATACCTGCCATAGAAAGTAAAAATTGCTATCCTGTATCTAAACAACTGCAATAGGTAGCGTGTAGTGCCGTCCCTGTATTAGCAACATTATGGCGACACTTCACTTTGCTTCTAACACAATACTTCATAAGAAGAGACTATTAAAGACAGTCGTTGATTAACTGTCAACTAGTTGCAATTTTTAGCAGGTACCTTGTTTCAAATATAAGACACATTTCCTAGAGAAAAATGGTGAAAAAGTTGTGAAAGTACGCAATTTTACCCATTTAAAGGTACTTTAAACTTGACAGCACCTTTCACTTTTATTTTTGTTGTTGTTAAACACTATTTACAGAACTCTACAGTAATTTTAGAACTTTATATAAATTTTAGAATTTTATATAGTGATGGATACCTGTATATAAAAAAATACTTAAACCATAACTGAAACACTGTAAAAGTAAAAGTATCAAAATTTGCTGTGGATTAGTTTAAAAGTAAAATCAAACAAAATATTGTCAGGTCGCCTACCGCGTGGCGGGCACTGCCAGTAATAAATAAAACGTAAAAAGTTTATATAAATACGTATTTAACTTTTCATTAAATTTCGTAGTGTATTTTATTTTGATTTTCACAACAGCATAAACTAGCTATCCCCGGTGCGCCTCGCTAAGTCCATCCACAAAAAATACAATAGACACTTGAAGAAAAGTATAACTAACCCTTAACTCGAAACGCACGTAATAACGCGATAATAAATCCAGTCCGCATTTTGCACATGAGTATGAGAGTTACTTGTGCAAAGTTTCAAGATTCTACCTATTGCAGTTCGCTAGGTACATAACAATATTTTTTCACTTTTTCTAGGAGCCACCACTGTCCCAATTTAGTGTAAATAATGCACATTAGTATGTGCAAAGTTTCAAGACTTTACCTATTGTAGTTCTGTAGATACACGATAATAACTTTTCACTGTGTATGGGAGGTACTACGCTCACTGTCCTAATCCAGTGTTTATTTTGCTAGGCAATGCACTTTCGTCCGGGGATTACTTGTGCAAAATTTCAAGACTCTACCTATTTTTGTTCTCTAGGTACACGATAGTAATTTTTCACTTTGTATGTGACGTACCACCTGTCACTATCCTAATGTAGTGTACATTTTGCTTCTAAACGTCAAGTTTTTTTCTGCATTTAATTTGACATTTCTCAATTTTAGACTTAACTCAATTTGAGCCATGGAAAGATACACAATCGAGCAACGCGTTAAAGTTATTCAGGCTTAAATGATCAAATTTCAAAGAAAATCATCTTCAGTAATAAGGCACATTCTCACCTCAGTGGAATTGTCAATAAACAGAATTGCGCCATTTGGGCGAATGATAATCCAAGAGTTATTGTCGAAAAACCAATGCACCCACAAAGAGTGACTGTTTGGTGCAGTATATGGGCTGGCGGCATCATCGGGCCATATATTTTCCAAAATGAGCCCGGTCAGGCAGTTACTGTCAATGATATTCGCTATCGTGAGATGATAACGAACTTTTTATGGCCCGAGTTGGAAGATATGGATGTGGACGATATGTGGTTTCAACGGGACGGTGCCACTTGCCATACAGCTAACGAAAAAATGGCTCTTTTGCGTGACAAATTCAATGGTCGTGTTATCTCACGTGGTGGCGATGTCAATTCGCCGCCAAGATCATATGATTTGACACCGTTGGAGATCTTTCTTTGGGGTTATTTGAAAGAAAAGGTGTACGTCGATAAACCACCAACAATTCAAGAGCTAAAGGATGAAATAATTTGGCACATTAATGGCATAGAACCTTAATTGTGCCTCAGCGTCATCGAGAATTTGGAGTATCGGATGGAAGTGGCCATTTGTTCCATACACAATTGAACCATATCAACATTATCAAAATAAAAATAATTGACAATAATTTCGTAAATAATTTGTGTTTTATACAAAATCAACATCGGCCCTTTTGAATTAAACCACCCTTAATCTTAATCAGTCGGTTACTGCTGCTGTTTCACTAGCTACTTAAAAGTGGGTGTGGTCAAATTTTATTTCCCTAAAACCTAAGTTGGGCTATGATGAAGATAAAAAAAGAAAAAAAACTTATCTAAATCGGTGCAGCTGTTCTTAAGTCATGCGATTACCAACGAACGAAATTTTATTTTATTTATATGAAGATATGGATAGTGTTTATGATAAATTACTGCTTGGCATATTGGCAATATATGTATTTAGTAATTTACTGGCAAATGTCAAATTATAACAATTTCAAAAATTAATAGACAATTTACTTAGTATTACAAGATATTAAAACATTAAATTGAATATTTCACAAAAAAAAAAAAATAAACATTATAATTGGTGCAAATACGCCACTGTCATGTAATTACTCATGTGTACGAGTGTTAAAAAAGATCTTATTTAATCTTTGTGCCGGAATTATGGTCATGTTAAATGAATGCAGAGCATGAATACAAAAAAGCTGAACAATTAGTAGGCTTAAGAGGCTTTTGCAGATACAAAATGTTATAAATAAACTTTCATTTCTACATATGAACATACTCGTACATATGTACATATGTATGTACGTATAACAAATAAGCAGAAAAAATATACATTATGCAAAAAGCAAATGGAAAAAAAAAAATAAGTATAAATTGAATAAAATACTCTATCTCCCTCTATAGCATGCAATCAGCACACTTATGGCACTGTAGTCGACATTAAAAGTAAAACTGGCCATTAAAACAACAATAACAATAATAATAATATGAGCCTCCCTTTTAAACATTTAGTGGTGATGACCATTACTGTATTAATACAGTGGTACCAAATACAACTACGACGACAATATTAGTAGTATATGAAGTAACAGAATAACAGATATCAAATTGTTAAGAAAAAGACTAACAAGTGGGAATTTGTAGGGAATGGGGCAGTAGGTTTGTAGTAACAGTATATCAAACAAATTACACAATTGAAGCATCTGAAAGATTTTGCTATTGAGGGCTCCCACTACCATCATACCCTCAATTAAATTCTTTTGTTCTATCGTATTTGAGTGAATCACAACCCCTCACATTTTTTTATATGTCAATATACTGTTGCGTTGTTAAAATTTACTTTAGAGTGGTAAAAATAAATGAACGGCTAAATAGGGGAATGAACGGACCGAGCGACCAACAGACAGACAGACGTTCAGACATATTTTTGGAAAACACAACGAACATAACGAACGGATAAAAGTTTGTCTTTTTTTGTGTGTAGATTTATTTATATTTTATGTCATTGTTTACTTTTTCTTTAATGAATTTAATCGCGCATAATAAACGAAAGGCAGAAATAACCAAAGTATGCATGTGTGTGAATTGAAGAATAAAATAAAATAACAGATACAATGAAAATACGAATATAGTGTTGTTGTACTTTATTGCATACGAACACAAATACTCAAGCACATAATGGGTCTTCCAGTTGAAGCAACATTGGTTGAATTGACTTTCAATTATTAAGGCTGTTTTAGCGTTTTACAGCACGTGCAAACGATAAAAGTCAATAATAATTTTCATAATTTTCACTGATTTTTTTTAACTGTAAAACAATCTGAATAGATCAAAAGTAAGTTAGAACAAGTTTCTGGCTCATCATTACCAGCAGTTCCAGCGATGAGGCCTATTTCTGAGTAAATGCACATGAAAACTAAGAGCATCCACTATACCACGTAAAAGTCAATGGTTTAAGCGGGCATTACATCGAACCGTATTTTTTTTGACGTTATATTGATTACATGGATACCATCGGCATAAGGTTTCAACAGACGGAGCTACGAGCGATACAATTCCCCAGCAAAAATTAGGCATTACCAAAAGAAGTGCTTGCCACATAATGACTTACTTTTAGGATTACCAGATGCTGTAATTGTAATTTCTAATTGATTTAGTTGTTATAGTTTAAAAGAGAATTTCTTATAAATATATACAAAAGAATTATTATTTAAAATAGTTTTTCAAATTTCTAATTACGGGAAAAAAGTATTTCCATTACATTTTATTACATACTGAACATTACGTAATCAATTCTCACGCCTTGTTGAAATCACTAAGTTAATCCAGTTAGGAAGTCATTCCACTACAACTGCTTAATTACACACAAGATTGTAATTTTTTAAATTTTTTTTGCTGGGCCACGCATCATTGGGCATTCTGCACGAGCGATTTCAGTGCATGGTCATACCGCATGGGTGTAATGTCAACTTGTCAACGAGATCGTGCCATTTGAAACCGTTGAACTTTTGCTTTGTGGCCTATGCGCATAGGCCAGTAACCACAGTGGCCTTCAGAGCCAACATAACCTATGGCATCTGGCAAATTCAGTCTGATTTATGCTCGAGAATCATAGAACATTTAAAATTTCGAATGCGCGCGGCGATGATATTTCACATATACTTTGTTTTATTTAAATTTTAAAATAAGAAACGTTTAATGAAAGACCCTTTACAAGCAAATATGTACGAGGATGGTGTGATATTCACAATAACTGACATTTTATAAAAAACGTGATACAGTAACCACTACTCATTATTGGGAGGATCATAATTTCTTGGGGAATTAATAATAATTGAAGTTTTAAAAATCTATCAAATATCAAATAAGTTTGTTTTTTAATGTTTGAAGATATTTAAATAATTAAAAAAATAAATAAATAAAAAAACCGTATTCAATTATCTCCAAATCTCATCTATAGCTTAGTATATTACAGAAAAAAAAGCTCCCTTTTCATAAGAACTAATTTTATGCGCTTCCGTATAATTAGCTAAATTATAAAATTTAGATAGCTAACTAGAGATTAAAACCTTATCACACATATATAGTGTGTCTTTGTATTTGAGTGATCTCTTGCCTAATAATTAATAACATAATTTTTGCCAAAAACACTTGGCCATTGTGTTTTTAAGGCCTTTAAATTATTTTCTAAACAGCTGGCATTTAAAATATCCTAATTTAAAAATATTTCAATAAATTTAAGAGATACATATGTAAACCTTGATATAAAGAAACACCACCCTCGTAGCTTTATATACTTTGTCAGCAACAACCATTTAAAAGACAACTCGCTGTTGCGTGCTATAGCCATAGCTATTGCTGGGCTTTGCTTAAGCTAACGATTTTTTATTCATATCAAACGATACGACCACCGACAGCATGCCATAGTATTTCTGATGCTAGTGGTTGATGGCCTAAAGCTTGTGCTTTTATTTTTTATACATAAATTCCTTCAGATTTCTTTATTTTATCTGGTTTGGGAAACGCATTGTTTGTATATGTCTATTTGTTATTTTTGCGTTCGGCATTTTATTTTTTTTTTCTGAAATTCATTCATTTTCTGGCATGTCTTTGTGGTTAATGCGATTGTGATAAGCGCTGATTTATTTGCTGCAAACAAAACGTTACAGCGCTTATTGTTTGTTTGGCATTGCTGCTGCTGCTGCGGTGCTATGTGCTTTTTGTTTGTGAATTTCTTATCATTATTTTACATACGATAATTGGAGGCAAACAATGGTTTTTACTTTTCACGGCTGTCTAGTTATTTGGTTGATTGTTTTTAATAGAAATAAAAAATAAATTTAGTTTTGTCTTTATGACCAATATTGTATTTTAATTTTTACATTTTGATATTTTCGTGTATTTTATTGGGCTGTTATGATTAGATACTTGTAACTGTCTACAAACAAGAAAAATATTTTGTAAACAATGATGAAATCTTCCAAAAAAAAACATCACGAGACTCACTAAAAGTATGGTTATCGTAAATTACCTGTAGGATACCACAAATCATTGAGGAACGAAGGAGGGAGATAAGGGATCCATAACGTATATATAGTATAGATTTGATAGTATAGATTTGATCTGTGAACCAGCTGATAAAAAGCAAAAAGTTTTTGATGAGTTTTAAGTTGTGACTATTTAAAACAAAGTGTTATATTTATATAAAAATAATATTACAGCATTTTATGTTGATACCAAAGTTTACAAATAAACTTTATTAGATACGAACCAAACTTAAAAAATAATTACCGTGACTTCTGTAAATGCTGATACATTTAAAGAAGTCACGGTAACTATACTATATAAAAAATCTAAAATAACATTAAATTTATTTTTGCAGCAGAAATTGAATCTCAATAATTTAATCAATGATTCGATTTTTAATCAAATAAGCGTTTAGTTAAACAATCATTCAAACAGTTAATTAATTTATTAATTAATAAATTAATCAATAATTATATCACTTATTCATTAAATTAATAAATAACTAAGTCAGTAAATCAATAAGTAAATTAACCTATAAATCAATAAATTGGTAAATCAATACATCAGTTAACCAATAAATCAATCAATAAATATAAAAAAAATCAATGAACTAATTAATCAAGTAATCAATGAATCAAACTATCAATCAATTAAACATGCAATCAATAAATTAATCAATTAGTATTTCATTCAATCATTCATGCAATCCGGTAACCAATCAAGCATTTTATCAAATAATCAATCAGTCAATTAACCAATAAAGCATTAATTAAATCAACCATTCAATCAATCAATTATTCAATCAATCAAGCAAGCAAGCAAGCAATCACACAATCAATCAATCAATGTTTCAATAAATAAAATAAAAATAGCAATCAATAAATCAATCAATCAATCAATCTATCTATCTATCTATCTATCTATCTATCTATCTATCTATCTATCTATCTATCTATCTATCTATCTATCTATCTATCTATCTATCTATCTATCTAACTATCTATCTATCTATCTATCTATCTATCTATCTATCTATCTATCTATCTATCTATCTATCTATCTATCTATCTATCTATCTATCTATCTATCTATCTATCTATCTATCTATCTATCTATCTATCTATCTATCTATCTATCTATCTATCTATCTATCTATCTATCTATCTATCTATCTATCTATCTATCTATCTATCTATCTACCTATCTATCTATCTATCTATCTATCTATCTATCTATCTATCTATCTATCTATCTATCTATCTATCTATCTATCTATCTATCACTCAATCAATCATTCGTTCAATCCGGTAACCAATCAAGCATTTTATCAAATAATCAATCAGTCAATTAACCAATCAAGCATTCAATCAATCAATCAATTGATCAATCGATCAATCAATCAATCAATCGATCAATCATTTAATGCATAAATGAATCTGTTATTCAATCTAGCTCTCATACTAATCAATTCATTACTTTTAGTTTTTACAGCAAGATTCATTTAATACTCATTTTAATTTTGGCAATAGTAATTTAATAAAATGTAAAAAAATAAAATCCATAAAAATTAATTATTACAAATAATTTTCATTTTATTTTCTATATTAACATTATAATTTTGTTATTATTTCAGCCACCATCACTGACGACTAACTTTTATTTTTGCAAATATTGACTTAAACTTATTTCTGCCAAACAAAAATATAACCCAATGTCTTGCTTAATTTCATTCCTTTCCACAGACGGGTTTGTTTAATGTAAAACGAAAAAAACAAAAAAAAAAAATGTGAAATGTTGAAATAATAAACTTTGTTTCCTTCATAATAAATGAAGATGTTTTTCTATCTTAAAGGAGAGAATGCGAATATTTGTAATAAATCTACCTCCCACTTTCACTCTGTTGCGTTAGAGAATATTGCAGGCCTGATGCCATTTAAAATTTATGAAAAATAAATTGTGTCTACTATTTGTTTTGTTGCGGTAATGTAACCTACACAAAATTTATTTATGCTATTTTCTGCAGCTACCACTATGTACCTTAAAAGAGGCAAACCTTATTTAATCATTTCATTAGTCTGTTTATAAACTTGAAATATTAATTAATTAAAAATTTTCTATTTTCTATTTTAATAAAATGGACGTTAATAGATCGCGTGGTATAGTTGAAAGTACAAGATATAAAGAGCATACGGGTTTCCCTGTGTACAATTTATTGCTACTTTAACCAGAAATTAAGGTTTCTTGATTAAAATTTTATTAAGTTATTAATTGATTCAAATATTTGTTTAATTAGGATATATTTTGTTATCTTTCAAACAGACCTGCTAAAACTTACATATTTTACTAGTTATTTTCTTTTATATTTACTTTGAAAATAATTCATGGTCCCTTTACAAAAAAAAAAAAACTTTGAAAGTTAATTTGTTCGTAGAATGTACGAAACTTTCGTACATATTACGTAAAATATTTTATAAATTTTATTTATTTATTAAATATTACAATACAATTACAATATATGTAGATATATTGTAACATAATCATCGAGCCTGCTTATGAAGACCTTCACTCGTTGTAGTGAAACAGCTACAGCCACCTAGACTCGAGTCTACTAAGAATATTTTTTTTAAAGAGAAGTAACACACAGACAATTATGGCTACCAATTACTTGTGTTACTTTCTTTTGGGAAAGGGACAGGTAGTGCATTAATGAATATAGAAAAGCTTTTGCACGTCATATTTATTTTGAAATTCTTGTTGCAGCGCCTCTGTTTCCGAGTCGGCACATTAGTTTTAAAGGTTTATTTAGTGATATAGAGCGGTGTTGGGATCTGAAAATATTTAAATTGTACCGCCGTAATGGAAAAATTGTACCAAATCACCATCAATTGTACCAAAAATTTCCATTAGGTAAAAAAAAAAACAAACAATAAAATAGGACAAGTCAAAACTTCTAATCTAGGGTAGACTGAAGTATCGATCTGTGCCTCGTTTCTGTAACTTATGTGAAAAACTTTTCACTTGACTTTTTTTTACAGGCATCTTGTTATACAGAGGGTAAGCTAGAGGCAATGAAAAACTTTTTCTTTATGTTAACAAGGCATATTTAAACAGGTAAACTCACAGGGTAGAGCTAGAGGGAATTTTTTTAATTTTTTTTATATGTAGTTTAAACATGAAGAGGTATCTTAAGGGAATGAAAATTGCCATTTAATGTCAAACTCTATAGAAAAAAATTTTTAAATTTTCCTCTTAATATGTGAGTTTGCCTGATATACATAAATATACCTTGTTTGGATTAGCTATAGGACAACCTAGAAAAATAGGATGACTATTATATTTTCATGTGGAAAGTTTCTCACTTTAGTTACAGAAAAGAGGTATTGGTTACACTACGATTTCCATCAAGTGCTTAAAATATATCAGCCGAATACCGCCGGAAGCTGATTAAGGTAATGCAAAAATCTTAAAATTCTAAGGTTCAGTAAAACGTTCTTGAAACTGAATTATCTATTACTTATATATAACAAAGTTATTAAAGCATATAATAAAAATCCTGAACTACTAAATTAGAAATTATTATTGTTGTAAGAAAAAGTAATAATATTAATCAAATAAAAAAACTTATTATTATATTATGAAATTTTACCATAAAAGCATAAAATGTACCAGTGTACCACTGACTTGACGATTGTACCAAATTTGGCACAATTTTACCACAAATCTCAGCACTGATATAGAGTAATACTTTCGTAGGAGGGCGCTGTGATTTATACTAAATAGTTCATCAAATTGTTGAATTGTTTTGAAATTGTACTTTGCAACAAATACTTTGTTTAAGAATTTATTTTTAATCACTATAACTTTGCTTTATATTGTTATGTCAAATGTAAAAATAAATTATTTTTTCATTCGCTCAAAATTCTTCATGGAAATAAATACATTTTATAATAAAATCTAGAATAGTATTATCCTTTGGCTATATACATGTTATATATAAAAGCAAGACTTCCAACAGGTTATGGGCCTATGAGTCAGTGTGTAGAGTCAAATAGTGTGGACAAAGTGTGAAGCAAGAAATAACATATTCGAAATGAGTTCCGGATTTCAAATTGAGAAATTGGATTCAAATAATTATGAATCGTGGTGTCTTCAAATGAAGAGTTTGTTGGTGCATGCGGGATTATGGAAGATTGCAAGTGGCGAATGTTTAGCAAGACTTCCAACACAAATAACATGCTATAAAACATCGAAAACCAAGTGTGTTGGTGAGAACGATGACGACAGATGATTGAATACAATTTTCTCGTATTCTATTAACAAAGTTTGGCTGGTTAAATTGTTTATAACTTAACACCACCCAAAGTAGGTAGATGCAAAAAATTCTGAAGATAGATGTAGCGATCCAGAAAAAGCATTACATTCTGCTGGTGTCTAAATTATATTTGTCCCTGTTTTCTTTAAATTAATCACCTAATTTGTAGCAAGCATTCTTTAAATTTATAGGGAATAAAACAAGCCTAAGCCTTACTTCAAAAATGTAATCACATAACAAATTTTTTGAATTAATAAAAAGTTTTAATTAGTTTTAAATTAAAGTTCAATTATTATTTTTAAATGATTCAAATATATGTTTGTTTAAAACTGAACAAAAAAAAATTAAATTATTTAATTAAATTTTAATCTGAAACCAATTAAGACCTTTAATTGGTGAAAATATTTTTTTCTGCATTTGTATGCTCGACTCATAAAAATTTTATTTATCAATATTAAAAGCAAGTACGACGATGTTTTTAAAGTATACGAGTATATGGCAAATATTTAAAGATCACTCTTGTATAATATGATTGTGGAAAAAATCATCACCGAAAGCTTCAGACGTATAATTCAAATGAAGTGTTAGTCGCAATGGTTTGGATGAATGATTTCCAGCACCTTATATTTGTACTCTTCGTATTTGTTGCTTCGATTGCGTTTATCTTAATATTTTTTAATAGCATGTCATGGGCCAATATCAACATCAAAGAAACATCATAATACATGTAATATTTTACATGTATCTGTATTGTAACACTTTACATGTAGTTGAAAACGAAAATGTTAAGAGAAAATAGAACAATAGCAAATATTTTCTTTACTTAATAGATGACACGCATGGACACAAGTTTTTCGAATTAGTCCGCTTTAGACCTTATTTGGACAATACAAACAAATGCTGGAGTAAACACCATTTTATCTAGTGTAATTCCATGTCAAATCAACACGGCAATTAAAATTACTACTTTTATTGAAACTTTTTTTTAGTTATATTTTTTGACTCCCTGAATCCAAATATATTTAAAAAAAATTATATGAATCATGAAAAAAACATAACTTCTAATCCCACCATGGTCCCACTCTAAAAATTTTATGGTGTACTCCCTAAGCCGCATTAAAATCATATGTATATTTGAAAAAAAAAAATTAAAAACACTATCTCAAAGATTTTTATAATTTCTTATAATATTTTAGATATAAGAAAAAAATTTGTTAATTTTTTTTCATGATTGATAACAAATTAAAGCGCATAGAATCCTTTTTAACCGACTTCAAAAAAGAAGGAGGTTATCATTTCGTCTGAATGTTGCTTTTTTTATGTATGTAACTCAGCCTTTTCTGAACAGATTTTAAAATGTTTTTCTTTCTTTGAAAGGTTATGCTTTCAGGTTGGTCCCGTTTTAAAAACAGTTCATTATATTAAAAAATAAGGGTATCCCCATACAACACACATGTTTTTTACGTGTATTAAGAACCGTAAAGGGCACCAAATTTAAATTTTAAAAAATTGGGTGTCGCTATAGCTCTCAATGGCAGAAATTAATAAAAAAATAAATTAAAAATTTAAAGGGTGTCCCCATAGGTGCCCTAATTTGACCTATATGTTCCTATCTTTTGAACCGTTATAGACAAAACCTTAAAAATTTTACAGAATGTCGATTAGAATGAAATGTATAAATATTGAAAATTTTAAATTAATGGGTGCTCCAATAGTTCATTTAAATTGATGTATATTGCCATACAGTTGTACACAGACTGCTGAAATTTACAAAGAGCCTGTATTGCTAAGTCAGCTATAACAAAAAGTATACAATTTGAATTTAGAAATAAAAGGGGGTCCCAATAGTTAATATAATTCTAAGTATGTGGCTAAACTTTTGAACTGTTATAGACAGACAGCTGAAATTTTCAAGGAACCTGTATTCCCATGTCCACTATAGCAAATATACAATTTGAATTTAGAAATTAAAGGTTGTCCCCATAAATTAGTTCATTAGTTTAATTTAAATAGTTCATTTTAATTTAAATTAATTCATGTAATTTGATATATATGGCCAAACTTTTGAACCGTTATAGACAGACAGTTGAAATTTACAAAGAATCTATGTGACCAAGTCCTTTATAACAACAGGTCTTTAATTTAAAATTGTATATTAAAGCGTGTCGCAATAGGAGATGTTATTTGATCTATGTGACCCTATCTTTGAAACCGTTATACACAGAGGTTTGAATGGTGTCCCCATAAAAGGGGGATGCTGATGAAAATAGCTTAAATTTTAAACAGCAAAAGGGAGACGCTTGACATTCACATAGTCTTTACTTTTTTCCCTCTAATTTTGGCGCATATTTGGTTTAAATCTAATTCTTGCAGATTACTTCTTACATTTTTAGTTTAGAATTGCTGCCCTTCTATCTGTTTTGAAGTCGGTTTTTTTTTGCAAGAATTATTAAAATGAGCTATTACTCAACTTCGTAGGGCTCCTAGAAATAGAATTAGAATATATTTAATCCTTGAGCGAAATTTTTCTATTTTTATAATTGTATAGATTAAAAATGTGACATAAAATTATATTTGGCTTCAGAAAGTCCAAAAATATAAATAACAAATTTTTAATAAAGTCGGGAGTGGTAAATTTGGAAAGATTTTTTTTTTTGGTATAGAATTACCCTTTAGTGTCATGTCTTTGGATTTTCTTTTTGCTGAAGAGATGAGCAAATCTCTAGAGGTAGGGCCAGCTTAAAATTTGTTAACTATTTGGAGTATTAAATTTTTTTAGCGACACCTTACTATGATATTTGTAGCTCTGATGTTCTTTCTAAATAAAAATTAGTAATTGTAAATTCACTAATAACAGTTTCTAAGAAACTTAGCAAGAGTCTGACATGATCTACTTATATTAAAATGTATTGCTTTTGGTTTAAGTATTTTATGCTTTTTTATTTTAAACAACTTTTAATACAATTGTAGGTAAAGCAAAACTGTAGAAAGGAAGAGCCATAATGGATCACTAGATTAAAACTTCACTAAAAGTTTTTTATCTCCTAATTTAATGTTAAACAAATTTCATTATACATTTTGAATTATTCACAAAATTATTTGCACAAAAAGACTATTAATGCTAAAAGTTAAAATTAAAGAAACTTTTAACGTAGGGAGAAAAAGCGTCGTTAAATATGGTATGTATGCTTTTCAAGCGTTTTTTTCCATTTGTCTATTTTTTATAATGGGTGTCTTAAGTAAGAGTAAAAGATGAGCCAAAAAAAAAAAAAAGAAAAACTTTATTAAAACTTTTTTTGTTTTCTCGCAGGATGTTTAAAGCAGAACATGTACAAGTGTAAAGAAATTAAGCTGAAATTTTTATTGTATTTTTAAATAATTTGTATTCTTGGGCAAAGAAAAGAAATTAAACTTTTGGTTGTTTTGCTTAAACGTTAAGTTTATTTTTTTGGCTTCTTTATTACTTGCGGTCTGTTCTTTTTTTTGATGCCAACAATTTTGATTCCTCTTTTTTTAATATTTAACCCCATGTGGTTGATAAAAATTGCTTAAAGGTTCCCTGCTTAACAATCAAGATACCTCCATTATGTTGTTTATATGAAATATACAAATATTACGAAAAAAATCGTTTTCTTTAAAGCCATACAAATCTAAAGAATTCTCCTTTGTATCGTAATGAAAAATGTATTAGAAAAAAAAAAAACTTTTACGAAGTTTGTAGGTTTGCTCCCATTTCATATTAATATTTTAAAATCTTCATTCATATTCATAAACATATTTATTCAGATGCGTAAATAAGAAGTTTTTTATTTTTATTAACTTTTTGACGGTTATGAAGTCTCAACTGAGTAGGAAATTAATTCATCATGTTGTTTCTTCTGCATGACTAATATATGTATGGTTAGATTGATTGGTAATTTTTAATATTGTTTATAAAACCGCAATTGTTTATTCAAGCGCAATATATGTACATGTGTATGTGTATGTGGAAGAAAATGGTGAGTTTTGTTAAATATTTTGTAAACATTTAGAATAAAAATTTATATAGATTTGAACAGTTTTTAGTTTCTATAAGAGCATAAGGGCACAAATACATTTTTTGTTAAAATGTAGCATAAGTAGGTGAAATCGAAAGAAAAAAAAAACTAAAAAAATGATTCTTATTAATTGCCTAGATCTAGTGACTAACTCCATTTGGCATAGCTTTTGGCCGAATATAGGGCATAAGAGCATCCTGGACCTAGTTAGTAAGGAGGTTAGGGAAGCTCAAATGTCGATGGAATGCATAAGTAGAAGAAAGATATTCGAAAGACTGCATCGAACACTCATTGCGGAAGGCGTTACACACAATGAGTGTATGAAGAACGAAATCAGAATTTTTACTAATGGATCTCTTATGGACCGAAGAGCAGGAGCAAGTGTATACTAAGCTGAGCTGAACTTGTCCTGTAGTCTCCAGTTGGGGGAGTACTTATCCGTCTACCAGGTAGAATTGCTTGGACTGCTGCATGCGTTGGATCACCTGCTGGATTCTTGGTTGCAGGGAAGCGGCGGACCAACTTGCAAAAGGGGGATCTGCTGTTAATTTCTGTGGACCAGAACCCAGAGTAGCGCTGGGCGATGGCATAATGCGAGCTTAAGTTCTACAATGGGGGAACTCAGTAAACCTGAAAAGGTGGACGGAGGCCACTACGTGTAGGCAGGCTTGAATGGTGCTGAAAGAGCCCATGGGCAGAAAGGCTAGTAAGATGCTCAGGTTTAATAGAAGTACCTTCAGCCGGATAACTGCGTTGGTGACAGGACATGGAAACTTCAAGTATCATCTAGCCAAGATGAAAATTGAAGAAGATGATACTTGCAGACTGTGCCTGGAAGAGACTGAGATGGAAACGCACATTGTGTGTGAATGTCCAGCACTGGCTAGCATAGGACTCACGACCACTTGTAGAAACTTGTTAAATGTGGATGCCTTGGTGGACCTGAACCTTGAACAAATGCTACCTATCACTAGAGACTGCGTGATGAAAAAGAAGGCCGACAGTTACCAGTCGACAGTCTGAAGGCAAGATTAAAGGCTGGTTGAAGCACGTGACTCATTGAAAGTATGTTGCCGTTAATTATATATCGGTTGCTTGTAATCGAAAAGTGACCCATTATAGAAGTAGTCCGCTTCGTTATTACCCCTACATTAATAATAATAATAGTAACTAACTCTGACATTTAAAGGAAAAAAAAACATTGTAAAGTTTTAGTGGACTACGAATCAAAAGAAGATAATTTAGCTTTAGTTACATATTTTGACAATATAGCAATCAACAGAAGCGCGACAAATTAAAAACCCGGAATTTTATATTTTAAATGCAGATTTTTTAAATGAAAATTGAATTAATTATTTTGTTAATTTTTTTTTTATTTTCATGTTTCATTGCTAATTGTGATTGTAATTATATTTTAAATCCCCTGAAGCTGAACAAAGAAAACCTGCAAGTAAAAGAAAATACATAATAAAAATGGAAAAACAAAATTTCTTTTTATGTATTATTTAAGTTGATTATAATAAAACAACTGACTTCGGGCCTAGACAAAGGTACGACGTCTACTCTTTTCATCCAACCAGTTTTTTGCTAGACTATACGTATTAACAGGATAATAATTTTTTACTTTTTGTGGCAGGTGCCACTTCCACTATCGTAAT
The DNA here is from genome assembly GCA_949628195.1 of Phasia obesa. NCBI lineage: Eukaryota > Metazoa > Arthropoda > Insecta > Diptera > Tachinidae > Phasia > Phasia obesa. Next base: position 36,692,917 of record OX451215.1, read on the forward strand.
ACAGTCTACATTTTGCTAGACTGTGCATATTTCTCTAACCCTCAGAGTGTGCAAAGTTCCAAACTCTACCTATTGTAGTTCTCCAGGCACATGGTAATAATTTTTCTACACCCACTGCCCCAATACAGTTTGTATTTTTATAGACTACACCCAGAGAAAAAATGACATCATCCGTGTACAAAATGACCACATGCGGTGTCGAAAGTGTATCTACCACGTTTGTGCTCAAACTGTTAACGAACGTTGTCAATTCGACAACGAAATATTGACAACGAACGTGTACACTTTGACACTTGAATTGACACCACACCGTTGTCAAGTTGACACCATACCGTTGTCGATTTGTAAATCCTTATTCTCTTCCAAATTTACTATAATAATAAAACAGATTGTAATAGATTATACATTTTTAAAAACTATTTTATTTACAAAACTTGTTTTTAGTACAAGTAAAAAACTTTAAATGTGTTTATTCATCCGCATTTTTAAGTTCTGTATTTCCTTTGATTTTTCGTTTAACAGTGTCTTCAAATCCTAAATTGTATCACATAAAAATTGTTTAAGATGTTCTATATAAAATATATTGGAATTTCTTTTACCTTGGATAATACTTCCTCGTTTTTGGAGTAATATGCCGCAGTTTTATAACGTTTTCAAAATTGCTCCACCTTGGATTGCATAGACATTGTGTCACCATCAATTCCAAACCAATTGGAGCCAATCTCCAATTTGTAGATCGTTCCATTTTCTTATTTAGAAAAAAATGCGTCTGCATAAAATAAATGAATTTATGATAATGAAAAATATTCAATAGAACTTATGGAGTTTGACAACATTGTGTTTTTGAGCACGTTCGTTGAAAGATTGTCAACGGGACGTGGTATGGGAGATACCACACACACTGTCCCAATTAATTCTATATTTTGGTAGATTTTACAGATTAGCAAAGGAGTTGCTCGTGTTTAGATTGACTATGTACGTTAATATAGGGGTTACTCGTGAGATATTCCAAGATGCTACCTAATTTAACTCTCTAGATACAGCATAAGATTTTTTCACTTTGTATGGAACGTCTACTATTCTATTCCAGTCAAGATTTCTCTAAACTATGTATGCTAATATAGAGGTTGCGGGTGCTACACGATCATAAATATTTACTTTGGGAGGTGCCACGCCCATGTCAAATATCAAAAAAATAAGTACCATATTTTACCAATCGTATATCTAATAACAAACTGTGAAAATTTCAGAAATATCGGTTCATTGCTGTAGGCAGCTATAGCTTTCCGACAAACAAACAAACAAACATACAAACATACAAACAAACACATTTTGTGCTTTATATATATAGATTTATATTTTTGTTTTAATGTCACACTTCAATTAGGAATTAAATTCTAACTTAATTATCGAGCATACTACTAAAAATGGGCTTCACTCGTAATAGTTAAGCACTCTTTAGGAATAGAACCCGCAACCTTCAGATTCATATACTAGCATACTATCTATTAGCCTACTGGGTCACCTAACTCATATTTTATATTATCAAGAAGCTATGACATCAGTTCATATTATTTATGCTCAAAATCTTTTCTGCGTATTTGAGGAAGAAATGAAAATATCGAATGAAAATAATTTTCGACGTGAAATAAATAAATCAATAAAACATTTTTAATAACCTTAATCGATTAATCGGCGAAAATTTAAATTGTAATATTTATTAATTTTTTGTTGAAATAAACTATAACAACTTGAAATTGAAACAAATGATTAACTTTAGTAAAGTAAATGTAAACAAAACTCATGTTATTAAAATTTGGGGCGAAAACTAAAGCTTTTACTTCTAGGCCACCTATGAACACCATTCAATCCATCTAGGTCCCTTGTAAGTTTTAGAATTAAGAACACAAACAAATCAAAAATAAACTTCATAATTGACGAGGTTGGTGGAAAAACGACGTCAGATCAAAAAACTCGATTTGAGATAATCAACTTTGAAGGTTAAACTTTAAACTTTATATGTGTTAGCAAATTGTATAACTCTTTGCATTTAAATATTACATCAGATCTATTCTTCTAGATTAAGAATATTGCCTCTGATTGTTTGTAGATATTTAGCCTTGAATATAATATGAAGCAGTGTCAGAGGTCGTTTTTCCATCAAACTACTGTTTCGTTTTTAAAACCATTAAAACTCATTAAATCGTCTTCTTCGACTTGTTTGACAAGCATACCTGGAAGTTAAGATCCTTCGGATTATTCATCACTTTATTGAATAAGTTGCAGTCTTCTGGTGTAAGAAATTCAAATAAACCCTGAAGATCTTTCTCCTTTACTGGTTTTAACAATGTTCTTTCCAGCTGCGGATTCTACTTGCAGCTTACCAAAGTTTTTCCTCTAATAAGGAAATTAAAAGGTGTGAAAGCTCCGTTATAACTGCTGGCGGAAAATATATTTCCTGATAAGTGAACTTCAACCTGAAGTATTTTTGGATTTTAAAATGCTTTTTTCTTGAGACGAGAAAGAAATCTTTCAGGGGGACAGTCCATTTATTCAGCATATCATAACCATCGATTAACGTGAACTTACTGCTTATAATGGCGTCATACTGCTTTTTGGTTTCGATCCTTTCTGTCCTCGAACCGGGTAAATATGAAATATGTTAAAAATTAAATGGTGTATTATTAACTTTATAGGTCACCCATTTAAAATTAAAAAAAAGTGCGTATCACTATAGTTTCCAATAACAAATAGTAATAAATTTCACCTTTATGATCGTATCTTTTGAACCGTTATAGACAAACTCTTGAAAGTTGCATAGAATGTTCGATACTGTCTGTTATAATAAGTATAATAATTTAAAATTAAAAATTAAAGGGTGTCTTATTAGTTGGTTTAATATGATATGTATATGGTTAAACTTTTGAACGATTATAGACAGACAGTTGAAATTTACAACGAACTTGTATTGCTAAGGCCGCCAAAATAACAAGTATAAAATATGAATTCGAGGATGAAAGGGTGTCCCAATAGTTAATTGAAATTGATATATATTGACAAACTTTTGAAGTATACAATTTGAATTCGGAAATTACAGGGTGTCGTAATAATTAGTGTAATTTTATATATATAGCCAAACTTTTGAACCGCTTTATGCAGACGGTCGATTGGAATTGGTTTGAGCTGAAAAAAAAACAGAACCCCGGCGTCTTGTGCCGCTATATACTCCGAAGACACGGCCCCTAGGGTAAAAAATCGAATGATATTTGCTTTAGATTTTTAAATTTTAAAATTAGTTTTTTTTAATCTAAATTGATATTTTGTGCTAAGACATCTTTCTCGAATATAATATAACCATGGTAATTACCGTCGTAAAGAAACATGATTTTAAGTTTATCTGTTTTGATGTCGTTTTGTTTGCAAGCATTATATTCAACTTTATTAAGTGTAGACGTAATCAAGCTTCGATCATCAATTAATAGGAACTGCATATACATACTTATATTATCTTCAGCGAATATTTAAAATAAATATTTTTTTAAATCTTTAAACTGACGAATATGGTAAAGTTTGCCTGCCTCTTCTCTTCTTTGTTTTTATTAATTATAGAAAAATTTAATTTTAAAAAACAAACAATCAAAAATATATTTTCTTCGAAATTAATATATGTGACCCGGTATATGAAAAGGTGGCATATGACTAAAAAAAACAAAATTTCGAAAAATTAGCTGTTAAAGATAAACAATGCATTTCGTCAGTTTCTTAGTAGTTTTTCTTTTGCATTATGAACAGTCATGCCCAAAAGGCAACCAAAAAATGCAAAAGAGCATAAATGAGATAAGTGCGTGTGTGTTCATTATCCAGTTTCTCCTCAACAACCAGGTACAGCCTACTTCAAAACAACGAAAAAGTGCGCAGTCTTTGGAATTACAGACGAAAATGGAAAAATACTTTCATTTGTGCTCTTCTTTCTTTACATTTTTAGTACACTTCTAAGCAAGGTAGGACTTTCTACTTTTCACCACGTTAAAGAGCGTCTCAAAAACTATGGAAACAAAAAAAAAAATAGTGGAAACATTTTTTTTGAGTCATAAGCCACCTTTTCATAGGCCGGGTCACATATGTACATCAAATTGCCAAAAAATGAAACTGTGATGGTTGAACTGTAACGACACGTTTCCGCTGGTTGCTGGGATATGCTCCACGGCGTCCAGGGTCGTGATGTGCCAAATAAATTAAGAGACTTTGATTTAACGTTATAAATCTTCTGCCTTTATTTACTATAAATTAAATAATCGGCAGATCGCTCTATCGGCACTTCGTGCTGTGCAAACGTATGCTGGGTACCTTTTGGCTAAGTACCACGGATTGATAGTTAGTGGACGTATGGAATATTCAGATCAGTGGAAGCTGTGTAGGTTATACATTGCTCCGGTTTCTCCCAGTATCGGCTGTAGGCGTACTGGATATTTCAGGGCTAATAACTCCGTGGAAAATATCCTTGCACACCTCAGTTCTTTTATATTCGCTTAGCTGGTACTATGAATTCCCAATCCTGTGTAGAATTTTGGAGGATGAATCACCCGTAGCAAAACCTCTACACCAGATTGTGACTTCACAGTATTAGCTGAAGATAAGTTGGAAATATTTTAGGGCGAAGGGCCCTACCTCTTATCTGCAGGCTGTCTGCGCACTAACTCACTAATTACTCATAAAATTCCTCTTTATATACCCATTCGCGACCCCACATATGCACACACACACACAAGTATACCATCTACGGCTGTTGTATACAACAGCTGTTTGCTGTGTTTAGTAACACAGTTGTAGTTAGGCTACTATATTTCATGTCTAGATGGCGCCGCTAGGCGATCTGCCGTTAAATTTAAATTCTTAAAAATTTAAATACATCTAATTCAAGATAAGTTTAAACTTAAAATAAACTAAAAATTCACAATATAGAAAAGGTTATTCGTTAACAAAATGAGTATTCAAAGCAATATTAATACAAAAAAGAAATATTTAAATATATGTAGGGTTGGTGTTGATAAAAACGATCAGCGTGACTTTTAGCGTTACAGAACTTTACTGAATTTGTATGTATATTTGTATGAGCTATACTGCGTAACTTTCTGTTGTGTGCGTTAAAATTCTTACACGTCCATACATGACTCTTTTACGTTTTTTATTAATAAAAAAACTAACTTTCTAAATATGAACAAGCAGCGAAAACGAATATAATCATTTTATTTATATTTATGACGATCATATTGCCAGTATTTCATTTGAACTCATAAATAAAAAGCTTAGTTGAAATGTTGCATCTTTGAATTTGATATACTGCTGTACTCATGCATAAATATATCTATCAATGTGTGTGCTGAATAAGCGTAATATCTTTGCTCTGACATTTGATCTATACGTTCAGTGGAAACGTATCTATAAAACTATCAAAACAATTTGTAAACAATTGGCAAACTATTTGTACTTTGAACAGAAGAAAACAAAAAAAAAAAAGAAGAGAAATGAAATAAAAAAGGGAAAGAAATTAAAAAAAAAACTAAAAAGGAAAAACAATAAAAATTGTTGTACAATAAAAATAGTGGTAAATTTGTATAGCAATGTTCAATAGTTTGATATGAATGTAGGTGCCACAGTAACATGCATTTGTACTCTCGAACAACACATCATACTTTTGTTGTGTTTCTGGTTTACTCTGCATTTTACTGTTAAACAATAAAATAAAAAAAGGCATTTTGTTTAGCGGATATTCATACTAGATACTCATACAGTTACGTTTACAAAGGGTGCGCCAAGATTTACGCAAAATTTTAACTTAACAACATTTGTGCGGTACTTGGGGTTAGTAAAGTTAGGCTCGTTATTGTAACTTTAGTATTTAAAGTATGTGTGAGTTAAATGTAACTTTAACTTAAGTGGTCAATAAAGTGACTTATAGTTATTATTCGTTATTACAGCTTATCAGTCACTTTTAACTTATTATAACGAAACCTACTTATCTCTCAGATAAGATAATGACAGGTTATGTAAGTAATGTCCCTTATAGTAATGGCCCTTAGAGTATGACACGAAATGGGATGCTCAATAACAAGTTCAAATAATAACTTTAAAGCAGTGCTTAAAAGTGTTGGTGAAAGCTCAGGTAGGCCGATTTTGAACCGTGAATAAAGAAAAAATTTTAAGTGCCGAATAGCATACGAATATGCGTGCATAATGTGTAATTTTATTAAATGGATTTCGTGCTCGAGGAGTCATAGGGCAACAGTTTTTTTTAGTAATGAGACCAGTAAAGTAGTCACTATTCGCAGTATCAATGTGTACGATGTGAGAAGTTATTAAGCCGGTGGAACATGCCGTAAACCTCTTGAAACTATTATACTCCTCTATAAAACATTTTTTCCTGGTTGTTTACTCCATCCTTGTGGCGCACTCTTAGAACACCCAGCTTAAAACAAAGATAGAAACAGGCATATGTATGTAAAACAATATTTAAACTAATATACGAGGTTTGTCTATAATAATGCTCTAATATTACCATTTGTATTAACCCAAATTAATCATGATGTTGCGAAGCGTCACATACATATATGATTTCCTATTTCCCTGCTGCTTCTGCTTTTTTGATAATAGGTGCTGCCCACAAGAAACTTCATTTTTTTTTTACAACGAATATGGCCATCGGACAAGGTTGTACATGAATTTTTAAGATAAAATTTTTGAGTTACCGAAGAAAGAATATTTGTCACAATAAATAAATAATGAGTTGAATTTTTTTGATTCAAGTCATGAACGTTAAACACATTACAGTTTTTGACAAAATATTTCAAAATTAATTTAAAAAGATCCTTTAGTCAGCTACGATTACAGTAAAACGAGAAAAAGGGAAATAAAGTCGTCAGACTATCCTCGAAGTTTTTGCCGATACTCTTAATTCCGAATTCATATCCATGCAAATCTGCAATAAGAAATATGCCATCAGCGTGCCTTCCGAAACCTCCATTATTTCTCTCTAGCTCACCGAAGCAAAAGTTCACCTGCCCACACATTTGTGCTACACAGGTAAGTCTATGTCATGGCTAAGTTCAAGACTTTATATACAAGCTATCCAATTTCCAGTAGATAATTTTAAATAGTTAATTTCTATCCGCTCGATTAATTTAGTCAGCACCCACGAACTATAGGTAGATCCGTTTAAACTATCTGCTGATGAACACTTAACTTAATACAATTTTATGGCCATTTAATTTAAAAATAGGTGCTTGAAAATAAGCTGTTTGTAAGGTTGATTTGAATCGTGATAAAAAAAAATAAAATTTGGTGTAAGTTGAGTATTTAATGGATTTTACAAGAAAATAATAAAAAAATTCATAAAAACCTAATGAATGACTGAAGCCATAACCAATCTTAATACGTACATTGAATCTTTAATTGTTTATACTCACGGGTCGTAATTAAATTAAAATAATTTTTAATGTAACTTAAAATCGGCAGTTCGAAAATTAAATACTACGCAGATATTTAAACTATATTTTCAAATTGTAAATTTTTTTCCCAACTTTTCCATTCATACTCGTATATATCAATTTGTTTGTCTACATAGACTTGCGTATTTCCTGAGACAGGATACAAGAACACACAGAAAATTAACTAACATAGAAGCGACGCACAAACACATACACTTGTATCAATATTCCCGGTTATGAACATATTGTTGTTGGTTATATTTGTCAGTGTATTTGTGTATATGTTGTTGTTGTTGTTTTTGTGATGAATTGACAAGCGATACTATTTGTCAGCAGTCAATGTGTTTGCAATATTTTTATGCTGAACAGCATATTTGTTACCAATGTCATGCATGTTGCTTATTCTTCCCATAGAACATCATGTGTTTGCCTGCATGCGTATGTGTGTATGTATGTGTGTTTTTATAAAATGTACCAATTTGTGAAGTGGTGGTGTTAGTGTTGTGTAAGTTATTAAGCTACTTTGCGTATTTCCAGTTTTTCTATTGTATGTAACATTCTTTTGAAGATTTTGATTATTTTATTTTTCTATTTTTTTAAGTTTAGATTTAGTTTGCTGGCTTGGCAAATTTTTTTATATCCGTTTCCGTTAGTCTAAACGTGCATTTACAACATACTGCATGTATTATTTTTATTTTTCCTTCTTCTTTTTTCCTTAATACTGCAAGAATTCTTTTATTTTTTTTCTTTCTTGTCTTGTGCTTATTGTGCTTTATTCACACACACGCTCTAACAGACTCATTTCAAACGAAAAAGAGTAAAATATTCATCTCAACAATTTGACAGCATTCAAGTGTTGCAAATTTGATGATGATGCCATACTGCTAATCAATTTTTTCCTGCAGTTTTGTATGAATGAAACATGTTGCTATATTTCCTTATTTGACATTGAAATAAAAAAAAAATTTAACACATTGACGCGTATGCAGTTTGAACTGAAATTAAAATTAAGTTGAAACTTACGTCATTTTTGAATGAAAATTATAAAATAAATAAATAAAACAGTAGTATGCAGCAAGTTTATCGTAAATTGTAAATGTTTGAAAATATGAAAATAATAAGAATAACATAGATTGATGCGTGTGAAGTGACCAATTAAAATTTGATTGATGAACGGCAAAGTTTTAACTAATCCATTCACGGACCCCTTATTAGTTTTCAGAATTAAATTTAATGTAGTATCGCCCACTGTTCTATTTTCGAGGACTTGCAAATGTCGGCGCTATACTAAGCTTAGTTCGACAAGGTTTCTAATATTGTATTGGGTTGGGACTTACGTATTCTTACGTATTTTAATTTATTAGTTTTTTAAATGTTACAATAAATTTACAAATTATACATACATATATAAATAAATATTATATACATTATTTATTTTTATAAATAATGTTTTGCACTCATAAAATCTTTATTTAATAAATTTTCAAAAAGGAATCATGCGCGATTAAAAATAAATATTCTATATAATGGGATTGCAAATATTATTTTTTGTAAATAAATATTATATATCTAAGCCAGGAAACCATCACACGAAGGTAGACTCCTTCCTATGGGCCAATAAGTCTGTCGTCAAATATGTCGAAACTATTTCAGAAAATATTAATTGCTAAGCTAAACCCAATTTTAAGAGAAAAAGAATGTATTTCGAACCACCAATTCGGTTTTAGAAAACAGCACAGCACTATTGAACAAACGTACAGATTAGTAAATGTAGTAAAAAATGCTTTCGAGGTATGTATGGCATAAAAGCCTAGTTTACAAGTTAAAGCAAAAGTTTCCCATTAATTTTTAAAAGCCGTTAAAAAGTTACTTAACTGGTATCAGTATAAACATAAGTTTATACTTAAAGGAGATTTTTGAGCTCGCCTCAACCAATTAGTGCTGGATTTCCCAAGGTAGTTTATTGGAACGCATTTTATATTTGCTTACACATCGGATATGCCAAGTAGCAGTCGAGTCCACACATCAACATTTGCTGACTACACCACTTTTCACAGCATTCATGAAAGTCCCCAAGTAGCATCGCAATACTTACAAGACCTTCTTATTTCGAATTTTGATTGAAAGAATGCAAAATAGAAATGGATTCACATAACTTTCATTCCTTTCTATACAAATCAATAACCAGACCATACCTAGAAACTCAGATCTTAAATACCTCGGCATACATCTCGATAATCGCTGAACCTGGAAAAGTCACATTGAAGCAAAATTGACCCAATTAAAGCTAAAAGCAGTGCAAATAAATCATTGGCTCATTGGCAGAAACTCAACCCTAAGTTTGGCTTGCAAACTTTTACTTTATAATTCAATACATAAACCAATATATTGTTAAGGCTCACAGTTATGGGGTACTGCCTCAGCATCAAATTTAGAAAAAATTCAAAGGTGCCAAAATAAGATTTTACGAATAATTACAGACGCACCCTGGCATATTATTGGAAATACGAACATACACAAGGATCTAAACTTGCCACTAGTTAAGGCAGTAATAGCGAAACATGCAACAACGTATCGAAAGAAGCTTTAAAAGCATCCAAACTGATGGCCTACAATATTCTGAATGATCGCGGTTACTTTGGACTAAGAAGGAGCAAATTTGCTTCTCTTGGCCGAACATTACAGAGGTGATCAATTTAATTATAACAACCGTGTCAATATACAGTTTTTCGTGTAGCACTGGATTTTTTACTTCAACTTTTGCTTTTAGTCCGCAGATGTGAGCACTGATTGTTTTTTCATATAATTTGAAGATATAATAAATAAATAATATGAAAAAAATATATATATTAAAAATAAAAGACTAGCACACTGCCTACTATCCAACCGGAGCACCCTTGGACTTGATTTTGGATTTTAAATAAGAAGGAAATTTTTACATTTTTGCTTCAAAATATAACTTTAGTCAATAAGCTATTGTCAGATTTGTCGCTGACTTTTTGCCAATATTCAAGCAGTGTAATAATTCTAGGTTCATAAAATTTCTGTTCTTTGCTTATATGCGCAACATTAAAAATTACACAAATTCAGAAGAGCTCCCGGAACTAAATTAAAGATAACCTGAAGGCACAAGGCCAGGGCCATATAGAGGATGAGGCAACACATTACAAGCCACACAGAATTAAATCAAAATTGTGTAGAAAACTGTCATACAAATGTATCAGGTTGTCTTTTGCCCGGCCTGTTTCGGCTAAGCATCGATAAAAGTGATGTGGAACAAGATTAACGTGGGCACCTGCCTTGATGGCCTTATCACATCATGGTGGTCTTACCACCGAGCGTTGTAAGCGTAGACTAGCGCCCCCATTCTGGAGTATAGCAACACTCCACGATGCCACCAGTATCGCAATTTATGTGTGATACAGTCACAATGATATGGCAAGCCTAAAAGGCAAGCCTAGATTCCATATTATACTCTCTTGCTTAGGGTTTTGGAAACTATCCAAATTCTGTTCTGTTAAGAGTGCAACAGCGCGCTTGATCGACCATGCACCATACCTACATAAATTGATCTTAAACCACAACCAACACTTGTATCCCCGAACGGGACCTCTCCAACAACGGATCACAGAGAGGAGTAGGCTCTCTGTTGAGCTACCGATTCCCGTGGTACCAGTCCTTTGGGCACTGGTCGGGCCTCGAAGAGAACCCGTGTTGTATAACAACAGACTTGTTCTTCCAGATTTAGGTTCTAGGAACCCTAGCGTCTGTTGCCTCTATTTTCCCCGAGAGAACCGCGTCAAAACATTTGCAATGTACTGCAGAGACAAATGGAACCCCTGGTGGTCGATAGAAGTGAAGATCTCATCAGCAGCGTGTTCTATAAGGTAGAATCTATAAAGGCAACCGCCAAGGATATATTATACATAAATTTTTTTCCCCTTTTCTTCTTATTGGTTTCGAGTTTTGAAAATAGACATAGCCTCTTGAATTTTTAACATGGATCTGTCTTTAATTCAAATTTTATTAAAATCGGTCTAGCCGTATAAAAAATCGGTTAGTTTATATTTTTATTCAGCGGAACATAATTTTTAAAACAGCCATAGCATTCTTCTAGATAAGAATCAGTTCTATAAAATGGCTCGTTTTGGCCATTTCTTCCCTCTAGGTTCTAGGTTTGATAACAGACGCAGTCTATTATACCATATAGACAAGAATTTGTCTGTGCGTTGTGGATAAGGATTTATCTATATTTCTTATTTCATTTAAATTAGTTGAATGATTAAACGCAGACTGATTGATATTACGCTACTCTATCATACTGGGGGTTGCAGGTTCGATTATAGCCAAACACTCTGAGAGTTTTATGCAGACATGCCAGATGCTGCAGCTTCGCATATTGTGTTGCCTTTAAAAACAAACACACTCACGAATTGATTTATGATATAAATATTAAATATTAGATTAAAAACTATTATAAAAGATATACATAAAATAATTTTAATAATAATTAATATTTTACTTTCTCAGTCCAATAAAGTTTCTTAGCAAAATGTTTATCTTGGTCATCAATAAAAAACATTGCCATAATCACAATGATTATGCTAAAAATCAAATTTTAATTGCCGAAACATAAAAAGTCAATAGACCGTTTTATATTATCTTCAAATTAAATGCATTTTTTTCTCTTCCTTCTTCGTTTGTATGACAACACAGATACAGAGGCTATAAAAGATAAAACGCCAAAAAAAGCCTTGTCACTCTGTCAATCACATTTAATTGCTTAATGTCTCGTTATTTTCAATGAGCCATTGATACTATTCTCAAAAGCGTAATTATGATAAGCATCAAATACTCCACAGACACAAAAAAGACCTCTGTAACAGACAAAAATAAAACAGGAAGTTAAAACCAGGTTTTACAGTGTAACCACACAACTGATGCGTGTCGAAATGTGAAAAAATTTTACTAACAAAAAAAAAAAAAAAAAAAATCGTGTTGAAAGTGCTTAAATAAAAGAAAAAAATTTAAATTTTTGGAATGAATATTCCATGAACAAAATTGCTATTTTCTTCTTTTTTTTATTATCTCTACTTGGTAATCACAAGAGTGTCCATGCAAATTTTTTGTCGTTTGTTTTTGCTTTTGATGTTTGGCATTTGTTCATTTATGTGATGCCATTCATTTGGAAGTTTGATATTTTTTTTTTAATTTTATTTTTGTTTGGAAAGGGATGATTAAGTGGTGCTGTATGTTACACAAATCAATCATTTTTTATGGAACTTCTATGAATTTTTAATCTGAATTCAGTTGCTTCGAGGGGGCCTTTTTCTTTTTTATTTTTAAAGACTATCAAAAAATTATTGTTGTATCTGGAAATAATTTCCACTTGTTTTAAGCAAATTTTTTGAAAGCCAAATCAAAATATACTTATACGTATACGTTTTAAACGTATGTTTGGTATTAGAAAATGATTACTTTATTTTTTTCAACCAGGACTCAACCAGGACTCGTGCTCATGGGGGCATTATACGAGGAAAGTTGGTTGGTAAAAAAGAGATCTAGAGAGTAATACTTGTGGTCATTTGATTGGAACTATTCTTTAAAATTGTACTTTTATTTTATTTTTAAGATATACAGATAAAAAACGAATCAAAAAAAGAAAAAAACTCTGAATATCAATCAATATAGGATGTTGCAAAACGTAATTTTCAAGAAACTTTTATCGTACTTTAAAAACAAAATCTAAAAAGTTTCTTTGTTAAAACACTTTTCACAAAACTACCTTCATCGAATATCAATAATATCAAAATGTGTTTTTATTGTCGGAAAGCTATAGCTGCCTACACCAATGAACCGATATTTCTGAAATTTGTGCAGTTTGTTATGAGATATACGGAGGTAAATTAGGGTCCTTTTTTTTGATATTAGATATTCCCATTCCCATTGATATTCGATATATTATTCATCGTGTTGTTTTGTAACAGTAATAGCACCTTGTAATTTTAATAGGTAGCACCTTGTAATTTTGCACGACTAACCACTATATCAACATACATAGGTAAGAGAAAGATGGACTGGATTGGAATAGCGGGCGTCATACAAAGTGAAAAATTATTATCCTGTATCAGAGAACTGCACTAGGTAGCGCCTTGGAATTTTGCACCAATAACCATAATATTAACATATATAGTTTAGCTAAACATAGATTGAATTGAAATAGTGGGCGTGGTATCGCCCGTACAAAGTGAAAAAATTATTATAGCGCTATACAATAGATAGCGACTTGCAACTTTGAAAAAATAGCCTTTGTGCTAAGGCCTATAGTCGGCCAAAATATAGAAAGAATTACGGCAGTGGGCGTGGTACCTCCCATACAAAGTGAAAAATTATTATTGTGTATGTAGAGAACTATAATAGGTATGGTCTTAAAAGTGGGTACAAGTAAACCCCATACCCATACATATACTCTAGAAAAACAGGCTGAATTGGGTCAGTGAGCGAGGTACCCCTCATACAAAGTAAAAAATTATTATCCTGTATCTATAGAACTGCAGTAGCTAGCGCCTTGGAATTTTGCATCAGTAACCCCCATATTAAGATGCATTGTGTGGAGAAACAGAGACCGAATTTGAATGGAGGGCGTGGCACCTCCTATATAAAGTGAAAAAAATATTATTGCGTACCTAGAGAACTACATTAGGTATAGTCTGGAAACTTTGCACAAGTAAACCTCATACTAATGTGCATAGTCTAGCAAAATACAGACTGGATAAGAAAACTGGAAGTGGCACATCCCATTAAAAGTAAAAAATTGTTATCGTCTTAACCCTAGAATACTAACGTTATTTAATACTACGTTAATACTAACGCCACGTAAATTTTACGGACTGTGGAATTTTTTCAATTAATGTGGTTTTTTCAGCATTTTTTTCAATTTTAATGGTGATTATTTTTAAGTAATAAAAATTCACTAATAATTCATATTAAAGTAAAGAAAAGCAAGTTTATTGGAAAAATAAATCTACATGTTTGCGATCAAATCATAGCTGAAATAAAAGCTCATATGTATGTGTATAGTTATCATCAGTGCTGGTTAATGCAGTCTTTGCCTACTTTTATTCGATTCTAAATACTGCCACTCTTTTGAAAATGTGACAATATGTGGGTGTTACTTCTTTGAGTGGTGACAAAATTTGCTCTCCCTTTTCTCGAAAAAGTTCTTCAAAGCCGGATCGATTTGAATAATTTTGTTCATACCTTCTTTTAATTTTTTTTTTACAAGCTGGAAGTGCTATATTCTAAGCGCCTGGCAATTATTTTTCGATGTAATTTTTATCTGCTGCAGGGGGCACCAATTCTTATCAGCGAAACTGTCGTGGCTCTCAAAATCCTTCTCCTCCTCCTTAACACTATCGTAGCTGATGTCTCTAAAGTCGCTGGAAGTTGATAATGCAGCAACATCTTACTAGTTGAGTCCACGCTTGGAATTTATCGGGTTTTTACTTGCCTTACATAAAATACTTTTACAAATTTATACTCTTATTACTAACGCCACAAAAAATTGACGTACGCAAATTATACTCTTACCACTAACACCACGTAAATTTTACGTATCAATGTTTACGTTCTTAGAGCATTTAAATTACTAAATATTTTTTGTGTAGATTTTTGCGTTTGTTCAAAAACTATTAGAAAAAGCACTTGTGGAATTTGGTACCGTCAGGCTAATGGATACTTGCGTAGCAACAATAACAAAAAAAAAACTACACGTAAAATTTACGTAGGTTAGTATTCTAGGGTTAATACGTATAGTCTAGCAAAAAACAGGTTGGATGAGAACATTTTTGACTTGAGAATAGCGTGTGTCTGCGCGTTAAAGGTTGATCTCACTTATCATCCAAGTGTTTATTGTATTTTTTGTAGATGGGTGTAGCGAAGTGCACCGGGGATAGCTAGTACATACTTTTATATAAATTACTTTTCTTTTAAGTACTTACTTCGAAATTAAAAATAAACTATACAATGTACAAGTGTTTATAAATTTATTTCCTCGGAAGTACATTTTCAATAAGAAGAAATTTTCTAAAATTAAAAAATTATTTAAAATGTTATAAGCAAAACAATTTTAATAAAAATTATAAAAACGTTTTTCGCACAACGTTTTTCGTCATAAACATTTGTCGGAATATAAAAATATCCTAAAAATTAATCAGGCACCCGGCTTCTCGCACTGAACTAAATTTCGTAGGTAATATTAAAGAACAAATTACTAGAACCTTAACGACAATATATCTATATACGATTTATTCATATAAATATTTTATTTTATTGAAATTAAGATAATTTATATCTTAAAAACATATTTCAATAAAACCTTGTAAAAAACGTATACAAATTTAAAAAAATTCTGTTAATTTAACAAAAGTTTTGTTAAAACAGTGAGAAAAACAACCCCTAAAATTAGTTAAATTTACATCTCTAAAGGAAGTTAATGTGAATAATTTATCCTTTGATTTGACTTAATTTTTGTTCTGTGTTCGTATCACGTAAAAACTACTTGATGGAGGTACCTCAGTATATTGATTTAAATATAGGATACTCTTTTCCGCAAAAATATCTTATTTTCAACAGAAAGGGGAGGAAAAGCAGTGACAGTAGGCGGGATATATTAAACATCTTTTACAGAGCTTTACAATAATTTTAAGAATTTTATATGAATTTTATCCAGGAGTGGATACGTATAAGAGCCTGAAAATTTGTGCTAATCATGATTAAACTTTACAC
Organism: Phasia obesa; assembly: GCA_949628195.1. NCBI lineage: Eukaryota > Metazoa > Arthropoda > Insecta > Diptera > Tachinidae > Phasia > Phasia obesa. The sequence goes on from OX451215.1 coordinate 36,709,188, forward strand.
CACAACTAAAGGGTAGTTAAACTATAAGGACCGATGTGGATTTTTAATAAAACACAAATTATTTAGGAATTTATTGTCATTTCTTTTAATTTTAATAATATAGGTATGGTTTAATTAGGTATGGAACAATATATCGGACAAATGGCTGCGAACTCGGCGGTACACCACCATCATATGCTCTAAATTTTCGATGACGCTGAGGCATTATTAAGGTTCTATGCCGTTAATGTGCCGAATTATCTCATGCATTATCTCTTAAATTGTTGCTGGCTTATCGACGAACACCATTTCTTTTAAATAACCCCAAAGAAATAAGTCCAACGGTGTCAAATCACATGTTCTTGGCGACCAATTGACATCGCCACCACGTGAGATAACACGGTCGTTGAATTTGTCTCGCAAAAGAGCCACTGTTTCGTTAGCTGTGTGGCAAGTGGCACTGTCCTGTTGAAACCACATATCGTCCACATCTATAACTTCCATTTCGGGCCATAAAAATTCTTTATCATCTCACGATAGCTAACACCATACACAGTAACTGCCTGGCCGGCCTCATTTTGTCACTCTTTGTGGGTGAGTTGATTTTTCGACAATCACTATTGGATTCTCATTCGCCCAAATCCGGCAAATCTTCTTATTGACGAATCCACTGAAGTGAAAATGTGCCTCATCACTAAAGATGATTTTCTTCCAAAATTGATCATCCACTGTTGCCATTCCTTGCATAACTTTAACGTGTTGCTCGATTGTGTATCTTTACATGATTCAAATTGAGTTGGTCTGAAATTGGAAAATGTCAAATTAAATGCAGAAAAAACGACGTTTAGGTGTGGTTCACATTCAACATCGGCCATTAAAATTTAACCACCCGATATATACTTCTCATAAAAACAGACTTACATAAATATTTACGTATTTCAATTATCAAAAATTAAAATAAGAATCGAGTGATAACTTTTTTCAGTACTCGATACACAACAATAAATATTATAGGATAATGACTTTGTATGGGTCTATCCGGCCCCTAATCGTCCTAGCCACTAAGCTTTAACTCAGATTATAAAATTTAAACACTCCACCTATTACAGTTTTCAAGGTTCACTACCACAATTTTTAACTTTATATAAGAGGTAAGACGCGACGCCCAATGTGGTAATCCTTATTGTAGTTTTCACTCTGCTCTTCCAATCAAACCAGTTTTATACTTCTGACTGACAATCATATTGGGGTTAATTGTGCTTTAACTCAAGACTTTAGCTATTATAACTCACTAGGTACTCGATAATAAATGTTCGCTTTTTCATAGTTTTGCAGGTGCCACGCCCACTGTCCAAATCCATCCAGTTTTTTTGCCTGACTATTCCCAGAATTAACAATTTACTTTTTGAAAGATCTTTTCTAGTAACTTCTGCTCATAGATTATGAAGGCAGTTGAAACCATTTAGTTTTAGTTCAGCAGTTTACCGGAAGAAGTTGTTTTAATACTTAAATCGACAACTTTTATCCGAAAGCATCTTAATATCGTATGAGTTTAAAATGTTTTTAATGGCCGCTGCTATGTCGATATTATTTTTGGCTATTTTATATATTTCCTGCAAAAAATTTTATAAATTGATGCCGTTTGTTCACAATTTATTGCAGAATTATATCTATCACAACTCTAGTATTTTTTTCGTCATATGAAATTTAAATAAATAAATAAATAGTAATAAATAATCATATCTGAAGTTTAAAAGAAAGTCCAGCCAGTGCTACACAAAAAATTGTACGATTTCTGCAATCTATTGCGGGTTATAACTCTCACATTTAGCCCAGAAAAGCGTTGTCCCTCCATTGGTGAATGTAGCGTGAGCAATTATGGCGTTACGGGTTAGTGTACCGTTTTTTCTTTTTTTAAACGTATTAAATAATCTTATTTAGTGCAAAGTAAGCTTGTGATATCAGGTAATAAAAATATAAATTTAAATATTTTTAAGTTCGCAGTAGATTGTTATAGAACCCGAATTTGAAAAGAATCAATATTTTTGATTATCAACAAGATATTAATTTTAGTTCTTAGTTAAAGTATAACAATTTAATATTCATTTATTTAGGTTTTTTCTTATAAATATTAAATGTTCGTTAACCTTTTACGAACTGAAAATATTTTTATATGAATCCGTTTTTAAGTAAATTGAGTTTTAACTTTCTTAAAATAAAATATTTTCTTATGCGTATCTAATACATTTAATTAAATTTTAATCTAATTTCTCTTTTCTTTTTGTTTTATTTTAGTTGACACCCGAAAACCGATCACCACATTTCACGTGACGCATGCACTTCTAATGCGATATTTCTTCCAATGAAAAATTCTTTGAATTTACTTTAATTATTTGCAGACACTCTTGGTATCGTTGTTTCTAAAGTTCTTAAATTACGTATTAATTTTTGTTTTTGCTGCCTGCCACCAGGAGAAACATACAAAGTCAGGCATACAATATTTTATACTATCACCACACACATTAAGAAATAATGTTGTGTTCCCAGCAAACATTTTATCTGAAGTTTTTTTTTTATATATAACGACATGACTTAAACCTTAAATCATCGCAGAAGATATGATTATATAGGAACTAGCTGATCTCCCAACTACTAAATTACATTCCTATATGTATACTAGCTATGCCCGCCATGTCGTGATCGTTCTGACAATATTTTGCACGATTTTGCTCTGAAAGTATTCCACACCAAATTCTTTTATAGTGCTTCAGTTATAAAAATTAAATTCTAAAATTTATAAAAAATTCTTAAATATTTAAAATTATGGAGGTAAGAGGTGTTTAAAATTGTTTAATAACAATATAATTACACAAAGAAAAATTTAAATGGTATTCAATTAGCGCTATCTGTTGCGCAACTTTGTTTAAAATATCCCACTTTCATAAATAAAAGGTGCTCTACCGTGTTTTAAATATCCCAGTCTTAAACCGGAAATTGCGTTTTTTCACTTACCACTTTCTCTTGGAAATAAGATTTTTTGTGGAAAAAAAAGTACCCTATATGGGAATCAGGATGCTAAGGTTCCTTATTACAAAATTTTGTTGAAATCCATCCAGTAGTTTTAACGTGATGCGGACGCAAAAAAAGCAGACAGACAGACGAAAATGAGTTACTATTTTATTATAATTTATTATATGTGTAACGTTTTCTTTTCAGAAAAATTCTCGCATTAGGATATATTTTTTTAAGTAAATAAAATTTTTATTTTTTTTTATAAAAAAATCAATTTTTTCGATCCCTAAATAATTGATATTTGACATTTGTAATAGTCGGAAAGTGGAGTAAAGATCTTTATTTTAAGAAGTCTGATTATATAATGACTAGTTTCTTGACATAGTCAAAATAGCATCGTCGTACAGCTAAGTAACTTTGTAGAGTATTTTGTCTTGTCTTGTCTACTAAATTGTAGTCGTTTTTGAACAAGACCAGAATTAAGCATAATTAATTAATCTAGGAAGTATGCTGGTTGGGGTTCGTATCTCAATTCATTGATTTTTTCTATAGTAACAACACTCGTGAGCATCCTTTGTGGTGTCCATCGTTCAAACAACTTTTCTATATTCAAATATTCATGCAACATGCGATGCACCCGCTCTGTTAAAAAGCCTATACCCCTGCCATCTCACGCACTTTAATTTAGCAGTCATCTAAAATCGTTCCATATATTAGGGTGACTTTTTCTTGTGTGACAACTTAAATATATAAGCCCGTCTTTTTACGACCACAACGAGAATCCGTAATCCATTTTTTATACATTTAAATTAATAGTCCAGAGTCCTTATTACAGGAGAGGGAAGAAGTTTTATTTGCCAAAATAGTTTTTTATTGAATGCCAATAGTTTGGTAACAAAATGAACTTTACTATTTTTAAATTTCTTAGAAAGTCATATCGAGCTTTGCTGGCATAATTTTCTCAAAATAAAGGATGTCACAAACTTTTTGGAGAGCAATACTTGAAGTTGTTTCACCTGTCATAGTCAACGCACACAAGCGATTCATTAAAAACACCCTGTTACAATACTTAAACACAAATACCTAATTTGTTTATTTGTAAGCATTATATAAAGTATCAGGTGAAAGCTGAAAATAATTTTGTTACAGTAAAATTAATGGGTAAACATAAATGTTCTTAAATACTTTGAAAATGTTTATTATCCAAACTTTTTTGTCAATGTTTAGCCATTTAAACAGAACAATACAAAAGAATAAAATCTTGGACAATAAATTGAATTAACATTTATAAATAGTGTGAGTGTCAAAAAAAAACAAATAGTTAAATTATTTCCATAAAAGCTTTTATTAGTGAATAACAAGCATTGATTCCACAAGATTTATCGTTATCTCAGGAGACCTTTTGTTCCATTCTTTAATTAAAGCAATTTTTAGTCATCCATATTAGAAATTGTCCTCTGCCTGATTTTTCTATCAAGGTGCTCCCACAAATGTTCGATAGGATTAAAGTCTGGGGACTACGGTAGATGATCTAGAGTCTTAGGAGTTCGATATAACAACCATTCCTTAACAATTAACGACCTATGCTTCGGGTCGTTGTCATGTTGAAAGACTCAGTTATCTGACAGTCCAAATTTTTCGATGCTGGGAGCAAAAAATTAGCCTTAAGAATATTTAATAGTCAATCTTATACATTGTAGACTCAATGAAAATTAAATGTTCAACTCTATATTTCCTACTCCAGCCCCAGACCATAATAGATCCCCTGCCGTGTTTGACGGTACTTACAATAAACTTTTCAAGAAAAGCTTCATTCGTTGACCGCCATATGTTTGAGAACTTTTTATCTCCAAATATTTCGAATTCGCTCTTATCGCTATATAAAATGGATTTCTTAAAGTCTGTTGATTCTGTTGATTCGCTTTAGAAATGTAAGGCTTTTCCCGCGATACTCTGCCATGTAGTTCATTTTTGTGGAGTGCTATTCTAACTGTATTGGCACTTACGGCTTTTCCAGATGTCTCTGTTATATTCTTTACTTTTTGGACAGCACTTGACACTTACTTCTCATACTAAGGTTCGCACTTCTGTGCCACTTAAACAAGAGCCTCTAAGGGTCTGTGAGCATATACACAATGTCAACGAGAATCTCACAGAGAACAAAACATGTACAATAGCATACCAGCTAGCATACCATCTATCTAGGTTTGTTTCACTTTGCTAAATATTTAGCAAACCAATGCATTTTCAATTTAACCACTTTTTTTGGTTGGGGGCCTTTGCACTTAAGCATCGCTACAACTAAAACACTACCCAAAGTAGGTAGATACGAAGAGTGCTGATTGATGACGGACGTAGCTGTCTAGAAAATGTGTATTCCGCTCTGCTGGTGGCTAAAAATTAAATTGAACTAATTTTTCTTTAATATTATCACCTAATTTGCAATTTAATTTATTCTTTCTTAGAGAGAATAAAAGTGAACTTAAGCTTGACTTCAAGTTTCATCTGTATGCAACTATTTTAAGCAATCTTCAGAAGAGTTCGGTTAACTGATTTTGTTGAAAAAAGTTTTTTAAAAAATTGCAGAAAATTTAAGCCAAAAAATAAAACTAATAAATAATATAAATTCAATATTGATGCGTTTTATTATTCTATTAAACTTTGTCGAATCCAGTAATACCGAAAAAAATATTTATTTAACATCAATATGTTTGCGGGGAATTACCACATACATATAGACTTCCTTCAATAAAGTTATTTATGCGTACTTTAAGGTTTTGTTGTATCTTTAGAAAATTTATCAAGTGTATAAAATAACAACATTAACAGCACTAACAACCACAATAACAACTATTAGATTATATTGTACACAGTATCATTATCATCAGCACATTAATCAATTATTGTCAAACAATTTATTGCTTTGTTTACTGATAGAATTTAAACACAACTTTATATAAATTAATTTGTTTCTAACTACGAAATTTGTTAAGGACGAAATACAAAACGTTACACTAGCCAGATTTTGGTTTGTAAATTTAAGTCATTAATTAGTTGAGGTACGAGAAGATACTCGTTATTGATAATTTTAGAGAGATCATTGCAACAGTAGAATATTCATTAAAGGGGGTTTTGAATTGGAAAATTTATATAAAACAATAATATTTTAATATTATATTTATTAATCGAACGAATAAGTTGTTAGAAAGCCTTAAGTTGTTGTACTCAATAGGGTAGAAATAATATTTTTACAAATTAGACAAGCAGAATGTGATGCATTTTTTTGACTTCTATATCCTTTTTCAGCATTCTTCATAACTATCTATTTTAGATTGTGTTTAATTGACCAAATTCAGATATACATAGTTGTTGATTCACCTAATTTTCAGTTAGCCAACAACTTTCGTTATTTAATTTCGGTCTCACATTATTTATTGGTTGGTAAGGTAATAATACTATTTTAACCATAAAATATTTAAATATCAATAACTCTTATTTTAGGACATGTTACGCATACTGCAAGCAACTAAATACTTTTTAGCTTAATTTTTATTATGATCTCTTTCTTACAACTTGAAAGGAGTAAAATAGCCGAGAGATTTTTACATATTCAGCCCTATTGTGCAAAAGACGTACGTACGCCTTTTGGAAAAGGCGTATTGTTTGAGTCGATAACGCCAAAAAATTCGATTACAATTTTCCGTAACGTGTATGGAGTTCTTGCCTTTAAAATACGACAAAAGCTGTCCTTGGATTTTTTCGTCACGACCATGATATAATAATGCAGGTATATGCCAGGCGAATTAAAATAAAACTAAGCAAAATGTTTTTGCCCGAATGTGTCAAAAAATTTTACTAATATATAAAGAAAAATATAAATAACATGAGCTCTGTTCGTAAACACTTCTATGGCAAATTATTCATTGTAATAAAAATAATTAAACATTATAATAAAAAATAAATCAGTTTACTTTAAATAAACTAAATTATTATATGTTACCCGGTCTATGAAAAGGTGGCTTATGACTCAAAAACAAAATTTCGAAAAATTAACTGTTAAAGATAAACAATGCATTTCAGTTTCTTAGTAGTTTTTCTTTTGCATTACACACTGTGTAATTTTTTAAGTCATGGCAAAATAACCATATACGGACACCACTACGTCATAAAAGACTGAAAAAAAGACCCCTGTCTCCCAGTTTTGCCCAAAGTACTCCAGGTTTTTTTTATGGGCCCTCAAAGATGTGGGGCCTCGATGTCATTTTTGCAAAAAAATGATCATTTACTCAAGCTCATATTTTGCAAACCGTTTGAAATTTTGATATACTCTCTGAGGCAAAGTTGTAGCTCTTGTCATAAAGAACAAAAACTTTATCTTCAAGGTCAAAATCGCAAAAAACTTAAAGAAATTCAATTTTTTTTACCTTTTTTCCTCTGTTCTGGTCCATAGGTAGCAAACCGTTCAAAATTAAAGGAAACAATCAACTACAAAAATAAACCCAAGATCTCAATAATCAACTTTCTAGAACATATAAACTTTCTAGGAATGATTCTTAACACCGTTTAGGTACCGCTTAATTAAATTGAATTTAAATTCTTTATGACAAGAGCTACAACTTTGCCTTAGAGAGTATATGAGCTTGAGGAAATGATCATTTTTTTGCAAAAATGACATCGAGGCCCCACATCTTTGAGGGCCCATAAATAAAAACCTGGAGTACTTTGGGCAAAATTGGGAGACAAGGGTCTTTTTTTGGTCTTTTATCACGTAGTGGTGTCCGTATATGGTTATTTTTTTCTGTGTTGCACTGTGTTATGAACAGTCATGCCCAAAAGGCAACCAAAAAATGCAAAAGAACATAAATGAGATAAGTTCGTGTGTAAATATTTTTTGTGCAAAACAGCTTCTTTTTGGTAAAATCATTTTTGCAGCGTTCAATCTTGTTTTTAAATTTTTCAATTCCATGTTTTTCTTTCATTTGAGCTCTTCTTTCTCTACATTTTTAGTACACTTCTAAGGACCTTTTAGTTTTCACCACGTTAGGACCTTTTAGTTTTCACCACGTGAAAGGGCGTCTCAAAAACTATCGAAACCAAAAAAAAGTGGAAAATTTTTTTTGAGCCACCTCACATTTTTAAAAGGTTTAAAATATCCAATACTCCGTACATATTGTAGAAGTATAAAAAGATTTTAGATATTTGTTTAACATAAGTACTGATTTTTAAAATGTATAATGATCAATCTCCAATAATTCATTTTGATCAACATTAAAATTCCTTAAGTTCAGTTTTCAAAGTTATTCTGGTTGGTCACCTGTAAAAACCACAATATAAAAATAACCAAGGCACACTGACGTTATTCTAAAGAGCCCTTACGTTCTGGGTTTAATGCATTACACAGTGGGGCCAAATGCATGAAAAGTGGCGATTAATTCATAGAAGTCGTAATTTAAAAAAAAATATTTTTTATTAATGGATATTTATAAATACATAAAAAACCAACATTTAAAAAAAACAGAGTGAAAAAACACATTTTTTAACCCTTTATGGGCCATTTTGTGTTCTGTAAAAAATCCTCTTTTTTCACATTTTTTGCTGTAACTTTGGAACGGTGCGCTATAAATTATTCAATTAAATTGCAAATTAAAGCATACTAAATGTACTTTAAGAAAAATAAGTAATATTTTTAAAAATAATAAGGAATAAATATTTTATATGTATTTCTATTAGAAAATTTTTAAATTAAAATCATACCTTTTTTCTCGAAATTTTAAAATTTTGCTCAAAAATGAAACATTTGAAAATCGAATTGTTTTTTTATTGATAAATAACCATAAACACACTATTTAAAAAAAAATTTATTAAATTCGGTTATTCTATTTTTTTTTTTTTTTTTTTTGAAAACAACAATTTTTTATTATAATCATTATTACCTTCAATGTTAGTATTTACTTCACATTCAATTTCATAATCATAAATTAATTCGTTACAATAATCTTAATCTTCATCTCCATCTTCATCATTGCTATTTTGATTGCTGGGAAGTACAAGCAACTCCAATGCAGATTTTGGCATTAGCTCTTTTTTCTTTTTAGAACTATTGTTCATGCTTGTTATAAACGGATCTAAACTTAAGAGAAATCTATTAAAGATATCTTCCATTGTTTTTTCTCGACTGCATTTACGGGCCTTTCTAATAACATTATATTGGTGGCGACTTAGCTTCGCTTCTACCAAAACGGACAGAGCTTCATCCGGAGTTAACTGCTGTGGTGGTACCTGTTCTATACTTTTTCGGTATTTTTTGGCTTTTGTTGGAGATGATATTATTTCCTTAACAATTTTCGACTCATCTATTTTTCCAGCAGCTCTCAAGCTCATTTGTGTGGCGTAAGCCAAAACAGGCAAAGAAATTTGATCTCTTATGTCTTTACATTTCTTAACTTTTGTTTTTTCTTTGCACTCTTCAAATGAGAGATCATTGCGACCTCTTTTTTGTTGTGGTTCTGGTGGTGGACTGAATGAGATTGAGGCATCCAGCCAATTCTTATTATTTTTTACAAAAATTTCATTCTTTCTATGACATTTTTGCCACCGAATCTCATAGCTAGAGCAAAAATTATGAAACCTTGTCATAAAATCTACCATATCCGAAGGGTCGACACGTTTTATTACTTCACATCTCAAAAGTTTAAATTTATCCTGAAGTGATTTAGGTTCTGCACTCCTCATAAAATTATGCAACTCATGACGAGGAATGAAAATTGTTTTGGGACATGTTCCTAAAATTAATAAGATTTCTATTCGTTTAAAATTTGCAAAAAGTAATTCCTTTAACCCTGTACCGAATAATTTACACTTTCACAACACTTTAAATATGTAACATCACATCACAAAACATTGACAGCTAAAACAATAAATAAACGTGTCAGTACCGAATCAATAATACCCTACGGATGGATAGAAATTCTTAAAAATGTATTATCATTATATTAGTAGATTGATATCACCAGCTTAAAACAAAATTAAAACTTTACTCGTATGATGCATGTATATGACCAACAGTTATTATGTAGGACTCAAATAAATGACAATAATAAATAGGGATGGGAGCGTGACCTCCTTCAATTTTTCAAAATAGTGCACTTGTGCCATATACAATTTTCTAATAATTTAAAATTAACAAATGTTTAAGTAAAATTCATTGAAATATCATAAACACATGTAAAATAATTTAATTAGTTTTATTCATAGTAAATAAACCCAACATACGCAATCACGTGAGCATGCGTGAATTAAAGTCACTCACGCCCCCATCTCTAATTAACAACACATTTTTTAGCTACAATAACAACTACTATAACGAAAATAATGACAAAACAAAGTAAAAACAACTTGATGTTTTGTTTTTTTTTTTTTTCATATTTGTGGATTTTTAGCATCTTGAGTTATTTCACAAAAACAAGCATAACTCAAAAATCGCAAAAAAATATTTTGGGGTTTATTAGTTGAGATCTGATATTATAGCACTACATAGACGATTTTACGCAAGCTCACGAACAAAGTTGTTGAAACTCCATAAATAAATCAAAAATAGCCCATTTTTGGGCTAATTTTATTTTTTTAACATTTAATATTTTTAAAACATTTATTTAAACAAAAACACATGTACTATATAGTAAACTACCTGAAGTTGACGGTTCCATTATAAAAATTTAACTTTTAGAAGTATTAATAGAAAAAATTATCAATTGAAATATCAAAATTTTCACTTTTTTTCAATATGCACAAAAAAAATAACAATTATTCAACTTTAAGTGCTCACTTCAACTAAAGCAAACAACTTAAAAGTATAATTTTTGCAATTAGTGATGCAGAATTTTATCCACTTTCACCCGGTACCAAACACGATCATGAATTTTAAAGTTCATATTTTGAATTAATCGCCACTTTTCATTCATTTGGCCCCAATGTGCATTACTGCTTTCGCCTTTATTATGGGACTCTATATATAAACAGAGACCCTGCAGATATAGGAAGGACACCGAAAAAAATATGCAGTAATTGTGAACTAAATCTAATGAGTCTAAAACCTATATGGCTGCAAGAATAGAGTGTGCTACATATGGCCCTAGCAGCAGCATCAAATCCAGCTTTTATTGTCGTCAGGTTATGCCGAATACCAAATTTCCGCCTGATTTAAATTTAGTTAAAAAGTTTTATTTAAAAAAATACATACTTTTTTTCTTTTCTTTAAGTAAACATTGCAAGTTAAATATAGGATTGATTAAAATACAGCAATTAGTTTACAATGCACTGAGTAATATAAAAAAAACTGAATTATTTTGTTGAAATTATTACAAATTTTTAAGTGCGCGAACAGAGTTTTATACAAGGTTTGACATTCTCAGATAAGCAAATTTAAATAGCTGTTCTAACAGTTTTACCTGTATTATTATGCCATGGTCACGACTGAAATAAAAACAGCATTTAAAAATTTTCTTCAAAGGTATTTTGTAAAACTATTTTCGTTTAAAAATTCTGAGACTTGGTTAAGATTATTTGATTCTTTGTTTCTTTTTTTAATTTTTCTGTCATTTGATTTGATCGTAATGTGTTTTAGTATAATTCATTTTTAAAAAAACCATAAAATTAACTGAATAATCCTGCAAATTTGATTTTTCAGTGAATCTCTAAATATAAGATTTGCTATAATTTTAGAAATTCGCAACGAAAATGTTATTTTATTTAAATACTTTGAAATATCCGAAAAAAGATACACAAAAGCTGAACACTATATATGAAATTCGCTCAAAGCAACTCTTGGTCTAATTTGAGTTAATAGCAAGGCGAAGCTCTCATTTCAAGAAGTCGAAAGGTATAACAAAAGATTCAAAATAGTTAAGAAAATAGGAAATTGACGAATAAACTTCAATTAAAAAAAATATATATTAATAATTTTTTTTTTTTTAAATTTGAATCAATCTGCAATATTTGTTCTATTGCCAAAAATGTCTACTATGCTAGGCTGATAAATATAGTCCATTCAGTTTTAGGACATCTTGAAGCTTAAGTATTTACACAAAGGTTTTTTTCCAGAGTATAACGTAAAATGAAGTGTTATTTTATAGACGCCTCTTCTTTATGTTGAAAAATCTTGAATCTAAATTCTTGCAGGGTGCCTCTAAGAGCCCAACAAATATTACAGTTTTCGCAGAAAAAAATAAAGTTATCCATAACCTTTCTCAAAAGTAAAAATTATCTTTTTTGATTTTACATAAATTCCGCTAATAAAATTTCATTAAAAAAATTTACAAATAAACAAATTAAAATTTTACATAATGCATTTTTTATGGATTTTTTTTTAAATACCCAGCCTTTAATGCATTATAGGTAGCTGAAGCATCTATGTTTAATGAATTTTTTAATAAAGTTTTCTATTCTAGTGTCAGATATTTGTTTCTAGTTTTATCCAACATTTGCATACTATTTTGAGGTAATTTTAAATAGAACAACTACTAACGTAACTGCATAATTTGATTTGGATATTTGTTAAAAAAAAAAAAAACAGTCCTCAAGTTGTTTTATGCAACTGCATGGATGTCGTCTTAATTAGTTATCTTTGTTGGAATCTAACGGCATCAGCGGCAATATTTGTCATCATTTAAAAATTCTCTTTTTTCATGTCGATGTTGTTTTGTCAAACACTAAGAAATAGTTTAGTGTTATCAGTTTTTCAAAACGTTGGTAACAATTATCAATAGATTTTCTAACTAAGGTTTTTAGTCTTTTAAAATTTTTTGACGAATGTTTTAAAACAAAAAATCCTTAATTTAGATGTAAAATTATGTTGTATATTAAATTTTAATAATTAATTGAAGCTTATGTAGCGTACGTATAGTGCTACAACAATCTTTGTCAACGCAGCATTACCTATTTAAAATTCAACATTGCCTACTCTGTGTGTACTCGTTCATGGCATATGAGTAGCAACTAAGTACAAATATGGATAGATACATAGATGATGAATATATTAGAATTTAGATTTTAAAACATGTATTTTTCACTCTGTCTATCTCTTTTTAACTGTATTGCCATGTATAAAATATATTCAAAGAAAACTAAAAGGGAGATGTACAAACATACCCTATTATAAATTTTTGCAGTTGTAGATGAAATAGCCTTGGACAGCAAAGCAAACCTTTTGCCGCATTTAATATGTATGAGTTGACAAACTAATGTCATTTTGAATTCTGCCTATGTTTGTATGCATATATGTACATATGTATGTATGTATGTATACAAGTATATACATACAAACATATATATTTTGTTATTGTTCGAAAGCTGGAAACTAAATCATCAAAATCAGTTATAAGTTTTAGGCTAAAATGTAGTAAAAGTTTTCTACATGTTTGTATATACATACATCTATACGCGTTAGGGAGATAACTTTTCTTTTTTAAATTTTGCAAATATGAAAAATAGCATAGCGTAGCAAAATATATAATATAAAAGCTGAAACAAAATTTTTTCTCGGTTCTTAAAATCATTCATTTATGAGCATTGAAATTTCACATTTATGATATTTTTCATAAATGAGTTATGAGGTTGCAAAATTCACCAGATGATCCGACCAAGCTTATTTGTGTCTACTGGGGAGATATTCTAAAATTATTAGAAAAAAGGAACATCAGGACTATATATGTATACAAGGCATCAAATTCTCTTCATCATGAATTATATCGTTACCTAAATTAAGATGTTGTGCCGCTGCTTACTGCTAACTTTCCATCATATTCTACAGGCTTGATCATTAGAGCTTGTGGTGGCCAGAGAACGGCACGAGTACACCGCAACCATAAGTACACCCCATATTTTCTGGATGTTTTTCATACTCGAGTATTTTAAACACCGCAAAAAAATTTCGCGGTGTTTATTTTACTCATCGGTTATAAGTAAAAAGCATATTGCGATCATAAAATTTTTTGTTGTGGGTATTTTTTCTACTGCACACAAACAAAGAGCGTAAAAACGAGTGTCTGTAAATAACGCAATCAGGATGAAAATATTTTTGGGTATTTTCCATACTTGTAGGCGAGTATATTTTATACTTCGTTTTACTTTTAAGCAGCGTTGCCACATTATGCATGATAGTACAAGAAATGTACTATGTAATTTTTTTTTTTAATTTGTCTGTATTAAGAAATTTTATTTGTTTTTTTAAAGAAAGAAGCAAAAGTTTATCAAATCTATTGCTCACATATTGTAAATTCTGCTGATTTTTCTAGAATGCTGGAAGAATTCTTTAATTACTGTTATACCTAAGCAAGGAAAAGTGATAACAACCTTTTTCATATATGTACATGTACTTATGTACATATACATATTTTATGAATAAATTCTAATAAAAACCCCTTTACGTGAATTACTATTATAAAAAAAATCCACATGCACCAAATGGCAAAAAATTAGCATATGTTTTTTATATTCCATTGGTTTTTAAATACTTTTGACACCATTTAAAGCAGGTAGAATTATTTTTGTCGTACTTTGCACAAGTATTTTTAGGAGTTTAAGCGCCTTGCCATAAATGGGCTACCTAATGGTAAATTTGTTTTTAAAATTCATAAATGAAAAAATTGCTTATTTTTAGGTTTCTCAAGTTTTGTTTGACAAACTGTAGGTACGCGCAGCAGAACTCACAAATAAAAATGCGAAAAATAACTTTGATGAAAATAACAAAACTTAATAAAATTTAAAATTATTTCAGTACTTTTTAACATTTGTGTGTTTTATATACATAGTGTTTTATAGGCATAGTTTTTTAATTTTGTATATAAATGGAAATAAAAAGCACAATGAAGGGGTTTTGCAGACTTGCAACTTCTTAAAGATGACTTCGAAGTGTTTGCAAAGTTCAACTAAAACTGCCAGCGTTGATATATTCATATACTGCAGACAAGTTAGTGTTAGAAATTTCTATGAGTTAGAAATTTATCTTCCTAAGGAGTGTTGAGTAAATTTACTTCCCAAAATAAGTATTTCAAATTAAGAGAACGGTGACGAAAACCAGTGTATGATACAATTAAAACTGTAACTTTAGTCCTTAATTTATCATACAACTGAATTTATATTTGTTTGCGTAAAGAAAACTATAAAATATTACTAAATTATTATACAATGCACCTTTAAATATTCACTTTTGTTTTGATTTTAATATTTTTGCTGTTGTATGTTTTGTAACATATTAAATAATATATTTATTGAACATATCAAATAAATTAATCAAAAAAAAAAATATATTATTAGCAAAAATTACAAAAATGATTTTTGGCGATTTTTGAAATTAGGTTTGAATAAATTGAATAAATAAAGATCTGACAACTCTGTTTGCTACTTACTTCGCTCATCATCACATTGCATAGATCAATATGTCTGTCCGACAATTCTTACACAAATAAAATTCTTGTTGGTGGTTTTAAGTTTGAGCACGATTGTTAAATGTAAACAAAGGTATTTACGAAGTAAAGTAAAGGCGACACCGCATGCAAACGTACTGGAGTATGCTAGACACTCAAACTTAGCAATACTCAAATGGTATGGGTATAGTAAATACTCGTACTCATAAACTTTAATTTTAACATTTTGTAACAACTATCTCGAAGTATGTATATGTTGACGTAGTACATATATATATATATATATATATATATAGTATATATATGTACATATAAACATGAAAATTAAAAATTTTCAAAACTTCATTGCGATTGGTGTGTGAACTTTTTTGGATCTTAGCAAAAAAATAAATATATTTACGTTCCCTTATAGTTTTTTATGCTCTGTCGGTCTGTGCTCTGACAATTTTGATATTTTAAAAAATTGTTAAAAAGCTATGTCCCTAATGTACATATGTATAAGTGTAATATCAGCCTTTTTCTAAAACGAAAATACATGAAGAGGCAATAGGACCGTTTAATAAGTTTAAGTAACTTCGAGATGTAATAATACTCGCAGCCAGAAGAAAGCCTATAAGGAGGCGGACAGGCTTATATATGTCGTAATTCCATTGTACTAAGCCACTTAACTACTGCGGAAATGTGGAACAAGATTAACGCTTGGCCTAATCCCACGATGGTCTTACCACCGAGTGAAATTTAAGCGTAGACTAGCGCCCCCATTGTGTAGTACAGCAACACTTCCACGATATGACGTTGCCGCCAGTATTGCAATTATGTGTGATACAGTCACAATGAGTAGCAATTTATAAAGGGTGTTTTTTATAGAGGTATAGAACTTTAAGTTGCAATAAAACAACGATGGATTAATCGATTGACATGAATTTTATTTATCCGAAAGATAATCTTGTGGTATTACATTTTAAATATGATTTCCAATCTGGAGTCCAGTTTTCGATGACTTTTTCCAACATTTGTGGCCGTATATCGGCAATAACACGGCGAATGTTGTCTTCCAAATGGTCAAGCGTTTGTGGCTTATCCGCATAGACCAATGACTTTACATAGCCCAACAAAAAGTAGTCTAGCGGTCTTAAATCACAAGATCTTGAAGGTCAATTCACAGGTCCAAAACGTGAAATTAGGCGGTCACCAAACGTGTCTTTCAATAAATCTATTGTGGCACGAGCTGTGTGACATGTTGCGCCGTAACCACATATCCTGGACATCATGTTTATTCAATTCAGGTATGAAAAAGTTAGTAATTATGGATCTATACCGATCACCATTGACTGTGACGTTCTGGCCACCATCGTTTTTGAAAAAGTACGGACCAATGATTCCACCAGCCCATAAAGCACACCAAACAGTCAGTTATTCTGGATGTAACGGTGTTTCGACAAACACTTGAGGATTACCTTCAATCCAAATGCGGCAGTTTTGTTTGTTGACGTAGCCATTCAACCAGAAGTGCGCTTCATCGTTAAACAAAATTCGCTTATGAAAATCGGGAACAACGGTAATCTCGTTTTGGGCCCATTCGACGAATCTACGCCTTACTTGATGATCGTTTGGCTTCAATTCTTGCACGAGTTGGGTTTTGTAAGCACGCAAACCAAGATCCTTCCGCAAAATCTTCCATAAAGTGGATGGGCACAGATCCTATTCCTGTGCTCGATGGCGGATGGACTCATTCGGGTCTTCCTCAATGCTACGCTCTACAGCAGCAATAGCTTCTTCTGTACGCACCGTACGGCGTCTCTGGGGATGCGAGTTATCAATAAGAGTAAACGTGGTGCGAAAACGTTCCATGCCTAATCTAATTAACTGCTCTGATGGACGATTTTGTCGACGATAAAATGGACGTAGTGCGCGATACGTTTTCCACACAAACCCATTATTTTCGAAATAAAATTGCACTATTTGCAAGCGTTGTTCAGGCGTGAGTCATAATGAATTGCCAAACCAAACTGAGAATAAATCACTTAACAGATTTTAAATCGGTCGCCATCTTGAAAAGTAATGCCAACTTAAAGTTCTATACCTCTATAAAAACACGCTTAATATGGCAAGCCTAAAAGGCAAGCCTAAAAGGCAAGCCTAGATTCCATATTATAGCCTCTTGCTTAGGGGTTTGGAGACTATGCAAACCGTCTGTTGAGAGTGCAACATCACACTTGGTCGACCTTGCACCATACCTACATAAATCGATATTAAACCACAACCATCACGGGGACCTCACTAACAACTGGTCACAGAGAGGATAGGCTCTCTGTGGGGATACCGATTCCCGTGGTACCAGTCCAGGTGGGCTTCGCTGCACGCTGTTCTCACTTCAAAAATGCTTTAGTTTATATGCAAGGCACGAGGCCCACTGTTCCTATCCAATCTGTGTTTTGCTAGACTATATTGAGGTACCACTCCCACTATCCTAATCCAGTCTGTATTTTGCTAGACTATGCAAATTTGTAAGGGTGTTTTTTATAGAGGTATAGAACGTTAAGTTGGCATTACTTTTTAAGATGGCGAACGGTTTAACAGCTGTCAAGTGATTTATTCTCAGTGTGGTTTGGTAATTCATCATGAATAGACTCACGCTGAGCAACGCTTGCAAATAGTGCAATAGTGCCAATAGTGCTTTCTGTGGGGCTATGTAAAGACATTGGTCTATGCAGATAAGCCACAAACGCTTGACCATTTGGAAGACAACATTCGCCGTGTTATTGCCGATATGCGGCCCGAATGTTGGAAAAAGTCATCGAAAATTGGACTTCCAGATTGGACAACATCCGCGCCAGCCATGGCGGTCATATGCCAGAAATCATATTTAAAATGTAATGCCACAAGGTTATCTTTCGGATAAATAAAATTCATGTCAATCGAATAATCCATCGTTGTTTTATTGCAACTTAAAGTTCTATACCTCTATAAAAAACACTTGTGAAAAGTTTCAAGACTGTACCTATTAGAGTTCTCTAGCTAGATGATAGTAATTTTTCACTCTGTATAGGAGGAACCACGCCCAACTTTCCAAGCCCGTCTGTATAGCGCCACTGATACATTTCTCCAACACTATTAAATAATGAAAGAGAGGAAATATGTTTGATTCCTTGCTGTTAGCAGTTTGAAAACTCAGATGTCCATACATCTCTGGGTAATTGGTATTTTCAAATAGTTTTTTTTATTTAAGAAACAATGTAAAGTGGTGACTATTGAGAATTAAAGAAAAAAGTATGTGTAATTTAATAACTTTATAATTATGCAAGTTTTGAAAGCATTATAACTGTCGATGTAAGGTAGGCAGGTATGTAGTAAGGTTTACCAGCGCTCCAGGGTAGTATAATATATTTAATTTATACAGATTAGTATAGAAAGTAACATATAATAGACCATTTTATGTGGTTGGCTTTTACAGGCTGAGCATCGAAGGCAGGCGATTAAGTAGTTAAGGTATCAGTAAACTTTTTGCACGCTTCTCGTGCTTAAAAATATGTTTGACTAGAATATACATATCAATGATTTTATGAGTTACATTTGTATGTAAATAGAAATAAAAAAATGTATATTTAAACACAAAAACCTTTGCACAGATATGTAAATATACAAATATATGTAGCTGCACATATGACATATGTGTTCCACGAATGTACGATTAGGTACAAATATCTTGGACTAATCTGACCAAACATCAGCTACATCCTCGTGATTATGGTGGTGTACACAAGTAATATAAAGCAGTAAAACAAATATATGAATGTATGTATTCATTGCATGCATGTATGCATGTATCAACAAACTGTTTGAATTTGCGTAGCCCGATAACCATGAAAGTGGATTCTTATTTTGAATACTTGTAGTTGTATATACGAATAAATTTTTATACATTTGCAAACATTGCATATTAAAACCAACCCTATTACTTTTTTGTAAATGCTTTACTTATTTAAACAAATTGCTATCAGTGACCGGCTTTAAAACCACTGCTGAATATTGCCAGATGTATGCATAGGAATATTTATTGTTTGACGTTGCTTTAATCAGTTTGTCTACTTTTACAATGGAGGAACAAGTAAGACATTATGATATTAAGAGCAGATAATATACATATATTGTTAAACTGTCTATAAACTTCAGGTCAGTTGATCAATAAAAATACAAAAAAATTAAAAATTTCTACGTTCTTATATGAGTCAATAGACATGCGGTTCTTTCTGGCATATTACTTGACTTAAGAACCGATAGTAAAATTGCGCTTCGGTACTTAAATGTGTTCTTACATCGCCACTACGTGAGATAACACGGTCATTGGATTTTGTCGCGCCACTGTTTCGTTAGCTGTGTGGCAAGTGACACTGTCCTGTTGAAACCACATATCGTCCACATCCATACCTTCCAATTCGGGCCATAAAAACTTCGTTATCATCTCACGATAGCGAACATCATTGACAGTAACTGCCTGACCGGCTTCATTTTGGAAAAAATACGGCCCGATGATGCTTCCAGCCCATAAACCGCACCAAACAGTGAGGTTTTTCGACAATCACTCTTGGATTATCATTCGCCCAAATGCGGCAATTCTGCTTATTGACGAATCCGCTGAGGTGAAAATCTGCCTCATCACTGAAGATGATTTTCTTCGAAAATTGATCATCCACTGTTGCCATTTCTTGCACCATTCTGGTCATTGACGACGTTTGGAATGCTCAAGAGGCTTTAGTTCTTGAGTCAATTGCATCTTGTAAGTGTGTTAATGCAAGTCTTTATGCATAATGTTCATCAACGACGAGAGAGAAAGGTGCAATTGTTGGACACGACGTCGAGTTGAGGTGGACGGCTCCTCAGCCACACTATCGCGAACAGCAGCAATATTTTCTGCAGTACGAGCTGTACGAGCATGCACTGGTGTTTTCACATCTCCTACAGATCCGGTTTGCTCAAATTTTTGCACGATTTTTTCGATTGCATGCACATTTGGACTACAAAATTGACCGAAAAAATCACGAAGTGCACGATATGTATTTTGATTTGAACGTCCATTTTTATAATAAGCCTTAATAACTTTAACGCGTTGCTGGATTGTGTGTCTTTCCATGATTCAAATTCAGAAATGTCAAATTAAGTGCAGAAAAAACTTGACGTTTAGGTGTGGTTCACATTCACAATTTAAGATATATGTGTAGATAAATTTGTTCGAGGCAAAACCTACCACATTTTATTAATTGTTATTAAAATCTTTTGATTTACAATTACTTTATTGTAAGAAAACAAATTATTTCATATCTTTCAAATCTTTCTCGTTATCTCTGAAACTATTGATTAGGCTGAAAAACATAGTTTTCAAAGATAATTTCTCTTCGAGTGTTTTACTTAAAAAAAACCATAAATCAGTATCGAGTCATACTCATATACCATATATTGTGCATCTTCATTTTGAGTACAGCCGTATATTTCGAAAACTACAGTAGTCGATTTAGAAAACTGCAGTCGATAAAATAACTTAGAGCCACAAAGAACCTAAGAAACGGCTTTTGGTTTATCCTGCTCCAAACCATAAATTTTTGTTTTATTACTAATGTAAAATTTAAACCTAAACTGCATATCATATAAATAACGTGAGCCTTAAGACAAAACTGGCTTCAGACAGAACACACATAGGATTTTTTTTATTTTTGCATTTTGTGTGTGTCACCATAAACAGATGTCTTTAATTGTGGTCATTTATTTATATTTGATGTCTGTTATCAAACAGACCAAATGAAATGACTTCTAGTGAAGTAACATTAATTTATTAGAAGCATTTATCTATTAAAAAAATGTTTAATTAATTAAAATAGTCTCATACGTGTATCGTTTATTAAATTTATTAAGAATCATAATGAAGAAAACACAGGCTCCTTTTTGTACATGAAATATTTTTAAGTGAATTGTACGAATTGAGGTAAATTTCCAAAGGTTTATACTGCAGTATACTGATTTATATTTTAGGGCTGGTAAAATTATGCAAATGATTTGGTTTTCAACGGTAATCTGTATGTAAGGCAATGTATGCTTTTTTTTTGTAGTCTAAATATTTTTTATGAAATAAAAAATAATTTTTGCAAAAATGGAGAGAGAAATTGTGGCTTAAAAAGAATTTATGAAATTCACTGATTTTATCCACATAATATTTTACGCAAAAATCACTAATTAAATTCTGCATTGCACTTGTTTAATAAATTGATAAAATTAAGAAAAAAAAACATAACAGGGATGAGACTAAGGCCCATTATTATAACTTCCCAATAGCTAAAGGTAGGATTTTATCGTAGAGATAAGTAGGTTTTCGTTATAATAAAGAAGGTAAGAGTCAATTCTATAACTGGCCTTTAAAGTACGTGATAGTTAAGATTAATTTTAGCTTTCTTAAAATAAAGAAAAAATAAAACTAAAATCCTAACTTTAGTTATTGGTAAGTTATAATAATGGGCGCACATTTTTCTACGATCCCTTTTCATAATAAATAATCGCATTCATAAATGAAAAAACACAAAATATTTTGTAGCCTCTCACACATGTATGAGATGATGCAGCTAAAAAATAAAATGTACACATTCATACATGAATGAACCGACGAATACTGTACCCTAGCGAAGATTTAGAATGTTCAACATTTACATTATTGATCAAGATTAACGTCAGTACCTAGCCGTATTAGCCCTAACCTGACGTGATCTTACCACTGGGTGAAAATGAGGTGTAGAGCAACACCGTCATTGTGTAGTACAGCATACTATCATGTGCCCCACAGTCACAAGGAGTAGCAATTTATAAAAACATGGCAAGCCTAGACTCATGCTCTAACCTCTTGCTTTAACATCTACATCTACACAAAATTAGCGCAGCTTACGAAACAATTTTCCTTCAGTATGTGAAATTGTATTAGAGGACTTCTATTGAACGCCAGCCATTTATTGAGGAGCAGCTTAGAAATTATCTTTTCGGCCAATAAGGAGGCATCAGTGTGTTACTTGTTTTTGTAGCATTAGGGGTGAGGAAGCTGTGGAAGCAGAAAAGCTGTGGTTTCAAGAAAACTGAACATAAACAATTGTTTTTTTGATGGACAATCCATTATATCATTTAAACAATGTTTTTCGAAACAAATAGTTTACACTTAAATCAAGCCCTAATGAATCCATAGAATATTATAATCGGGTTTGACATTCTATTTCAAGAAACGTTCAGCTTTTAATCCGGACTGCTGTCGAACTACATGCATACAAAATTTTTATGAAAAAGTCATGAAAAAATGTTTCTAAAGTAGCTTTCTGTTTTTACTGAGGAAAAACGTTGAAATGTTTCTGGCAACATTTTATCAAAACTGTGAAATAAAGCAGATGAGCATTTTTTTATGTGGAACTTTTTGTAAAAATTTTTGTGGAACATTTTTCAAAACAACGTGATATATTTAAAATCAATAAAATCGTAAAATTTTTTCAAATCGCGATATAGAAACCACATTTTAAATGTAAAATGTTCCTTGTGAAATAATAAATGTTGCTAAACATTTTCCACAAATTTAAACAGAGTATTAGGCTTAAGATAATAAACTTCGAACTTTTCTATTATGTATATTGCTTTCTATTTAACAAAAAAAGACCTTTATTAATACGATATACGAAACATATATTTCAGGTAATTTTCTCCTATTTTGTTTTTATCTAACTTTCATGCTGTCGTTTAACTACAATATAACAAAATTGTGTAATTTTTCTCTTCTTATAAATGATTAATAACGTGTTCAATTGCTAATAGTGTATGTACCCATATCCATGCTTAGGTCAGTAAAAAAATAACGTACTCTGTGAAGAATATCAGAAAAAAAATTGATTGCAATTGAAATATTTACAAAAGAATTCTTTTATGTTTCTTTTTGTTTTCTTCTCAATTGTCTTTGTTAGAAGCAGTGATAAATAAGTAAAACATTTGCAAAAAATTCCAAGGTAAGTGTTTTGGTAGACTGAGTAAAAACAGTGTAAAGTATGATTTGAACTGTTTATACGCATCATTAGCTGCCTACAAGGCGTAAGTGTAACACCGAGGGTGGTTTTGTTATGGAGCTTTTGACTTTATCTCCGTATTAATATTAATTAAATAAAACCACTCTAACATATAATATTGTCATGCCGAAGTTATCTTCACGTATTTTATATCTATTTTATATCTATATACATATGTATAAGAAATTTTTCTACATGAAATATTTGTTAAAAATGTTGTTGCTGGTGCAGATATTGATCGAAATGGAATACAAAACAGAAATTTTTGAAATTTTTGTCGATCTGTCTGTGTTCGCATCAAGTAAGAACTACTACGTGAGTTTTAATATAATTTTGTGAGAAGCTACCTTAGTATCCTGTTTTAAATATAGGATACCCTTTTTCGCAAAAATATCTCATTTTCAAGAGAAGATACAGAAAAAGTAGTGAAAGTAAGTAATTTTACCGATTTAAGCGTACTGCAAAATTGATAGCATCTTTTATTTTATAAAACGGAATATTACAGAACCCTACAATATTTTTAGAATTTTATATAAACTTTCATTTTATCCAGGGATGGGCACCTCTTTATAAATAAAATACAAAAACCATAACTAAAGCACTATAAAAGTAAAAGGCTTAAAATTTTATGTGGATTACTTTCAAAGCAAAATGCAACAAAATATTGTCAGGACGCCTACGTCGCGACGTGGTGATACAGCTAGTTAAATATAAAGTTTTTAATTTTTGAAGTCAGGTTTAGGTTCGTTTAATTCTTTCTAAGTAGAAAAACTATTTTTTCCAAATAAAGTGATTAATTTTTCAAGAAAAAAAAAAAAAAAAATGAGAAAGTGTTATTGTTAATTTGTAAAATATATTCTTTATACTTAGAAAGAAACAAACGAACTTAAGCCTGACTTTTAAAATTAAATTTGTATTTGACTAATAATTTAACTATTCTTAATATTATAAAATTTTTATATAAAAAATGGTGCGAAAAAGCTGTGGAATATTTTTGTCAGCTGTAGTACTTGCAGTTATACTTCGATTAGCGTGAAAATATCCAAGGTCACAGAGCAAAATTTCTATATTGTATTTCAGCTCCAAGCAAATTTTTACATACGAGTATTGTTATATACTCTACCTTTTGGTAATAATTTTTTAGTTTGTAGAACACAAGTAAAAATAAGCTGTCAAAAACCGCACTATTTTAGCTTTAAAATAATCTTCATATGTATCCACTTGGTGAACACTTACCATATATGTATGTACATATGCATAAGCCTTTATTTTTCAATTATAGTTTTTTTTTTATTTAGTTATAATTATAATATTCATCATGCCTTAAGTTTATTCTGCTTAAAATTACGCGGTGAAGTAACTACCACTATTAAATTGTTGGTAACTCATAAGTTTTCACCTGTTAAAATATTTTTCCGCCTCTAATCGTTAAAATTCCTTTTAATTTAAAATTCATTGTTCAGTCCAGTATTCTGTTTTTCATGCGGAATATATAAAAAATTTTTATGAAAAAGTTATGAAAAAATGTTGCAGAAGTAGTATGTACCATAGATAACACATAGATGGCCAACTCTCCAAATGTCAAAAACGTGGCTACAAATGTCTTCACACATACGGGTACGGTGTGAATTCAACACACTTAGGGAAGTAAAATTTTTATTCACATTTAGGCACTATTACGCGATATTCCATTGCACTTTCCAAATATTTAAACAATTTTGAATTTTTGCACAAAAAGTTATTTAACAATTTATTATATTTTAAATTTTTTAATACAAAATAAATTTAATTTTGTTGACATTTGTTTGGTGAAATTTATTTCTACACAGTATTGTATTTTTTTGTTTTGTAAGGGATGAAACTTTTCAAATCAATATAATAAATATTTAAAATTAGCATTTAATCTAACGTTTTTTTGCACATAAATATATTAGAAAAATACAAAATTCATATTTTTATTAAAAAGCAAAAGAATTATTTAATTTTAACATCAAAAATTTAAGGTAAAAAAATATTCTATTTTTACAAAATATTTTATACAACTATGTGCAGTTTAGGTGCTGTGGGGAATTTTTTTTAAAAACCAACACTTATACAAATTTGCCTACCAATACATTCTTAGACTTAGGTTTTTTGACAACAGACTTAGGTTTTTGACGTTTTAGTTGACTATCTATGTGTTATCTATGGTATGTACTCTGTTTTTTTGCTGTGGAAAAACAGTGAAATGTTTTGGGGCAACATTTTTTCAAAACTACGAAATAAAGCAAATGGGCATTATTTCATGTGGAGTTTTCCACACAATAGCTTTGGTAAAATTTGTAAAACGATGTAGTATACTGAAAAACACAAGGCGAATTCATACCAGGTTTAGGCAGTAGAGCAACAACTACAACAAAAAAACAACTTTGACATTAGATTAGCAGATATGAAACAATGTATTTTTAACAAGACATTAGCAAAAAAACGAGAGCAAAAAACAATCAGCTGGGCTATCAACTCCACCTGGTATGAATTCGCCTTTGAAAAACAATAAAATCAAGGCGAATTTATATAAGGTGGCATCGCCGCGACAACAAATACAACACCAAAAAACACTCACATGCATTTTGTTGTTGGTTACATGTACGACAGACGCCAAAATCTCTAACGAAAATATCACATCCAATAACTAAAAACACTTCTTTCTCGCCTTTTCTGATAGTATTTTATTAATATTGAAACATTTTTTTAAATAAATACAATTTTATTTATTTTTTTTTTCAAATTAAAAAAAAAAATAAATGAATTTTTGACAGCTGCTATTCTCAAAAAATAAAGCAAAAAATAATTAAATTCGCCGTGATGCCACCTAGTAAAATAGATTCGCCTTGAATAAAATCGTAAAATTCTTCCAAATCGCGAGATAGATAATGTTGGGATAAATGTCAAGTTTTTTCTTTTGAAATCATAAATGTTGCTCAACATTTTTCACAAAGTCAAACAAAGTAC
The DNA here is from genome assembly GCA_949628195.1 of Phasia obesa. Lineage (NCBI taxonomy): Eukaryota > Metazoa > Arthropoda > Insecta > Diptera > Tachinidae > Phasia > Phasia obesa. Next base: position 36,735,667 of record OX451215.1, read on the forward strand.
TAGTCTTATTATTAAAAACAATTGGGGGATTCACAAATTTTACAATATATTCAAATATTTTACAATAGTTTAAAGATATTGTTATTGTATTGCAAACAAAAAACGTCCTAAAATAATATTTTTTTTCTATTTATTTATTTGACATACAATTTAAGAAAACCCTGAGCCGCATTTCTAAGCCGCCTTATTTGAGCCGCCTGTAATGCGGCTTGCAAGCTGTAATTTATATTCTTCAGAAGCGTCTTATTTTTATAATTTTCTTTATACCAATTGAAAAACTGAAAATGGTACAATAAAATATCGGCGGTTGTTTACAACAGGTGCCATAAAATATGATTTTTTGGCATTTTGTGAATCTGCCAAATATTTATTATAATGAACTGATCATTAAATTCAATTTAATTATTAGCTTCTTTTTTTTTGTAACATACCGCAGGTTGTTTTTAATTCAAAAATTTCATAAATTTTTTGCTGTATATCTTAATATTCAACTTATCTCACATCTCTCGTGAACTGAGACTAAAAACTAAATGTTAAGACTTGATACTAATTTATTTCCGACCATTTCAGTTCATTTTTAAAACAAAATAAAAAAATATGTACGTTTGTACAAGTAGATATAACTTAATGAAACAAATAAAAATACAATATGTGTGTATGTATGTATACATATATATGTATATTTAATATACTACTATTTAATTGTAGTTCTGTTCTGGTATTAAAAGTACGAGTGAGTCCGTAGCTAGTTTGTTTGTAGTTGTTAAACATTCAATATTAATCGTGTGTGGTTTAGATATAATTAACACATGCTTTGATTTATTTCATTTATTTGTAACGATTTGGATTGTTTAACTTTATTTTTTTTGTTGATAAAGTATTTGTAAGCTTATTATCAGTCGCAAGAAGATATCTAAAAATTTTTTAGTTGTTGTTGTTTAAAGCTTTCTTTAGCTTATAGAAGATGTACTAGAAATTTTACATGTAGCATATGGTTCACACTTTTAAAGCAAAATAAAATTAAATAAGTTTTATTTTAGTCATAATAAAGTTTGCTTAAAGTTTGTGTATTTGATGTTAGTAATTTTTATTTATCTCACAAACACATCCCAAGGTAGTATATTGGGAACCATTTTTTATTTGCTGTATACATCCGATATGCCAAGTAGCAATCCAGTCCACACATTCACATTTGCTGACGATACTGCTATTCTAAGCATTTGTGAAAGCTCCGAAGTATCATTCCTATACTTACAAGATCAAATTTTTTATTTGGAATTATGGATAAAAAAAATGGAGAATAAAAATGTAGTAACTGCGTAGAGACTTCTAACTAAACTAAACCTCGGCACACATCTCCATAGAGGCTTGTCCTCATATTTAAGCAAACTTGACACAAATGACGTTAAAAGCAGTGAAAATAAATTGGCTTATTGGTAGAAACTCAACCCTAAGGTTAGATTGCAAGGTTCTACTTTGTAATTCGATTCTTAAACTAATATGGTGTTGTGGTTCTCATTTAAGTATGATGCCTCAATTTCAAATTTAGAAAAAAATCCAAGAGCTCCAAAATAAAATTTTACATATAATTACAGTCGCACCTAAATATATTAAAAACTCAAACATCCAAAAAACCTAAACGTGCAACTAGTTAAGGCAGTAATGCTAAATATGCAGTAAAGTATCTAATGAAGCTTGAATCGCATCAAAGTCCGCTGGCCGGTAACATCCTGAACGATCGTTGCTACGTTCGACTAAGAAGGATGAATATTGCTTCTCTTCGCCGAATATCAGAGAGGTTACGAACAATTGATGACTGGCTGGTCTTAAATATATGTATATGCATGTATTTTTTAAATTTTAAATTATTACTTTTAGTTTTAGAACTAAGACTTATTGTTAGTTCATAAGTTTGAAGATACAATAATATAATATAGAAAAAGGAAACACACACACAAACATTTATTTTTAATCCAAGGGGATTAAAAAAATATTTAATATCTTATAACTAATAACTTATCTTATTTTAGAATCTTGAAGAGAATTCTTGGTTTTTATATTAATTTTTAAGATTTATTTTTATTATCTCTTTTAATGAAATTGATTATATATTATGTTTCCTAATGTTGCCTTCCAAATATTGTTTTGTTTTAGTTGAAAAAAAATGCTGCATATGGTTTTCGACAAACAAGTACATCGAAAATGTGTCATGTATGATGCGGACATTGGGCTGGTGGCATGATTGGGCTGAACTTCTTAAGAAATATACATAATCTGTTAAGCCGTTAAGGTCTGATTAATAGGCTATGTATTCCGCAAGAGTTTACTTTTGCAAACCGTAGATGTAAAAAGGAAAAAAATCCTCCACTTAATGATTTTTATTAATTTTGTATTCGTTTATTTATTTAAAAAAGTAGAAATTTTCAATTTTCAGTACAAATAGTAAATTTTTAATAGATAAAACTGCCAAAGAAGTTGTTTTCAACACAGGTACATATTTCCCACACTCTAAGTAATAAAATATTCATTCAATTACAAGCTAATCATGTACTGTGCAAAATTCTTCAGTACTCCAGTATAAGGAGAGGGAACAGGGTTGCATCGGAAATTGCAAACACAAAAAGTAACCGAATTATCAAAGTGTTCTTGTAAGTACCAAATAACAATTAACAGGAGCAGTGTGCATTAAAAATTACTGCACTAGAGGTACAAAAAATCTCGGAATTATCAACCTTAACTAAGCAACTTGGCCAAAATTCGACTGTAGTCTAGCACTAGATTACATTTAACAGCAGCAGTATTTCTTTGAAATTTTTAGTGCAAGAATTACTAAAGACCACGGAATTATTAAAAATAAAATTCCGTAGCCAGACTGTCCAGTAATCAAATATCAAACAAAATTTTATCTGCATCCATTTTTAAATTCTTATCTTCTTTTTTACGTTTTTTGTTTTTCCATTTCCATTTTTTCATATTTTTTGTTGATTCTAATTTTCATATTTTTTATTTAATTTATGTTGTCAGCTGTCAGTTTGCAAATGCCTCGCATATAAAAACTATGGTTTTAAGTGTTGTTTATTTCCCAACGTGTAGCATATGCATTCCTATATTTTTGTTTGTGTGTTATAAAATTATCCAATACAGTTTTGCAAATGCTACGATGCAAGACCATTTGCACAAGATTGTGTATGGGGCTATTGTGTTGTTCTTTTTCGTTTAAAATATTATTACTTCTTACAACTGCAACTAGAGTTGGAAAAAATCCCGGCCAGTGTAGAAATAAAGTAAGAAAATATAAATTCACTATTGAATATTATTGTTTTGTTTGAGCTTTGTTAATTGTTTTTAAATTGTTTTGACTTAATTCTTATTTAGTCAAATAAATTTCTCAACTTAAGAGTAACTTTAGCACATCTAAAATTTGAGTTAAGATTTCCTAATGATGCTAAATTCAGTACTTAGCGAAATAGATCGAAACTAGCTTACCCCGTAGTAATCATGTTTAGTGAATTTATAATTTTATTTATTATTGATTAATTAAAAAATATTTATTTGATAAATATTCCAATGATAACACAGTACAACACATGATTTGCCAACTCAATTCTGTGAACTGTATGTGAAATTAGACCCAAAAAGAAGAATTTCTGCATCATTCGTTTTGTCTTCTTACCTGCGATTTGAAGTTAGTATCGATTTGAAGTTAGTACTATCGTATAGGGGAATTTATCACGTTTTAGGCCCTGTTGTTTGACATAGCTCGACAACCACTAGCCCAATTTAGTTGAAATAAATTTTAAAAAATTAAGAATTACAATTCCCTTAATCTGTTTATATATTGTTTTCCTATACATGTAACACTTTCGAAGTTAAAAATGAATGTATGAAGGGAAAAAATTATTTTTTGCCTAAAAATTTAAATTTATGCATGCATAGCACCTGGATTCATCGTGTCCAGTTGTGTCTTCCACCCAAATTACTGGCTTCATAAAAGATAACTTTCTACTTTTTCCGTGAATCCATTTTAGAAGGGTAGTATAACAACTGTTGCACACCGTGTTCGGCGTAAAATTTGCACCACTGAAATCTGCTTCATCGAAATAATTACAATACGCGGTTTTGAATTGCTCATTTTTTTCGATCTTTTTTCTGTATTTTTCGGACGATATGACCACAAACGTAACAATATTCATCCAAATATGGGCACTTGTTGTTTTCCATATTGATATATTTTATGTTTTGTTGTTATTCACTTTTAAAAAACTGGAGAAAAATCACTTTTACTGTTCGCGTTCGTCGGCACTGGCTGAATGCCAAAAATCGATCAATGCACACCTATAAATACTACGTATTTTTGAATATTTTACTGCCAGGTACTTATAAATGGGCGCATATTTTAAGGGCGGCTGGCTATATACCTGATTCAGCACATGTACGTTTCAAACTGTGCAAAACTTTCCAAATAATGTCCACCTTAAATGTGGGTGCAATGTAAAAAAATCATATAGGTAGCCACCGGAAAAACCCAAATAATAAAAAGGTACACTTTCCGTTTAATTGTCCACGTACATTTATTACCGCAATCATAAAAATCAAATAACCTTTTGTTTATTCCTTTTTTTTTAATTCTCAGAATCATGAAAAAGGTGTCAATGTTTTCTCCAAATAATGTTGTGCATATCTCGAGCAAATTTTTGAAATTCATACATTTACTTAATTGTGAATAAATGACAAACGCGTGCATCGATTTTTATGATCTTTGTCTCATTTTGCTCATAGGTTATGTGACTTTGCGAAAAAATAACTAGACTTGAAACTTTTTTCCATTTTGGATTTTTAATGCATTTAAAAAAAAAAAATTTTAATTTTTAGGCAAAAAATAATTTTTTCCCTTCATACATTCATTTTTAACTTCGAAAGTGTTACTTGTATAGGAAAACAATATATGAACAGATTAAGGGAATTGTAATTCTTAATTTTTTAAAATTTATTTCAACTAAATTGGGCTAGTTGTTGTCGAGCTATGTCAAACAACAGGGCCTAAAACGTGATAAATTCCCCTATACGATAGTACTAACTTCAAATCGATACTAACTTCAAATCGCAGGTAAGAAGACAAAACGAATGATGCAGAACTTCTTTTTTTTGGGTCTAATTTCACATACAGTTCACAGAATTGAGTTGGCAATCAATTAACTGAAAAATGTTATACTGTGATGATACATAATTTTGACGACGAGTGAGTAGATTTCTCTGGGTTACGTTTTAGTAAATAATAAATACTTTATGTTTTCAGATAATTCTTGCAAAAAAAACCGACTTCAAAACAGATAGAAGGGCACAAATTCTAAACTAAAAATGTAAGAAGTAATCTGTAAGAATTAGATTTGAATCAAATAAAAGATGCGCCAAACTTAGAGGGAAAAATTAAGACTATTTGAATGTCAAGCCTCTCCTCTTTTCATCAGCATCCGTCTTTTATAGGGGCACCATTCAAGCCTCTGTCTACGGTTGCACAGATAGGGGCACACAGATCAAATAACATCACATATTCGGACACCCTTTAATTTACAATGTTAAATTAAAGACCTGTTGTTATACGGGACTTGGCCAGAAAGATTCTTTGTAAATTTCAACTATCTGTCTATAACGGTTAAAAAGTTTAGCCATATATAGCAAACTACATGAACTATTGGGACACCCTTTACATTATAACTCCAAGTATTTATACTTGTTATCATACCAGAGATAGTAGTGGACATTCTGCCTAATTTTCAAGTGTTTGTGTTTAACGGTTCAAAAGATACGGCCATATGGATCAAATTACATAATTTATGGGGACACCCTTTAACTTCTAAATTCAAATTGTATACTTGCTATAGTGGACTTTGCAATACAGGTTCCTTGTAAATTTCAGCTGTCTGTCTCTAACAGTTCAAAAGTTTCGTCACTCACATAGAATTACATTAACTATTGGGACACCCTTTTAGTTCCAAATTCAAATTTTATACTTTTTGTTATAGTTTACTTAGCACTACAGGTTCTTTGTAAATTTTAGCGGTCTGTGTACAACTATTCAAAAGTATGGCCATATACATCAAATTAAATGAACTATTGGAGCACCCTTTAATTTAAAATTTTGAGTATTTATACATTTTATTATAACGGTCATAGTAGTCGACATTCTGTCAAATTTTCAAGGTTTAGTCTATAACGGTTCAAAAGATAGACCCAAATAGGTCATATTATGTCACCTATGGGGACACCCTTTAAATTTTAAATTTATTTTTTTATTAATTTCTGCTGTTGGGAGCTATAGCGGCACACAATTTTTTAAAATTTTAATTTGCTGCCCTTTACGGTTCTTAATACACGTAAAAAACATGTATGTTGTATGGGGACACCCTTTAATTTTTAATATAATGAACTGTTTTTAAAATGGGACCAACCTTGAAGCATAACCTTTCAAATAAAGCAAAAAATTTTAAAATCGGTTCAGAAATGGCTGAGTTCTGCAGTTACATACATAAAAAAAAGCAACATTCAGACGAATAGATAACCTCCTTCTTTTTTGAAGTCGGTTAAAAATTAAATGCAGACTGGAATAAATATGTCCCTAAAAACCAGAGAAAACATTTTTAAACTCCACATCTGGACTCTTTATTATGACTCGCAAATTTAATTTTAAGACAATTGCCATATGATTTAATGGTTAAAAAATGTTTTGCTAAGTTTCTTTGTGGTCATATCAGCACAAATGAAGGTCTATGTTCAGATCACCCAAAAGAGGTCATCATGCTAGAAATAATCCAGGCATTCATTCATCCTATTATTTGGAGAGAATAGAAAAACTAGAAAGCCACTGGTCTAAAGTTATCGATCTTAAATAAGACTATTTTGGAAAATAATATGTATTTTTCCAAACAAATATTGGGTGGTTAAATTTGAAGGGCCGATGTTGAATATGAACCATACCCAAACGTCAAGTTTTTTTCTGCATATAATTTGACATTTCTTAATTTGGCACTTACTAAATGTGTACCATGGAAAGATACACAATCGAGCAACTCATTAAAGTTATTCAGGCTTATTATGAAAATGGGCGTTCAAATCAAAATGCATTTATGCACTTAATGATTTTTTCGGTCAATTTAATCGTCCAATGTGCGTACAATCGGAAAAATCGTGCGAAAATTTGAGCAAACCGGGTCTGTAGGAGATGTGAAAACACTAGTGCATGCTCATACAGCTCGTACTGCAGAAAATATTGCTGCTGTTCGCGATAGTGTAGCTGAAGAGCCGTCCACCTCAACTCGTCGTCGAGCCCAACAAATTGCACTTCTCATGCTCGTAGTTGATGAACATTATGCATAAAGACTTTCATTTACATGCTTACAAGTTGCAATTGACTCAAGATCTCAAGCGTCTTGATTATTCCAAACGTCGTCAATGATCAGAATGGTGGCAAGCAATGGCAACAGTGGATGATCAATTTTCGAAGAAAATCATCTTCAGTGATGAGGCACATTTTCACCTCAGTGGATTCATCAATAAGCAGAATTGCCGCATTTGGGCGAATGCATCCACAAAGAGTGACTGTTTGGTACGGTTTATAGGCTGGCGGCATCATCGGGCCGTATTTTTTCCAAACTGAGGCCGGTCAGACAGTGACTGTGAATGGTGTTCGCTATCGTGAGATGATAAAGAACTTTTTTATGTCCCGAATTGGAAGATATGGAGATATGGTTTCATATGGTGGTGATATCAATTGGCCGCCAAGATAATGTAATTTGACACCGTTGGACTTCTTTCTTTGGGGTTATTTGAAAGAAAAGGTGTACGTCGATAAGCCAGCAATAATTCAAGAGCTAAAGGATGAGAAAACTCATTATAATTTACATTAACGGCATAGAACCTCCATTATGCCTCAGCGTCTTCGAAAATTTGGAGTATCGGATGCATTTGGCTGATATTTTGTTCCATACATAATTGAACCATACCAATATTATCAAATTAAAAAAAATGACAATAATTTCTTTAATAATTTGTGTGTTATTCAAAATCAACATCGGCCCTTAAAAATTTAGCCACCCTTTATATATAATACAAAGAGTCGAGAAATTATCAAGCTGCCCCTTTAAGTTGCCACTTGTCAATGTCGAAGTTCCCTTAAGTTTTAATTTTCACAACATTAAATAACCTACTTGTTATATAAACTTAAGAAAGCTCATAATATACATAATAGTATATATAATAATATATATAATAATATACATAATAATATATTGATAAAATCTATAACAAAAAGATTTTAAGCTACCCCTCCTGCTTTTGTTTGGTTTCAAAATGGTGGTAAAACATTTTAATAAAACCATTATTTGTTGGTAACTTCACTATCAAATCGCATATACATTTAATTAATTGGTTTTCTTGTTGAACACCTTCAGCTATTTTTATTTGGATGATATCTAAATAATTAATCATTTATTAATTCATTAAAGTAAAACATTTAACTCGAGATACTAAATGTTCTAAACACTTTTTGCATCAAATAAATATGTTTGAGGCCCTACAGCTATGTGTTGTTGAGGTAATTAAAGTATAAGGATTTTGGATCTAAAAACCCATTAGTAGTTTTTTGTATAAAAATAAATAATTAAAGACAGCTAAGACGGCGGTAAAACTTTCCTTAGGATATAAGGCATTATGTTTCTTGGAGCTAAGTTAAAAGTAAATTGTGTATACGAAGCCGAAAAGTTAGGAAAGAAAAGAAATTTGCAATAATGCTATGCGATGTTATGAATGCTATGATAAAAAATTACTTAGTGAAGTTTTTACTTTCTTCGCTTTTTTAATCATTAACATAATTGATTGTTGGTTTGGTAAAAAAGAAAACTTTACTTACTCAGCTAAAACTTTAAATACGTGACATGTCATGTTAACTATAACATTCTACGAACACATGCACAAATGCTTTTTGCCTGATTTGTATTGAATCCTGCCAGTGCATAGCAAAGTCAAAACTTGTTACAGTTTTGTTTTGTTATATTTTGCAATTGTCGTATAGTGCAGAAGAAGCTCTTACTACTAACATAAATACATATATAGCATGTGATGTCATTTTTCTATCATGTCAATCAAATTTTGACAGCAAATGTGACAATTTTACCAATTCTGGTAAACTAAATGAAATTTCTTTAATTTTTCAAAGGTCGAATCACCAAAAATTTTATGTTGTGATGCTACGAAAAATTACTTAGTGAAGTTTTTGAATGATAAAAGTTATCATAAGTGTTTTTGTGGAAATAAAAATATGATTACTTTTGAAGATGGAATAATGAAAGTTTATAGAATTATTTATTTCTTAACACAAGACTAAAGACCAAGTTGGAAATATTACTTCAATGAGTCTAACTCTAAATTATAAACTGAAAAAAAAAAAAAACGAGAGTGGAGTTCAGTGCTCGATGCTAATGGCCTTGCAAAAGTGCAAGTGCATAATATCATAGCATATTTTATGAAATCCAACAACGAAGTTCCTATTGTTTTTGCTAAATTTGAATGCTGCAAAGCTTTTGCTCTTTCGCAAGACCATTTGTAATAAATACTTAATACCGCTACTGTTTTGTTGTTATTGGAAAAACATACAGGTGTGTTTTGTTTATTTTTTATTTAAAACTTACGATCGCATACATATATATATATATATATATATATATATATATATATATATATATATATATATATATATATATTATTAGTAGCAACTTCAAGCCTTTAAAGCTCTTGTGCACATCTGTAAATAACACTGTACAATAATTTTAAACTTTTTCCACAACTACGGAATTTTATTTTAGAGGCAGGTAAAGTTTCTCAGCTCTGGTCTGTTCTTGCAGCATATCGGTATATAAAATTATGCTTTTTTATATCTGAGATGTACGGCATGTTCAGTAACTTTGTAGAAAATATTATGGCATATATATTTCTAGAACATATTAACCCTCTAAGTCCTCCGTATAATGGCATTTTGTGGCTTTATTCTAGAAAATCGTAAAGAACACCCCGAAAAAGGGGAAAGGGGAAAACAATGAAACACTTTTAAAATTATTGTGAGTGTCATATTTCTTTCTTAAAACACCTCAGTTTGCCAATATTATTGAGTTCAGTAGGAAAAACTAAATCATAAATATATTTTTTTCATATTGAAGTTGATTGTTGATCAACTGGGTGTGTAAGCAAGATAAACACCTGTTTTTAATAGGTGTTTTATATTCATCTTTGTTACACTGTTATTCAGATTTTAGGTTAAGAAGAGCAAGCTTGCTCCTTTTACGATAATTTCATCCAAAGAAAATAGGTAAGCAAATAAACTTTTAATTAATAGTTATTTTTATGTACAATCCAGTGTCACATGGGTACCAAGAATCATAATAAGGTTTAAATTACATATCTTGCAAAATATTAACATACATAACATTTGGTAAAAGTAGGGTTATGTGTATCATCTATCTCTACATATATTTTATTTATTTTAAATATCTATATTACTAAAAGAAAATATTGTAACGTATGTGACACATCATGTGTTTCGTATGTGGTACCTTTAGTTTATGATATGATATTTGACAACTTGAAAAAATATATTACATATACCAATCGTGAATATAGCCTAGATATATCCCTGGAATGTGTTACCTAGTCTAATGCTTTTTTTTGTTGTTTGTTCACAGGTAATAGCTCCAGCTTCTTCAAAAGAAATGATTGCCAAGTGGAGAGCAAAGAAATGACGACGCTAAAGCTGAAGATGTTCAACCTACCGAAAGTCGATTGCAATTAGAAGATGTCTACATTAGTGAATCGAAAGATCACAACAATAGTGAAAACCCTGCATAAAGTAAAAATCAAAAATTCGAATCCTGGTGATTAGTGAAACTATTGAGTAAGAAAAATAAGGAATATCATTAGTTAAGAAAATAGATGAGATTTAGTCACTTTGATGCTAAAATATGGAGACGATTCAACTTGTTTTAAAACCAGTTAGGATGATGTTAGACTGGTATCTAAAAATGACATAATTCAGATTTTGGAGCAACCAAAAGTCGAGAGTACTGGTGTTACAGTTCTATGTAACTTTTCCAAAAAATTACCAGTTAAAGAAGTATAGCTATAAATAGAAAACCGAAAAAAATATTTGTAGTCTTTTTCATGCGGAATGCTGTCAAATTACATACATAAAAAATTTCTATGAAAAAGTCATGAAAAAATGTTGCAGAAGTAGTACTCTGTTTTTGCTGTAGAAAAACATTGAAATGTTTCTAGCAACATTTGACACAAATCTGTGAAATAAAGCAAAGGGGCATTATTTCAATGTTCAAAGAACAGCTGATCGCTTGTCTTTTGTTAACATTTCTAAAATAATGTGGTATACTTAAGAACAATAAAATCGTAAAAATATTTCAAATCGCGAGATAGACACCACACTTTAAATGTCAAATTTTCCTTGTGAAATAATAAATGTTGCTCAACATTTTTCACAAATTCGAACAGAGTACTAGGCTTTAGGAGTAAATTTTAAATCTTATCAATTTTTCTTTAAAAACTAAAAAATAAATAAAACTCTAATCATTTAGTTATATGGTGGTCAAACTGAGGTGTAATAAGTTGTTATACTGTTATGCAGTGTGTTACTTTTCACGATTGTTTTACGTTATAACCTCCCTGTCACATACGAAACAAAAAAAATATTTTTTTATTTTAATTTTTGAATAACAAAATTAACGGATTTTTCCAATAACTGCACCGTATTTTATAGACGGGTTATTTTCGCGTCGCATACGTAACGGCAGCAATATTTGTTACTACTGTAAAACTATTAAACCTAGGTCAGCCAAACTTTATTATCTCAAAAAAAAAAAGATAAATTGCATTTATTAGACAGTTTTATTTTATAACATTAAATTTTGTTCATAATATTATGCAAAGTTGTGTAAGTGTCACATACGTAACAAAAAAATGGCTGTGACCATAAAATTGTACTATTTAGGTATGTCAGAATGCAAAAAAACCCAAAACTTGACATAAACACCAAAACCCAATGATATTTAAGATTAACCATTAATCCTTCATCTTGGGTAAAATTTTATTAACCCTTAATGGGCTATTTTGAATTTGTTTGATTTTTGGTGTTGTGTGTAAATTCGGATGTGATCTTTCAAAACGTTGATATACATATATCTTTTTTTGTGTCTCCTCTACCGGAATTAATACTTTTCGTAATTTTTTCCTGTTGAACTGTTTATCTTATAGTTTATATGTTTTTATCAAAATCAGGGTAAAAAGAACTGAAAAAACTACTTTTGTCTATTAACTACACTCTAAAACGTTAGGTGCAAGCCATTGGAGGGGCATAGTTTACGAATAGTGGACGACCTTCAGATATGGAAGTTAGCTGAGAATACCTTGAATAAGCAGTCGCGGACAAGTTCAAAAACCATTTACTCGTACGGAGTTAAAAATCTGAAAATGTGCCAGATTAACTTTTAGCTAAAACAATGGAATATATTAAAATATTCTATTATATAAATATAATACATAGCACTAGAAGATACATATTCTATAAGTAACGAGGCCATTTATGATACTCATGATGATATTCGTCATTGTCATTTTCAACATTTTTATAGAGAATAATTTTATAGAAAATACTTTAATAATTTATTTTTTTTTCATATGTAGCACAATCAACTTGTAAGTGTTTCGCTTTTGATACAAGTGTTATTATATAATAAACTAATAATTCTGTTGATTTTGTTTTCATTTCAAGATGTTGAGATTGCTAAATGTTGATGCATTTGACATGTTAAAACAATTTATCAAGGAAACAGCATTTAGTGATTAGTTTGAGTATTTTGACACGTTGATGATGTAAGAAATCTATAGAGAACAAAGTTATAAACAAAGTTTCTTGTGCTGATTTTTAATTCAATAAGAAGGAAACAGAAAATGTAATTTGTATTTTATTAAATGATTTAAAAAAAAATATTTTTATATTAACTTTTTCCAACCTTCTTTAGTTCTCTTATCTTACAAATTAAAAGCATAAAAGTAATTCTAAATCTTATTTATAGCAAAATGTACTCAAAACATTCATAAATACTAAATGCACATATACATTCTTGTAATAAGTTTAAAATAGTATATACATAAATTGCTGAAGATATTTTCTTAGAACCAATTATTCAAAGTATGAGAGACGAACAAGGCAATATAGATTGTTATTTTATTTAAAACTTGTTATCTTTCAATAAAATAATATTTTATTTTTCAAATTAATTTAATTAGTTAATAAAACGACTAATTAAACTAGTTAGATTTTTTAATTTAAAATAATATTTTTAAAGCACTTTATAGAAACGTTTGTTCATTTTAGAAATACATGGCACAATTCTTGTTAATTTTCCTGTTAAAGGAGTTTTTTTTGCTTATAGCAGTCAAGACTTTTCAATTCCAAATAATATGGATCTGAGCAAATATATATAGTGTTCGTTAAAATGTTTTCTAGTGAATTTAATTTTAAAACAACCAGCACATGGAACCTAAAAAATAATTTGCCATAAATTTGACTCCCATTCCAAATCTGCTTTCCCAAATTTTCTTATGAAGCAAACTATAAAGTTAAATATTTGGTAGCATAAAATTTATATTGTTCAAAATTTATAATTTTTCATGGCGTTTAATTAAATAGTTTCCAAAAATTTGAAAAATTAATTTTCGTTGCCACAACACACATGTCATAAACATATAAACATATTGCCCAAAAAAATCTTACCCTAAAAATATATTTTAAGTTGTAGGAAAAAAATCATTATTTTTTAACAAAGTCGAGTGTTAGTTCTTTAGAGGAAAGTAAACTAGTTAAAAAAATAAATGTTTTAATAATAAGAGTGTTTTGTATAGAGGTATAGAACTTTAAGTTAGCATTACTTTTCAGGATGGCGACTGATTTAACAGCTGTCAAGTCATTTATTCTCAGTTTGGCTTGGCAATTCATCGTGAATAGACTCACGCCTGAATAACGCTTGAATATAGTGCAATTTTGGGCTAAAAACGAGATTACGGTTGTTCCCGATTTTCATAAGCGAATTTTGTTTAGCGATGAAGCGCACTTCTGGTTGAATGGCTACGTCAACAAACAAAACTGCCGCATTTGCAGTGAATGTAATCCTCAAGTGTATGTCGAAACACCGTTACATCCAGAAAAAATGACTATTTGGTACGCTTTATGGGTTGGTGGAATCATTGGTCCGTACTTTTTCGAAAACGATGGTGGCCAGAACGTTACAGTCAGTGGTGATCGGTATAGAGCCATGATTACTAACTTTTTCATACCTGAATTGAATAACCATGATGTCCAGGAGATGTGGTTTCAACAAGACGGCGCAACATTGCAGACAGCTCGTGCCATAATAGATTTATTGAAAGACACGTTTGGTGACCGCCTAATTTCACGTTTTGGACCTGTGAATTGGCCTCCAAGATCTTGTGATTTAACACCGCTAGACTACTTTCTGTGGGGCTATGTAAAGTCATTGGTCTATACGGATAAGCCAGAAACGCTTGACCATTTCGAAGACAACATTCGCCGTGTTATTCCCGATATACGTCCACAACTGTTGGAAAAAGTCATCGAAAATTGGGCGTCCAGATTGGACTACATCTGCGCCAGCCGTGGCGGTCATATGCCAAAAATCATATTTAAAATGTAATGCCACAATAATATCTTTCGGATAATTAAAAGTCATGTCAATCGAATAATCCATCGTTGTTTTATTGCAACTTAAAGTTCTATACCTCTATAAAAAACACCCTTTACAAGAATAATTTTTAAACATTTTTGTTTTTACTGTAAAAGCTTTTATATAAATTAGACTAGGTTTATATTTAACATGTGTACCAAAGTAAGCAAGTGCATTATGTAAAATAATCGTAATAAAGGTAAAGGAATACAACTGTGTGAACAGTTGCTGTTACTTCCGTTGAGTACACACTACAAAGTATACTTCAAAAGTTATACTGTACTTTACATTTTATATAAGTATATATGTATATTCATACACAGGCTCAGGCAAACGTACATATAGCTAAAGTTGTTACTAGGTAAATGTTATGTTTATATCCTGATGGTTGGTGATGAATTAAAACTTCAATTTCATGGCAGGAATTAAGGTTTACAAAGCACCGACCAAAATTTAAGCATCTGTCTTAACAAGTCTTTCCAAATAAAAATACTACAGTGTGCTAATTGTTATTTCATACATTTGCCTCTAAAAGAAAGTTTGTATTTAAAAAGGGTACTTTTAAAAATATTAAAAAAAAATCCTGCTGAAAAGATATTCTATTTGCTTTTTTTATATTTTTGTTATATTTTTTTGTAATTTTTTTAACTGTTGAACAAATTGTTAAATTTAAAACAAAATTTAAATTTAATTCTGAAGTTTTTAATAAGCACAGCAGTTTATTCTTTATAAAAGTAGTATCTTTTATTTTTTATATAGCTATTATCTTTTATGAAATATAATGTAAAATTAAAATTTCTCAGATACTATTTCTTTGATAAGTTTGTTTAAATAGAAAATTAATAACTACCGGGTAGATTGATACAAAGTGTACTGATGACGGACGTAGCTGTCTAGAAAATGCATTCTGCTTTGCTGGTATCTAATTTTTCTTTATCTCTTTATAATTAAGAACTTAAGCCTAAATAATTAATTTATATTATTATCTTTTATTATACAAATTTCCTTTTATTTGATGAAAGCTCTTGCACTTGTGAAATATTTATAATGAAAAATTATCATATCCTATTTATTTGTATAGTTTGTACATATAGAAATATAGATAGATTCGAATAATGCTGACGACGGATGTAGCGTCAGCATTACATTCTGCTAATTTTTCTTTATCTCTTTATGATAAAGAACTTAAGCCATAATAAATATTAATCCATTTATTATCTCTTATCCTCAAATAGTACAGAAAATTAACTCCCAAGTGAAAAATCTGCAACAGTAAAAATACTATTATAATATCTATGACAATATTTTGATAATATCTTTTAATGGAATAATTTTCTAATGAAATAACTCAAAGAAAATGTATTTCGGAAATTTTTTCCATTTTTAAACCGGTTTTTTTAGGATTTTTTGTAATTCTGTACTTTTATTTCTATTTTCGTGTTATTTGCTTGATAACTATTTGATATCGCTTTTAGTTAATTTTTTGTTAAAAGCATTTATTCACTTTATCTTAGTTTTAGATGTTTTCTTATCTTTCGGATGCGAATCGTGGGTATCAGCAACAAAAAGAAAGAGCAAGTTGCAAGCGGCTGAAATGTTATACTTTAGACAAGTGGCAGGAAATAGTGCTGTTATTTAGTTAGAAATAACATTTATAATTTCCGAACCCGTAGCAAATTGAATCGATGGTACGGCCATTCCTCGAGAATGACAAATAACCATATACCAAAAAAAGTATTTGAAACAAGACTAGCAGGCTAACGAACTAGGTCGCGAAGGCGAATTACATGGAAGATAAAGAAATATATCCTAGAAAATTTAAAACAAAAGTCCAGAACAAAAGAGTTGGCGAAACCTTTGCAGATAACTTCTACACTGAAAGGTTTAAGAGGCCTGGAATAAGCGCGCCAGTAGGTAAATATATTAGTTTTAGATATATTTATTTTTAGTCTTCTAGCCTGCTGTTAAACTCCTAGTTATTTCGCGAGGTTCGTTTTATTATGTTTTCCAAGGCAATGCTAAGAAGTTGGCATGAAAGCTAACAACCTTGTCCAACTTTAGTTACACAGAAAAAAATTGTTTACTCATTAAAGGTTTTAGTTAATTTCTGATACAGATTTAATTAATTTTTAATTTTAAGTCAATAATATTCTTAATAATGAAAGAAAGAAAGAACAAAAATCTCTGATTAAAAAATAATGAAATTAATAAAATGTATGAATGTAAAAAATTCACTTACACAGTCCTCATGATGAATACCAATGATTGTTAGCATATTGTTTAATAAGAACGAGAAGACAGTTGACATGATCTATGGATGATTTCTGGTGACGTATGTGATTCATAGCTGTTTATTAAGAACTTGAGAGATTATCCTTCTTGTGAGGCTTACGAGAATAATGACAACCAATTAGAATGACAAATAAGCTTATTACTAGTTTTTGGTAGTTCAGGTAGAATTTTCTCCAACGGAGCCTTGTAGTTTTTAGAGAATAAAATTGAATTTAAATTAAAGTGCCCCGACTAGAAATGTGTACTTCAATAATTAAAAACTAAGTATACGCCACATATACTCATGTCCACCCAATTCTGTTTTTACACGGTCTTCTTTTACACGGATTTGATTTAACACGGTTTTAGATTTTATTTGTAAAATTTAAGTTTTGCGAAATATTTTCATATAAAAAATTTAGAGGAATTCTCTTTTTGGCCTACAAGCATTTTTACTTGTTAGAGCATTTGAAATGTGTTTATATTTTGTAAACTATCAATCCACCTCTAGAAAAAGATGTCGAAAATTATAAATAAAAAACTACAACGTAAAGCCATTTCTTTAGAAAATAAAATTGAAATTTTAGATCGCCTTCGAAATGGAGAAGGCTCAACATTTCTTGGCAAGAACTATATAAGAACTATAAAAAATTAAAATTCAATTAGGCAATCGTTGATTTCTAGAACGAAACTATCTGTTAAGTCTTCACTATACACTAAAGATGCAAATAAACGGTGCAAATACACATTATATGTACATGCATGTACATACATTCTTAAAAATTTCTCGTTTTTCACTAATTTTAATAGGTTTTAGAGATAAGGAACCAATCATCTATTTTTGTATATGATCAATTTTTTTACACGGATTTTTCTGGAACTAATCTACCGTGGAAAAACAGAATTAGGTGTATTTGTAGGATATGATATTCATATTAATTCGCTATCTGTGACGTATACTTAATATTTATTATGTATGATTAATTGATATTCTCTCTGTTAGTCTATACTTTTATAAACACTGTTATAAATGTAATACATGCTGCCATAGTTTTATATAACTGTTTATATGTATATGTATGTATAAACATTGTAGCATAATTTCTGGAAAATCTCGCTTCATGCACTTGTGTGTTTTCCAAAACTTGCATTTGGCAATCAAACACTTTGATATTGGAAAGTAGTTAAACGTTGTGAGGGTGAAGTAAATGATTGACTGGAGGAATATTTGTATTGTACAAGTTGCAGAATCGCTGATTTAATTCTGTGGTTATTGGTAATGTGGTCGATTACAGGTAAAACATTCATTTCATGAAATCTCTTAACTGTTTCAGGTAGCTAGCTATTGCAGTGAGTTTATAGATTGAAGCACATTAAGTTCTCTTAGTATAATCTTACTAATTAAAAGCACATATCCATGAACTGATCGTTAACAGTTATAATCAGATTATTTTACAGAATGTAAGACCTCAGGTTTTCTCTTTCGTGTTGCTACTATAAGAAAGAAACAATGATACTATTAAATATACATGTGCTGTATTAAATAATCTGCTTTTTTGTAAAGGTCAGATAAAATTCTTTAGCAAGTTTTTCTTTTTATTAATAAGTTGTAAGTACTTAATATATTTATAATTTTGAATTGTTGCAAGATTTTATGCTTTAAAATGAGAGGCTTATAGCACAAGGGATACGTATAAGGAGAATGTACTACATTCCAAACTATAATTCTCTTCAGGTATGGAGATCAAGCCATTTTTGAAGTTTATGTATTAAAAAATTTAGTTTATAAAACATTCTGTAAAAGGCACAAACGTGAGATTACAGACCGCTTGTTGTATTTATGGTAGCAAAATTATATATTTTTTCACAAGCGACCAAAATATGTGTCAAGAATTATGTTGTAACCAACATCAAACTTTTATTATTGCTAATTGAATTAGTGCGCATTCTTCTGATATTTAACAAATAAAATTTATATTGTAAAGATTCGTAGATGAATACTTTAGTAAGACAAAATTGCTTAGAAAGAAAATGGTATGCAGTATCGGGCATCCTTTTTTACCCCACAGTAAAGCTCACATAGTACTAAGAAGTTTAAATCTTATTAATTTACATACAATTTCAGTATAAGCACATATACATACATGTTGTTTTTAAATTCATATCAACTTAAACAACAACAAAATGAACAAAATTGTGCTTTATGAGAGATTTACCCAAAAAAGTTGATTTAAATCCATAATTTCTGAATGGTTAGCCCGTTTGTGCATGAGTATTGTAGAGCGTAGTTGTGCTTAAAGTTGGGATGTTTATCCTATATTGCCAACCAGAGGGCACCACGTTGCTTTTTATTAGGACATCACTGTTGTATGAAAAATTTAAGACATTTTTATTTTCTTCTTTTTGATTTCTTCTCTTCTCTTGGGTTTTTGGAGGAAAATATGTCTGTCTCATATTAGTTATTTAAAAACTTAACGCAAAAGTGTTTATACAGTGCTTACATTTTTCTGAAAATTATGTTTTCTAAAATTTAAAAAAAAATAATAAAAATTTATATCACAACCGAAAGTAAAGCCCATAGAGAGCCAACTCTCCAAATGTCAAAAAGTGGCTATAAATGTCTTCACATATACGGGTATGGTGTGAATTCAACACATATAGGGAAGTAAAATTTTTACTCACATTAAGACTTTATTACGCGATATATCGTTGCATTTTTAAGTACATGATTTTTTCCACAAAAATTTATACACTATTTAATGTATTTTTAATATTTTCACACTAAAATAAATTTCACTTTGTTGACATTTGTTAGATGAAATGTTTTAGTATTGTATTTTTTGTCTTTTTGGGAACGAAAATTTTGAATACTAAATAATAAATATGTCTAATTATTATTCAATCTAACGTTTTTCGTACATATTTCAATTTTAAATAAAAAGAAATGTTTAATTTTAACCTCTAAAATTAAATAAAAAAAAAAAAAATATTCTTTTGCGGGAAAATTTTTTTTAACCAACACTTTTCTACCAAGGCAGTCTTAGACTTAGGTTTTGACAGTTTAGTTGGCTCTCTATGTTTTAAATGTCTTTTAAACTTTTCTTCTTTTAAACCAAATTTTCTCTCAAGTCTTGGTATTCTGTTAAGTTTTTCATGCGGAATGCTGTCAAATTACATACATAAAAAATTTCTATGAAAAAGTCATGAAAAAATGTTGCAGTAGTTGTACTCTTTTTTTGCTGTGGAAAAACATTGAAATGTTTCTGGCAACATTTTATCAAAGCTGTGAAATAAAGCAAAGGGGCATTATTTCATGTGGAATTTTTCAAACAACAGCTGGTCGCTTGGCTTTTGTTAACATTTCTAAAACAATGTGGTATACTTAAAAACAATAATATCGTAAAATTTTTTCAAATCGCGAGATAGACACCACATTTTAAATGTCAAATTTTCCCTGTGAAATAATAAATGTTGCTCAACATTTTTCACATATTCGAACAGAGTACTAGGCTTTAAACGGGACATAAACACTAAAATCAGTTTTGAATGATCTAATATGTCTTTTATTTCCGTACAGTTAGAATTTATCTCCTAGCTATAAATTAAGAAATACCGCAATAATAGAAAAAGGAGTTTTTAAAGCATTTCTGGTAATTTCATCATATAATTTTAATATTGTTTTTTTTTAATTTTTCATTTACTGTATAAAATTTTATATTATTCCTAAATTTTTTAAGACAAGTCTAATTGAACAAGAAATTTTATTGAAATATCAGAAATTTAATATGTTCATATCTCAATTTTTTTTCGCAATTTTTATTTATTGTATCTTCAATTTAATTGAACTATCAATAATTACTCATATCTTAAGTCTAAAAATATACTTGTTAAGTCTAACCAGTGCTGGACAAAAAAATGTATGTTTCACAGTTACTGTAATTTGTGGGTTATCCCTCTGATGTACAGATGAGAGAAGCAGTGTCCCTCCTTCTTAGTCGAATGTAACCAGGTTCAGTTAGTATGTTACGGGCCAGTGGATTCGGATGAGTTTCAAGCTTCTTTAAATACCTTATGGTAAGTTTCGCTATTTCTGCTTTAACTGATGGCACGTTTAGATCTTTATGGATGTTCGAATTTTTTATATACCAGGGAGCAGATGTAATAAAACGTAGAATCTTATTTTGGCGCCTTTGAATTTTTTCTACGTTGGTAGCTGAGGCAGTGCCCCATAATTGAATGCCATAACACCATATTGGTTTTAGAATTGACTTGTATAATAAAAGTTTGCAGTCTAAAGCTAGAGTAGAATTTCTGCCAATTAGCCAGTTTAGTTGGACTGCTTTCAACTTCATTTGTGTTAACTTTGTTTCTATGTGCCGTTTCTATGTAAGGCGCCGGTCAAGATGTATGCCGAGATATTTGACGTCTGAAAGCTGAGGTATCGTTTGGTTATTTATCCGAATAGGGGGGCAAGATGCTGTACGCAGTGTGAAGGTTATGTGAGTACATTTTTGTTCATTCACTTTTATTCTCCATTTCTTCAACCATTTTTCTAAATTGGATA
Organism: Phasia obesa; assembly: GCA_949628195.1. NCBI lineage: Eukaryota > Metazoa > Arthropoda > Insecta > Diptera > Tachinidae > Phasia > Phasia obesa. The sequence goes on from OX451215.1 coordinate 36,757,297, forward strand.
TGTGGTCTTGTAAATATCGTGATGCTACTTCGGGTCTTTCGTGAATGCTCAAAAAAGCTGTGTCGTCAGCAAATGTCGATGTGTGAACTCGGTTACTAGTTGGCATGTCTGAATTATACAATAAGTATAAAAAGGGCCCCAATATACTACCTTGGGGAACTCCGGCTTCGATTGGCTGGGGTGAGCACAAAAAATCTCCTTCTTTCACAATAAATTTTCGTTCGGTTAAATAACTATCTAGCAGCTTATATAGGTTTACGGGCAAATTCAGTTTTAGCTTATATCTTAGGCCTTCATGCCATACCTTATCGAATGCTTGAGAAACGTCGACAAAAAGCGCAGAGCAGTATTTTCTCTCTTCAAATGTCTTCTGAGCAACATTGACTAACCTGTGAGTTTGTTCGATCGTACTATGTTTTTTCCTGAAGCCGAATTGATGGTTTGGAATACATCCTTTGTCGCTTAGAATAGGGTTAAGATTAGTTATTAACATCCTCTCAAACAGCTTTGACATATTTGACAAAAGGCTTATAGTTCTGTATGATTCAATTTTTGTGTGGTCTTTTCCTGGTTTAGGAATCATGGTAACCAAGGACACCTTCCAATCTGTGGGAAAGTACTCAAAACGTAAAATAGCATTAAAAATAAAAAGAACGATTCTGCGAGCTACACGGGGCAACTCAATTAACATCTTGTTACTGGTTTTATCAACGCCAGGGGCTTTTTTTGGTGTTCAAATCCGTTATTGCCTTTTCAAGATCACCAAATTCAAATCTTATATTATTAAAATATTTTTTACAGTTTTTTTTTTTGCAAAAAGTAGTCTATATATCTTACATGTAAATATGCCTGCCTTTTGTGGGCTTGACTACACTTCTGCTATGGTCATGTGAAGTTTAAATGAAATCAGAATAATTGTAAAGAAACTACATACATCGCAACCTAAATACAAAAGGATCACATCTCAAAAATTACTAAAACTGACTTTTTTCTATAAATTAATTCAGAGTACATATCTCTAACTACTACAAAAATTTCTTTCAAATCACTATCTACTTTAACTGGAAAAATACAGTTATGTCTATTTTTATGTTAAGTGTGTTTTTTATCTCTCCTGAAAATTTTAGTATTTTGAGTTGTGACCCTTTTGTAGTTATGGTGCGACATATGTACGTAGTTATTTTCATTCTTTTTGAAAAAATATGTATGAAATAATTTTAATTTTTTTTTTAGCTTTTTATGTGTATAGAATTGGAAGCCTTGATGCTCATACTCGAATATTTGTGTTATATAAACTCATTTACTGTTTTGTATAACCATTAATAAAATAAATAAATAAAATTATATACATACATATACATATTGTGGAACCAGATTAACGTGAGTACCTGCCTAGTTGGCCTAATCTCACCACCGAGTGAAACTTAAGGGTAGACTAGCGCCCCCATTGTGTAGTATAACAACACTTTACGACTGCCACCAATCGCAATTTGTGTGTGATACAGTCACAATGAGTAGCAATTTATATAATATGGCAAGCCTTATCCAAGGCAAGCCTAGATCCATATTATAGCCTCTTGCTTAGGGGATTGGAAACTATCCAAACTCCGTCTGTTAAGAGTGCAACAGCACACATGATCGACCGTGCACCATACCTACATAAATCGATCTTAAACCACAACCACCACGTGTACCCCCCTCCAAGTGGACCTCACCAATAGCCGGTCACAGAGAATAGGCTCTCTGTGGGGCCACCGATTCCCGTGGTACCAGTCCTTTGAGCACTGGTCGGACCTCGAAGAGAACCCGTATGTTTTAACACACAGACCTTTTCTTCCAGATTTAGGTTCTAGGAACCCTAGCGTCAGGTCCCCTATTTTTCCCAAGTGAACTGCGTCAAAGCATTTGCCATTCCTGCAGTGACAATTGGAACACCTGGGGGTTCATAGATATACATATACATATATTTCAATTCTATTATTTTGGATTAAAAAAAAAAAAATCTTGGTCTAATACAAATCGGTTTGCTGATGCTGAGCACTTATTTGTTAGTTCCGCTACTTTAAAATTTTAATATTTTTTAACTGAATATTTTTATAGAAAACATTTTCATTCAAAGTCAACTTTTTTTTCTTTGTCAACTTTACCAATTTTTCTCCCCAAATTGCCTAGTTCAGTTAATTCTAAGATCTACCAAAATCAATGATTTAGTTTTGTAATTGATATTATTATTTTTTAAACAGAAAAGCTTTATTTCACATTTATTGAAGTTTGTATAGCAGAAAAATAAGCTTAATTATTTTACTCCTTTAATTTCATTTTTTTATTTTTCAATTTCATTTAAATTAAAAATCATAAAAATGATTTCCAAAATTAAGCATTTAATTACAAAGTATAGATATTGTAACACATTGTTTTTAAGTATTTTCCTAAATCCTTTTGTTAACATTAAAAACCCCCTATTTTTACTATTGAAAAAAAAAAATAAAATAAAAACCAAAAAACAAGAAGTGTTAAGTTTTGTCAAAGTTTTGTCAAAGTTTTTAATTAAAACCTATAAAAAAGTTTGTTGATATTACATTGTGTAAAAGAGTATATAAAATGTAAACAAAATAGTTAGAAATAAAAAATATTTATATACATATATGTATATTAAAATTGTAAAAATAAATAAAGCAGGTATTTTTCTAGGAGTTAAGACTGGTTAAAAATTAAGATGTGAAAGTCTTTTCAAATCTTAATACAAAAAGAGATTAAAAATAAATGGCGCAGGTACTTTTCTAAGAGATGCGACTGGTTAGATTATTACTACTCACAAAATCTATGAACATTTTAAATGGAAACTTTATTTTGTTTTTGGATGTTGATAAAAATTTTAATTTTAATCACCTATATGTACATAAAAAACATTTTTGTATTCTAATTCGAAAAACATGTCAATATATGGTTACAATAACAAAATTTTAGTTGCTTTTAACATTACTTTAACGATAAATAAGTTTTTTGTTAAACTTTGATTATTAAATTGATCATTATGGAGCGCAACATGGTTTTTTAACTATAAAATTTTTGTTAAACTTCTTAGCACAAGCAAATTATTTTAAGTTATCGAAAATGATAAAAGTAATTTTGAACATAATATATTATTAATAAACGAAATATGTAAAGTTTGTTTGTAAGTAACCAAAGTATGACTAAAGAACCAGTAATATTTGATAAAAACGAAAGATTTTCGAAGCATAGAGTTTAGTTTGTTTTATACGATTAGAATATAGTTACACTGATTTGTATTTAAAAAAAATAATAAAAAATATGTGAATTAAATTTTTATGCAATAGGAAATGTATATGCACATAGCATATTTAACAACTATTTTTAATTTAATGTAAGTATTATTTTTGCTACTTTAAGGTTTAAGCCTTTTTAGCTATAGCAGATACAACTTTCTTTCAGCAAATCACCCTTTAATAAACAAACTAAAGAAAAGGGGAAAAAATAACTACTACTACTGGAAAATCATTTTGTACATTATCTCTAATAAATACAAAACAAGATATATTTAAAAAATAAAAAGTTGCCACAATGAAGAAAGTGGATTAAATTAAAAAAATCATTTTAATAAGGCGTTTTTTCTTATAACACGATAACAAACATGCGTTGTACATTAGACTACAGACCGTAAACATAAATAGAAATAATTCTTGCAAAAAAAAAAACCGACTTCAAAACAGATAGAAGGGCACTAATTCTAAACTAAAAATGTAAGAAGTAATCTGTAAGAATTAGATTTAAACCAAATAAAAGATGCGCCAAAATTAGAGGGAAAAAATAAAGACTATTCAATGTCTAGCCTCTCCCTATTACTGTTCAAAAGTTAAGCTATTTTTACCAGCATCCGTCTTGTATGGGGACACCATTCAAGCCTCTGTCTATAACGGTTTCAAAGATACGGGCACACAGATCAAATAACATCACCTATTCGGACACCCTTTAATTTACAATGTTAAATTTAAGACCTGTTGTTATAGAGGACTTGGCCACAAAGATTCTTTGTAAATTCCAACTATCTGTCTATAACGGTTAAAAAGTTTAACCATATATATCAAATTACATAAACTATTGGGACACCCTTTACATTATAATTCTAAATATTTATACTTGTTATCATACCAGAGAAAGTAGTGGACATTCTGCCTAATTTCAAGTGTTTGTGTTTAACGGTTCAAAAGATATGGTCATATAGATCAAATTACGTAATTTATAGGGACACCCTTTAATTTCTAACTTCAATAGTGGACTTTGCAATACAGGTTCCTTGTAAATTTCAGCTGTCTGTCTCTAACAGTTCAAAAGTTTGGCCACATACATAGAATTACATCAACTATTGGGACACCCTTTTAGTTCCAAATTCAAAATTTTATACTTTTTGTTATAGCTGGCTTAGCACTACAGATTCTTCGTAAATTTCAGCGGTCTGTGTACAACTATTCAAAAGTATGGTCATATACATCAAATTAAATGAACTATTGGAGCACCCTTTAATTTAAAATTTTGAATATTTATACATTTTATTATAACGGTCATAACAATCGACATTCTGTCAAATTTTCAAGGTTTAGTCTATAACGGTTCAAAAGATAGACCCAAATAGGTCACATTATGTCACCTATGGGAACACCCTTTAAATTTTAAATTTATTTTTTTTATCAATTTCTTAAAATTTTTTAATTTATTAAAATTTTAATTTGTTGCCCTTTACGTAAAAAACATGTATGTTGTATGGGGACACCCTTTAATTTTTAATACAATGAACTGTTTTTAAAATGGGACCAACCTGAAAGCATAAACTTTCAAATAAAGAAAAAAATTTTAAAATCGGTTCAGATGTGGCTGAGTTCTGCGGTTACATACATAAAAAAGCAACATTCAGACGAATAGATAACCTCCTTCTTTTTTGAAGTCGGTTAAAAATCAATTCTCTCGAAAAAGATTGTACAAATTATACTATAGAGATTTAATTTATTTTTCTGTTTTCAAGAGTAAAAAATATTCAGGCTTTTAACAAGAATTGTTTTAGTTTAAAATATCTTATAATTTTTTGAGGTTAGGATTTTCATGCATTAGTATTTGACAGATCACGTGAGATTTCAGACATGGTGCCAAAGAGAAAGATGCTCAGTATGCTTTGACATTTCATCATGAATAGACTTACTAACGAGCAACGCTTGCAAATCATTGAATTTTATTACCAAAATCAGTGTTCGGTTCGAAATGTTCAAATGTGACAAATTTTGTTCAGCGATGAGGCTCATTTCTGGTTGAATGGCTACGTAAATAAGCAAAATTGCCGCATTTGGAGTGAAGAGCAACCAGAAGCCGTTCAAGAACTGCCCATGCATCCCGAAAAATGCACTGTTTGGTGTGGTTTGTACGCTGGTGGAATCATTGGACCGTATTTTTTCAAAGATGCTGTTGGACGCAACGTTACGGTGAATGGCGATCGCTATCGTTCGATGCTAACAAACTTTTTGTTGCCAAAAATGGAACAACTGAACTTGGTTGACATGTGGTTTCAACAAGATGGCGCTACATGCCACACAGCTCGCGATTCTATGGCCATTTTGAGGGAAAACTTCGGAGAACAATTCATCTCAAGAAATGGACCGGTAAGTTGGCCACCAAGATCATGCGATTTGACGCCTTTAGACTATTTTTTGTGGGGCTACGTCAAGTCTAAAGTCTACAGAAATAAGCCAGCAACTATTCCAGCTTTGGAAGACAACATTTCCGAAGAAATACGGGCTATTCCGGCCGAAATGCTCGAAAAAGTTGCCCAAAATTGGACTTTCCGAATGGACCACCTAAGACGCAGCCGCGGTCAACATTTAAATGAAATTATCTTCAAAAAGTAAATGTCATGGACCAATCTAACGTTTCAAATAAAGAACCGATGAGATTTTGCAAATTTTATGCGTTTTTTTTAAAAAAAAATTTCTCAAGCTCTTAAAAAATCACTCGTTAGCTTCATTTAGCCTCTAGAAATGATGATTTAAACTTGTTTAAAAATATTTACTATAATTTATTTATTTATACCCATATTCGGCGAAAAAATATCAATGGTTAGGACCTAAATAGGTTGGTTTTAAAAAGCAATATTTTATAAAACTTCATTTAGTACGAATGAGCATTTTCAGTCACTAAATTTGTTGCCCTCACGGGTCTCACGGGCCTCACGGGGAACACCATAAAACTTTGTACTATGCTAACACGGTATATCATTTATTACAAAATATCCCTCCAAATCATCATGACTATTTTGAAAAATTTGATCATAATAAAAAGAGTAGAGTAGTAGTAAGAGTAGAAATAATGTTAGTTTGATGATTAATATTGAAATAAAGTCTTTCTATTTTGTTATTTTGCATTGTTTTTTATTGTTAAAGTATTTAATAAAAATTTCATAAAACGAAATTGGTTTGTTTCAATTGAGATCCATAGTTAATATTTTGTAAATATAAGATTTTTTGTAGATGTGCTGCCGCTAAAATAACTAAAGGGTGTTCCGCAATAACATATTTTTGACTTATATTGCCATATTTGTTGAACCGCTCCTGATATTTTCATAGATTTCTTAAAATTTACATCCATAGATATCGGGAATTTGAGGAATTTTACCTTCTCTTCTTAACGTTATAAACAGACACTTAATATTTACACAGGGTATTTAGTACTATGCTCTAGTATAAAAAATAAATTTAAAATTAAAGGGTGCCTTATAAAACGTAAAAAAATTAACAAATTCTACTAAACATAGTACGGAACCCTATGTGTGTTAACCGATTTATTATCATTTGAATTACTAGCAACCTTTGGAATCATTATAAGTATAAAACTATATCTTTGAAAATAATAAAGGATTCAGTAAAACATTTAGAAATATGTCTATTTATTTAGAATTTAATCTAAGAAACAGAAATGAACGCAACGTTATTTTAGATAAGTTGCCACGTAAATCACTTATTATAACTTTTTAAGCCGAAAAGGCTCTTTCAACGTTGACTTGTGTTAATGATTAAATTTTCATTCAGAACTGCATCTTCCCCGAATACCGACTGCTGAAATTTTGAGCCGTTTACTAAGCCGTTGACGTAACTCATGATTAAAAAAGAAATTTTGTTCAAAAACTGCGTGTTTAGATAATTCTAGTATATGGTTTTGAAAAGTTAGGAGACCAAAAAACTTTTTGGTTGTTAATAATAGTTATTGAAGATCGAAAAATTAAAAATCCTTTTTATTGGTTATGGAACACAAAAAAAAATAAAAATCATTTTTATTGGTTATAGAAGACCAAAAATATAATAACATTTTAATGGTTATTAAAGACCTAAAAAATAAACATCATTTTTAATGGTTATAAAATATCAAAAATAAAAACAAAAATATTTTATAACGGTTACAGAAAGCTCAATTTTTTTTGTTAATTATAATAGTTATGGACATAGATAACACATAGATGGCCAACTCTTCAAATGTCCAAAACGTGGCTACAAATGTCTTCACACATACGGGTACGGTGTGAATTCAACACACTTAGGGGAGTAAAATTTTTATTCACATTTAGGCACTATTACGCGTTATTCCATTGCACTTTACAAATATTTAAACAATTTTGAATTTTTGCACAAAAATTATTTAACAATTTATTGTATTTTAAATTTTTTTAATACAAAATAAATTTAATTTTGTTGATATTTGTTAGGTGAAATTTATTTCCACACAGCGTTGTATTTTTTTGTCTTTTAGGGGATGAAAATTTTCAAATCAATATTTTAAATATTTAAAATTAGCATTCAATCTAACGGTTTTTCGTACATAGTTATATTAGAAAAATACAATATTCATATTTTTATTAAAAAGCAAAAGAATTATTTAATTTTATCATCTAAAATTGCATGTAAAAAAATATTCTATTTTTACAAAATATTTTATAAAACTATGTCCAGTTTAGGTGCTGTGGGGAAGTTAAAAAAAAAGAAACCAACACTTATACAATTTTGCCTACCAATACATTCTTAGACTTAGGTTTTTTTACAAGAGACTTAGCTTTTTGACGTTTCAGTTGACTATCTATGTGTTATCTATGGTTATGGCAGACCAAAAAAAATATTCTTTATTTATAACTGTTACTCAGAGAGCAATTTTAAAAAATTATTGGTTAATCATTATTTCAGGATTATTATAAATATTGGTTATAACAGTTATGTCCCTCATTATTACTTTTTGGTGACTTTGAAAGTGGTTTATGTCTTTTTGAAGTCATTAAAAGTATAAATTTTTGTTAATCGCACTTAAAAAATTATCACATTATACATTTAAATGAATTGAATGGAATGAATTTAATGTTATTTAATTAATAAAAATACAAAACTAGTGTAATAACGTACATATATCCATATTTTTAAATTATTTAAATGCAAAACCTTAAATATCTCCATATTAAATAAAAAACACTTACACCACTTTCAAAGAAAAAGGCTCATATATAAATGAAAAAGGTGCTGTTAAATTTAACTTCAGAAAAATTATTTAAGTTGACATATAAAAAAAAACCTCATATTTATATATATACAACCATGTCACAAAGCTAAATTACATTCGGAAGTGGAATTGATTCCTTATTTTCCTTCTCTAGAAAACGAAAAATTTTTTCGTAATGAAGCCACTTGCAATTTGCTATGTGTAATTTATTTTTTACCTTTTTTTAGCCGTTTAAACTATTCAGGACATCGTTTTATTAAAATTCTGCTTCATATTTTATCAATTTACTGCTGTAATTAAAGATATTTTGGTCATTTTTGTTATTTTTTTTTCTGACTTAATATATTTTATATTTATTCCTCTAACTCTCACTGGAGCATAGGGCGCCAATAACAGCTGTTCTCCATCTAACCCGGTTTTGAGTAATAGATATACCCAGTTGGTTCATTTTGGATTCCGTTGAACGTCTCCATGTTGTGCGCGGCCTGTCAATTTCTCTACCATCTTGTTGAAAAGGGTTCCATCTAAGTGATTGTTTAGATACATTGTTGTCGTCTCGACGGAGGATATGTCCTATCCACTGCCACTTTTGTTCACATATCTCGGTTGCTACTTCCATTTGCTTTGTCTTTGCTAGCAACTCAGCATTTGTTATCGTTCTAGGCAAAAAGATTCGTAATATTCTTCTTAAGCAGCGGTCAGTAAAAGTTTGAATTCGTCTTGTTATGTCATTTGTAACCTTCCAGGTTGTACAGCCATAAAGGAGCACCGACTTAACACTTGCTTAGAAAATCCTCAGCTTTGTGGTTTGGCTTTTTTTATTATTTTCCCAGATTGGGGCTAATATGCCAAAATATGACCTGGCCTTGTTTATCCTTGCGGCTACATCGAGTTTGGCCCCCCCCATTTGCAGTAATCATTGAGAATTGGTCAGTTGTGTCAAATGTTTGGTTGTTGATGGTCATTGGAACTGTTGTTGTACCGATACTTAGTGTTTTTGTTTTGGCTGCATTTATTTTTAGACCTGTGTATTGAAGCTGTTCTTGAAGTTTTGTAGTTGTTTGCTTAAGATCAATAAGTTTGTTTGAAAGTAAACAGATATCTTCTGCGTAAGCCAGGTAGTTAAGGTAACGATTGTTGATTTGCATTGTATTGCCTGTCTTTTATTTTCAATATCATTGAGAACATCTTCCATAACCAAGAGAAATAAAAGAGGTGACAATATGCAACCCTGGCGCACTCCGTTTTACACCATAAACGGATCAGAAAGATTTCCTTTACGAAGGGCAAAGCACCTGGCATGGTTATAGCTTTCTTTAATCAAAGCAATTAATTTCTCAGGTATATTTCTTCTTCGCAGGGCTAACCAAATACCAGTCTCAGTTAATGGAATTGAACGCTTTTTCGAAATCTATAAATAGCAGATACAGTTTGGAATTGAACTCACCGCATGATCATGATCATGATCAGCGCAAGAGAAACCACTGCGATAACCGGCTTGACACGAGCTGATAGTTTGCTCCAAGCGTTCTTTAATGCGATTTAATATTATTTTTGCAACTATTTTGGCAATGGTTGGTAATACACATATACCCCTTCAGTTAGAACAATCTTTAAGATCTCCCTTTTTTGCGATTTTAACAACAATGCCATCCTTCCATTCTTCCGGAAAGGATTCGGTTTCCCAGGTCTCAGCCATCAGAGGATGTAAAATTTGTTCGGAAAGTACCGGATCACATTTGTATATTTGACTTAATAACACAGATATTTTTTGCCTTTCAAAAAATTAATTTATTCAAGCATTTTAGACATTTCGTTCGGAATTGAAATGATTTCGTAGTTGTCATTTCGATCGGAATGGTTATAGCTTCTATATTTTCCCTTCGGTTTTAGCAAAATGAAAAAAATACAAAACCACTTTTTATGTATTACATATTGGAACATAAGAACGAATATGACAAAAGAAAAAATAGATGCTTTGAGAGATAATAAAAGATAAAAAGAAATACATCTTCCACCAGTTTGTAGTCCGAACACTCCGCTATATTCCTATACCCCATTATATATGCGCCTGGTGCCCACGGTCGCAATTTTTCAGACCCAAGGCCGATATTTACTGCGCAAATTAATGAATACACAAGTTTTACAAAATCAATTATTTTCTGCACAACGTTGACAATTTTTTTTGCAAAATTTGACTCAGTAATAGAGTAATAAATTTACAAATCATATTGAAAAATAATTGTGTGCTACACAAAAATACTTTTAAATATTAGTTATATTTTTTACCCGATATGCCCACAGAACTGTCTGGACATTTTAACAAGATACAGATAAAGTCCATTTTGGACCACCCTGTTTGCTGTGATAATGTTGAAATAATAATATTTTGGCTCTCGAGGTACTCTGGTGTTTACTTTCAACAGAGTAATATCTTTAAAATCGCTAACCATAAAAAAATATGTACCACAGTGCGAGGGCGGAAGTTTGACATTTTCTGACAAAACTAAATTAAAAAACTTATTACTGTAATATTTAAGACATATCACTTCACTTACATAAAAAAATTCAAATAAACATAAAAATGTATTTTAAACCCTCCCAAACTTTCTGTTGAAAAAAAAAGACCAAAGTCTCACCTACAAAACAAGAAAAACCACGTATAAAAATTAGAATCCAATCAAAAGTTATGGATTTTTTTCCTGTTAAGGAATGGTCCAGAATAATATCAGTTACTAATAAAAATATGTTATGAATAGTTTAAATGGCTAAAAATTGCTTAAAATATCAATTCCACATAGCAAATTGAAAATGGTTTTATTCCGAAAATTTTTTTCGTTTTACGTTTTCTATAGAAGCAAAATATGAAATCAATTCCACTTCCCAACGAAATATAGCTCTGGAACATGGGTGATTGTTTTGCTAGATTCATTCTTATGTTGCCACAATAAAAGTGTTTTTTTTTCGATTTTATGAAACCAAACGGAATCTATAGCAGCTAAAACCATTCCGATCGGAATGGTAACTATGGAAACATTTCCATTCCGAACGGAATTTGTGACATGCTTGATATTTTTTATTTTAAAAATTTCAAATTAAATGCCCGCAACAGAAACTAAAAGCTTTATTCGGTTTTTCTTCCTAAAAAGCGAAAAAACGCTAAAAAGGCATTAATGATATGCAATTCTGTTTTCTGATTATGTTGCATATTTTTATCTAATAATGAAGCGCTATTAAAAAGAATAAAATTTTATAAAAAATTAATTAAAAATTTTAGTTATATTAACTTATTTTTAGGGTTCCGTACACAAAGTGTAAAAACGTAACCCTATTGTTTTCGCTACAATGTCTGTCCGTCTGTCCGCCCGTCTGTCAGCGCCTTTTATCTCTGGAACCGTAATAGGTAGACTCTTGAAATTTTCACAGATGATACTAAATACTAAAACTTATAGGGTGTTCCAATAGAGAGGTGTTATTCACGAAAATGTGTTTATTTCTTGAACTGTAGGAGGGATACACTTTAAATTTACAAACAGTAATTAAAACTTAGTTCACCATATAAACAAGTATAAAAAAATAAAACTAAAAATAAATGGTGTTCCACTAGTGGTGTGATTTGCATGTATAAGGCATAAGTTTTGAACCGTAATAGAGAGGTGTTATTCACGAATATGTGTTTATTTCTTAAACTGTAGGAGGCATACGCTAAAAATTTACAAACTGTTATTAAAACGTAGTTCGCTTTATAAACATGTCTAAAAAAATAAACCTAAAAATTAAAGGGTGTTCCGATAGTGATGTTATTTGAATTTATACGGCCTAAGATTTGAACCATAATAGGTAAAATCTTGAAAATTTCACAGAAGGTGTATATCTGTGGCCGCTATAGCTACAAGTATTAAAATTTATAGGGTGTTCCAATAGAGATGTGTTATTCAAAAATATGTGCTTATTTCTTGAACTGTAGCCTTATTTTTTGAACCGTAATAGGTAGACTCTTTAAATGTTTACAGTAGATGTTGTGCTTTGGCCGCTGTAACAATTACTAGTATCTAAAGGGTGTTCCATCAGTGATATGTTTTTCACGTATATAACATTTTTCTGAACCGCAATAGGTACGCGTCTGATATTTTTATAGAAAGTGTATTACCATGGCCGCTATAACAATAGTTTCTAAAATTTATAGGGTGTTCCCTTAGGGATGGGATTTTCGCGAATATGCCTTTAATTTTAAAATTAAAGAGTGCCCCATATGACATGTAAAATTTAACAACTTGAATTTTTAAAGTTGTACTAAACATAGTACGGAACCCTACGTTTTGGAGGCTAACTCGCACTTGGCTAATTTATTTTTATCAAATTTACACCCTAGTAAATAACGAAAAAAAATATTTTTTTTACGAAAATTGTCTGTAGATTTGACTAAAAAGTTTGTTAGCTGTATACTAAACGTGTGCATAAAACGTCTTGTTAGACTAACTTCATAATGTTCAATAATGAACTGGTCTCTTTTTTCTTGCACTCGATTTCATGTGTACACAAATATTGTTGTGCTCTTAAATAAAAACATACAATAGCATTTGCTCTTCTTCCAACCAATGCAATATTTGTTGTTGTTTGAAATTAAATTTCAGTACTGAGTATTTTGTTTCAATAGTGTCTCTTGATATGAAATACTGTTATAGCAGACAACATGTATGTAAATGTATGATGTCAAAAGCAAGGGTTTGTACTTTGTATTTTAGTTATTTTATATTAATTTGCGCGTTGAGTGGTTGAAAATAGAAAACTGTAGTAGATTGATTTTTTTTTTAACTTTTATTGATGAATAAAAAAATCTAATTTAATTTTTTCTCTCAAAAATCAGAGATTTTACTCTCAAGAAATTTTAAGTAAAATGAACTAGTGAACAATATGAAATGCTCAGCATATTTATTGCACTTGATAAAACTGTCCGGTCAGATCAGGTGCACTGATTTTTGCACTGTTTGCTCTCTTGTTCTCTGAATTTACTGTTTAGTAATATTCGACTACACATACAATCGATATATGCGTTTCTAAAACATGCAATACTGTACACTTTTTAACATCTTACGCTCACGTTTACTGTATACTACTTTTCTTTAATTTACAGTATTTAGTTAAATTTTTGGTTGAGTGCATTAAGTTTAGAACCATGGGCAGTCATATATTAAACTTGGTAGCCAAAGGGAAGACACTTGTGTGATAAGGAAGAAGAGCATCATAAACCTATTGATATGCTTCGATGCCCTTCTTATTATACCTATCAGAATCGTGCTACAGTGCGATTTGACGGTTATTATATTCCATGCATAATGGAATACATTGTTTTAGCAAATATAAAAATCGTAAATATCTTGCATGGAGCTTGCTTTATTTGTTTTATTTCCCCTATTAGAAAAGCTTAAAGAACACGATTTGAGATTGTATGCTGCAAATGTAAAATACAAAGTTGAAACAAATATACTATATTGATTCTGTAACATTATTAAAATACTATATTTGATATAAAAAAGATACAATAAACAAAATGAAGCATACATTTTCATTTGCACTGCTGCAACTCAAATCAAAGCGAGTTATTTCATTTTTTGTATATTTATAGCGACGTTACAAAAAATATTCACTATCATTATTACCCTTTTTGCTTATGATGATCCACTGTTGTATGTCATATTTTTTTATTTTTAACATTTAATATCTTACATTTATTATCAAAAAGATGGCTGGCTCTTTCATCAAGGTTTCTTGTAAAATTGCAACTAAATGTACATATGTACTCGTATGTATGTGAAAAAGTGCGTTTATTTAATTTTTAAATCCAAGCTCTTATTGTAATGTTTTAGTTTTATTTTTGAAATTTTGTTTATGTTTTTCTTGTTTTTTGGTTTCTTACTTACTATTCTACAGACGTATGTATGTGCAGCTTAATGTTGAAAATTTATATGTAATGTTTTATTACATCTCTCTAGTAGAGTAACACTATGAAATGGCTGAAATGTACAAAATATAAATTTTAAAATGCACGCTTTACTAAATTTATGATTTTCATTTGAATGATACAAACAAGTTATACTTGGGGGAAAACGAGCAATAGATAGTGATGATGCAATAAAGGAAAATATATTTGCTTTTATTTTCGTAAAGTGAAGACGACTATTTTATGCACTTTGTGCAAAAGGCTTGGCAATTGAGACCATATAAAGCAGGGACCGTAAATAACAATTATCAAAAAAAAAAAAAATTAAATCAAAAACTATTTATGTTAGAGTCAACGGAGATATATATGTACACTGTCATACTTATATTAATAGTTTTGTATTGACGAGGTCTTTCAGAATCTATGGTGATTTTAAAAAATCGATCTCATCTCCATAGTTAAAAATGCAACTCTTAAATTTAGAGTTTTATTTTTCAATCATAAAATATATCTTTTTTGAGGAGTTTTATTTTTCCCATCAGAATTTAAAACTCTTTTTAATTAATTAAATCTATTTGTTTAATATTACGAACATAAATAACTTTTCTTGTGCACAGATTTGAACAATATCAATTTATGAGTATATAATGCTCTTTCAGAGCTTCCCTGGGTTGCAGGAACAAACTGTTGTCTTTTTTCTGACAATTTATATAAGTATGGAAAATGTATTTTTTTCCTTCCAGAACATAAACTTTATGAATTTTATAGAAATTTTTTTTCATCCTCATTATGGGCGCAGATGGGAAAACATCCGGTGAAGATCGTTCGTCAAGCAATAACAAATTAAAAACCTACGTTATTTTAATGACGATTTATCCAATTGAAATGCAAGGTGATTCTATTGGTTATCGGCTTACATAAAATGAATTTTGTTTTTTTAAGAAAAAAATATAAATTTTTTTAAGAAAAAAATAAAACTCCTAAAAAATTTTATTTTAAAACTTTCATTTGAGCTTTTATTTTTACGTTGAAAACTAACTCTTTTATATCTTAAACAGGCGACAGAGTTAATGTTCATTAACTGTCTGAATTCAAATTATCTTTAATTTAAATTATCTTTAATTTGCATTAGCAGTCTTAATTAAAATTATTTTGTGAATTTATACTGAATTTAGATATTTAAATATGGCAACATGATCAACTTTCAATTATGTAATGACAAATTCTTCAAAATTATTTAAAAATTTCAATTAGAGATCATTTTCGGAAAAAGTCTTTTCAGCTTTCTTTGAAGTAAATGCTAATTTTTCACCAACAGCATACCAGCCAATCGCAGTTTCTGCCGTTTTCATCAAGCAATAACTGTCGTTCTTCAGGGTAAAATTTTAATTCACATTAGTGAGCTTTTGATGCACATTAACTCTATCGTCTGTGTACACCATTAGATAGGGTTTCTTGTTTAATTCTCAAAATAACGGCCATAAAATAATTTTTTGATATTGATGACTGTCATTTACGGTCCGTGATACAAAGTAATTTTCGTATATTTAGATAACTGCAATAATGACACTATAAATGAGACGCGAGTTTTCGAGTTTAAGTTGGGCCAAAACCTGTACTTGAAATTTTACATTTTATTTTTGGTAATTGTGGTGACGAAGTGCAACGGGGATAGCTAGTATCCCTATAATTTCAAGTAGATACTTATTTATAGCCATCAAAAAAATAATAAATGTGTTCAAAAGCAAATGGTGATTTCATGATTTCCTTAGCACTCATTAGCTCGAATGCATTTTTAGTGTCATCTCCAACTCTAATAAAATTATATGTTGTGGAGTATTTGAAAATGCATTGAATTTTTTTAGTAAATCATGTGTAACAACATATTTTTTTCATTTACATATATGCATTTATAAATTAAGAACGCATCGGAATCATCGAACTTTCATTAGTCCTAAAAACTAATTTAACCAGTTTATTTAAATGTAAACACATGACCTCCAACGACACGCCTTTGTTAAAGTCATGCGTTTTCACCTAAATTGGAACCAGTGCAAGAGTAGTAGAACTCATGTATATTCTAGTTTTTTGTCATGTCTTTTATTCTGGGTACTTATATTGAAATCCACCACACCTCGGTTATGTCCCGTATAATTGTATCACAGTATATTCGGATGTTCAATTATTTCAGAAATAAAATATAAACTATTTTTGTCGTTAAGGTTAAAATGCTCAAAAAGCACATAACAGTTGTAAAAACTGTAAAGTATTTTTTCCTTGAAACTATGCTATTTGCCATAAAACGTATTTACTTAAGAATTTTTCCAAATTTCCAATGATTGCAATTTCTAAACAATTTTGTGCCTCAATAATCTTATGCAATAACTTTAAGTAGTCATTAAAAAAAAGCTTTTTATTACTAAATGACGACGTATGATTTGCACAAAATGTTTACTGTGAAACGAAGCAGTTACTGGAAACAAAGCATATTTGTAGCTTTAAATGATACTATTTACTTCCCTGCTTTGAATATAGTAGTATTTTATTCTAAACCCAAAATAGTTTTCTTCTTTTTAATTTTAATTTTTTCAACTGCATAAGACGATATAAAAAGTGCAAGTTTCACGAATGTGAAATTTTATATCTTATACTTAAAGATAAGAGCGATTTGGTACACAAATTATTGTCTTAGTTTACAAAAAAAAAAAACAAAAAATAAAATAAAATGTAGAATAAAGGAAATAATAAAATGCAACAATGTAAAATTAAAGGTAATGAAAACGTTATATAGCTGCAAGGCTATTACACATTTAAGTTCTATTCTGTGCCACTACTTAAATTTTATTTAAATCGCAAATCTTATTTTCTGTGGTAATTCGGAAGAAATTTGTTCAGTCTTAAAGTTTTCTTCGAAAACTCTGCTCAAACAATGGCCTTTATAAGTTAAACCATTAGCAACAAAGTTCATATAGCAACTCAATATTTACATGACTATATATTTTATTTGGAATTCTAGTTGAAAAAAAAAGGAGAATAAAACTCAATGAACATAAATGTACCCACATAACATTCACACTATGCAGAGGCTCAAATAGGAAAAAATATCTAAATAAATAACGAAATAACACCTCAACACCTGGAGGTTAAAAATACCTTAGCATACACCTTGATAGAATCTTAACCTGAAAGTTAAAAGCACTGATAGGAATTCAGAATATCAATTCAACATATACTATGTTATTGACTTTGTTACAAAGTAAATTGAAAGTGATTTCATTCCCAAAAATTTTGACGTTTTGTGTTTTCCATACAAGCAATAACGTAATCATTCCACACCCGAAGGGAATTTAGCTCTGTGACATACCTGGTTGTTTTTTTTTACATTTAATACATTAAAAGTGGTTTTGTATTTTTTTTTTTTAATTTAATGAAACCGAACAGAATCTATGTAAGCCAAAATCGGCTTAGTAACTATGGAACCATTTTAATTCCGAACGGAATTTGTGACATGCCTGATATTATATATTATTTTTTTGGCTACAATAAAACCAAGAAAGTAGAGACTGACAATCATATGCACATTAATTTTATTTTCAATTTATTGAAGGACTTTTTAAGGTATTTCTTTCCATAAATTGCGGCCTTGATAATAACCCGAAAAAACCCAAGATAGTACTGTTTACAAGAAGAAGATTATTTAGTTCCAAACCCCCAAAACTTGGGGAAAGCGAAATTTTAAGGTGTAATTTTTGACCAAGGCTTCAAATGGAAATGTAACCTTCATGTTAAAGTTAGAAAGTCATATGCCACATTTTATTCCTGACAAGCTTTAATTGGAAAAACATGGGGACTTAATACACGAATGATCTACTAGATATACACTGCTATAGTTAGACCAATATTTTGTCATGTATGGTGGCCAACTTTCGAAACACGTACTCATATATCATTTATAGAAGAAGTAAATAGAATAGTAGCAATTAGTATTACAGGAGCTAGGAAATTTACAGCAACTGAAACACTTGAAATCGACCCTCTAAACTTATATATAAGAGAATATGCTTTGAGAACACAATTAAGATTGAGACAGAATAAACAATTAAATGTTAAAAATTAGGGACATTCATCGTTAAAAAGAAAATATTAACTAGAGAAAATAGAAACCGATTATTCGACACATGAAATCTATTTTGATAAGGAGATTACTACACAATCATCCCAATAAAAGATGATTGAAAACCTCTGGATAATTTAACTGGAGGAATTGAGATATGTACAGATGGTTGAAAGAAGGATAATGGTACAGGAGGTGGAGTATTCAGCTAGGAGTTAGGCATCAGACACGGCTCTAAACTAGATCACCTATGTAACATTTTTCAAGAAGAAATTGTTGCGGTATCAAAAACTGCTAGGTTACTTTCTACGACGCCGATATTTTTAAGTAATATCGCTGTTTACATAGATAGCCGCCTGACTGGCATTAAAAGTACTCGGAAATAGGTGTAGTAGATCCGAAGGTGGTCAGCCGCTGTGGCAGAGACCTACAGCTCTCAACGAACAACACACACTGTGCTGGATATCCTCTGCTTACAGTATCGTAGGAAATGAGGCTGCAAACGAGTTGGCACGAGGTGGAGCCAATTTGGACATAAGTATTAGTTGTGTGGACGTGGACCCTGGTCTCGATTCAATGTGTGGGAGTATAAGAGAAAAATTTACACGTGATGCCGACACAATATGGAATTATTCATTGAGATTCACATAGATGAAATCCTTGCTGGAGGAAAAAGGCATTGGAGTAAGTCTGGACTGAGAATGTATATAGGTATTATAACAGGACATAACTATCTCAGATATATCTTAAAAAAGATTCGCTTTTGCGATGTAGAAAAAGACATAAACATATTCCAATATCTTTGGCAATGCCTTGCACTATCACACAGTCTTAATACATTTTTTGGCTTTTTTTCGTTCGGAATATGGAGGACTTGAAGCTATGCTAATTGTCAAATTTACAAAGCTCACCAGATTAGTTAGAGGGATTGATTTGAACAGAGCTATGGGCATTATTGATCCTTATGATCCTTATGGATCAATAATGGTATTGTGCATCTACACACAAACAATCATGAGTGATGCTCTCTAAACTATGCTAACCTAACCTATTTCTAAATGGCACAAAATATCTTAGTGGAGTCGTAGTAACAAATTTCAGACTGCATCAATATCTATAATTCGATTTATAAATTTTTACATTTTAATTTAAATATTGATAAAATTTTAAACTCTGTGGCTAAAAGAAATAATTGCTTAAGTCAACTTAAGCTCTTAACTTTTTATATCGTGAATGCATTATTTATTTGAATGTGTTATTTTTGAAAACGAACAATGGCATACTTATGTATTTGTTAATTATAAAAATTCCAATAGAAAAAAATATCTTTAACTGTAAGGGGAATAAATTTAACTATAAAGGGAATAAATTATTTAATAAAAATACAGAATAAAACATATTCTGTTTTTCCTGGTAGCCACAGAACTATAAGCATCAAAGTCAGGTTATGATTAATTTGAATTTAGATTACAAATAAAATAATTTAGTACCGTCTTTCGTTTACATAAACAAAATCAACAATAAAGAGACAGATTGATTAGACAGAATAGAGTTTAAATTTTAAACTGCTAGCTCAAGAAAAGATTGAACGAAATTTTAAATGTTAGCAAGCGTGTGCATAATTATCTCAATGACCAATTAAATTTTTCATAAATCGAAAAATATTTTCAAGTTGCAAGACATCCTTACAAGTTTTCATTATCAATATCACTTTAAATGAATTTTGTTTGCCATGTTGTTCTTTACTTATTACAAAGATTTTTGCATTTGTTTCTTAATGATCAGTATGTCAGCTAAGCCATTAGGGTACCAGAAATCATCGAGAATCAAAGGGGTGGAAAACACTTTTGGAACTATAAAGTGCATTTCCAATATTAATATACATTGTACCATATGTTCGCTAATATTTTAGTGATGTTTTATATAAATGTTCATATTTCTTCCTTGAAACATGTAAGTTTTTCAAAGTAACTTTAGTATTTCGCTTTCCTTATTTGACATTTTATTTGATGCTATTATTGCTGTTTTGTAAGAACGATATACTACAAGCTAAATATAACAATAGTAGTGGCATTCATCTTACTGCTCTGGTACAAATGAATGTCAGGAAATGACAAAAGTACAATATGAATAAAAAAAACGAACACACATCATTCACAACCATTATGTAACTTTTAAGCAAAAGTCTTGTTTATGCATTCTAGTTGAAGAAACGGCGCTAGTCACAAAAGCAATAGTAAGAAGCGGAAATGAAACATTCCAAATACAATTTTGACTTGACTACAGCTCTTTTATTAAAATTCATATTTTGTGTATTTAATATTGTTAATGCATTTTTTATATTTTAATGTGCAATATTTCCTTATATTTTTATATGATAAAACATTGTTTACACATAAATATGAACAGTCTTATAACACAAAGTGCTGAATATTACCTTTTCTCTTTATTATCTTCAGCTTTTTTTTTTTTGTGCAGAATATGTAGGAAAGCAATTTATTTGGAAGATGATAGAAGAAGGAAAATATATTATTTATTATTATTTATGATTTATAAAAATGTCGTTATTATCTTAATAAAAACTACAAAATAATTTTGATTAAATACGGAACAAAAGCAACAAATTGTTATAAATCATATTTTTTTGTTACTTTGGAATTAAAAAAAAACTATTGAACAGGCAACTTCTGGGTAAATTTTGTAGCAATTGTAAATCAAAGTATTTTTATATTTAAGCAGGAAATTACAAAATAAATATTTTCAACAATAAGCAATATGCTTCTGTCATGGCCGAAATTTTATTGAAAAATTTAACCATAGTTCCTAGTTAGCATCTAAGTCGACATTATGACACACTAAGAAAAAGTTAAAAGCTGAATTAAAAAAATCTTTTTATACGAGGAAATTAATTCATTCTTTTTCAAAGAAGTGTATTGAATTAATTCACATAATTTAGAATTAATCACGATTTGATAGTACATATTTACTCACATCATAAAAACACGAAATAAATATATTTCTTAAGTTTTAAAGATTGTATTTTCTAAGAAAAGTCTTTGGTTTCATACCTAAACAATATAATATGTGATACATATCTGTCTCTGTATCAGAACCGGTCTTACACAGAGGGTGTAAAACCGGTACAACAAAAAATAACCAAAATAAGGTTAAAAATTTAATTAGAAATGTTAAATAAAAAATAAAAAAAAACATTTAAATAATTACGTTGTTTTATTTTAATTAAAGATAAATAAGTTGCATATCTTATGGGATAGAATATACTACCTCAAAACCAATAGGGTAAAATCGACAATTTAAACACCTTATTTATGAAACTTTTAATGTAGAATGTGTTTCGGTGGTAGAGAAAAATTATCAAATTATTTTTATCAATTTGTAAAATTACTAAAACGTATTTAACACTTAAATTTATTACTGAAACTATTTTTAACATAAAAATAAATTGTTAAGTCTGAATTAAGTTTGTTTATTCTCTTACTTTATAGGATTAAAGGTGGTAAAGCACTGAAAGAAGAATTTTTAAAGATCTGTTTAAAGATATATATCCACAAAATGTAGCAATCAGGACCTGATTACAATAACATGGAAAGTATATGGAGCCGATTAGCGATTAGAACGTATGACAGAATGCGAAAAAGCTTGTTATTGGTGAAACATTATTCCCAAAACCTAGCAAAATATCTTTAAGGCATCAAAAATAAACAATTGCAAAATATTCTATTACATTATGGCAGTCTAGTATGGCATTAATTTTCCGTAATTAAGCGGATTTGTTAAATTTAAATTGAACAATCCTTCATGAAAAAAGCGTACAAAATTAAGGAAGATGCAATGTGGACCCTGATACTGCAAAAGGAAACATATACATACCGTTGGAAATTCATGCATATGGAAATATTAAGTATAGTGTCAGAAGAGACAAACACCCAAAAAGAACGGAGTAGCAAAACCATCTCTGTATTCAAACACCTTAAATACAAGGATGATTACGACAAATACCATCACATTTCTGACAAAACAAATATAGTAACGAAAGAACATGGGGCAGACCAAAATAAGAAAACGTAGTGGAAGAACGGCAATGTATTTCATCTTGCACAACTCTAACCAAATTAGTACTATCCGTCTACAAGCCTTCCCAGAGAAACCGTAGTAATTATGCAAAATTTTGCTGTAAAATAAAATTAAAACCTAACAAAAGCCCTAACCAGGTCTAGCAATAATATCACACGGACACCCATGACAAAAATATGTTTCCTATTAAAAACTAGACTAACATTCGTGAATCACTGGTCATAATCGATACGATCTACATGTTGAATTTTAAAATATGCTTAAGCATATCAAAGAAAACTTCAAAATAGATATTGGCTTTAAGTAAACATGAATTTATTTACATTTATTTTTTTCACACTTTTTGCACATCGCTTGTAGGTGAAAAAGTAGTATTTTGTTCGACTTTTTTTAAATCTTAATCAATTTAAATGAAAGAAATAGTCAAGTTTGAGGCCAGTTTTATTTTATCTCAAACTATTTTTATTATTATGAGTCAATTCTTTCGATATCCATCGGATATCATTTTCCAGGACTAAAATAAAATAGAAGAAAAAAAATCATTTCATATAATAACACATAGTTGTAACCACTGTGTAAAAAAAACAATACAAATAACAATAATAAGCAAAGACTTGCAATGAGTAACTAACCTACATAAAAATAAAACGTCACAATTTTCACATTAAACTTTGTACTAATTACAAAGTTGTATTAATGATAAATTAATAGCTGTATTAATGATAAATTAATACAGCTAACAACTGTTAATTCTTCCGGAAGATGCTAGCTTTGGATACCAATTTATTTTCATTTTATTTCCTGTTCTCACAACCATAGTTTCCAGATACGGAAGTTTCTCATCAGTTTCTTCTTCCAATGTAAATTTAATACTATGGTGAAATGGATTAAGTTTCACTTAAATCTTATTTATTGCACTTATTTTCACAATCCCAAAAAGGTCGTGAATATATTCCGTCAATAACCTAGGCTTTTCATTGAGATTTCTATTGTCCTTTATACAGAATTTAATAATTTCCAAAAACAATTCTTGTGGCATATTTGTGTGTTTCTTAATATCGTCCCATTTTTTCCTATTAACGTCTATTGTGTAATCAACCGGTATACTCGGAAACAGTGATATTATACCAAAGGAAACTAATTTCTCGTCATCTGAAATTGCACTATTATTCACCTTATTCCTAAATTGCACTACATACCTTATGTTGTAATCCGACGTCTCTGTAAGTTTTTGCAAAATATTTGTCACTAATTTACACAATCCACTAGATGGTGAATTAACTGATGTACAGATTGGTACGAGAGGGTGTCCTTCCTTAAATATTTTAGGAAGTCCATATAGGCTGGATGCCCTTGCCGCATCATTTTTCAGTCCAACAGAAAAAGCGTTTTTATCAATTCATTATTTCTACACTGCAAGGAAGGCGTGAGATCCTTCTAATATATTCTTCATTCTTGCTTAATATTCGTCCTTTATCAGCGTTTACTATTAAAATATTTTTGTTTTTGAGCAAAAATCGTCTTGTTTGTTCCACAGTCCTTAAGTTTATCGAATATAATTCAGATTTTATGTCGGCATGTCTGTTGTGAACCATGTTTTTGGTTTCTTGGCTTTTTCAGGCACCCTCTTTCGGTAACAAATATGCACAAACCGGAATGTTTGGAAATGTTATTATACCTAAGGCATCTAAGAGTATCTTGAGTCGAGTATGTGACCACACTCGACTGAGCAGCAAGAGACAAATGTAGAAGTTTTAGTTGAGACAGAACAACTGACAAATTAACAATACGAGTATATAGAAATAAGTTATGTGATGAACTTAGTTGGCCAGCAGCATTCAAAGATTAAAGTTGACGAGTGAAAATAAATGTTTTCAAAAATAGAAAAAGTTAAAAATCTTGAAAAGAAACACTCATGTAAATCTTGGCGAATTTATTAACTTGTATGAAATGTTTTTGTTCCATAGTCAATTCACTTTCAATTTAGTCCATTGACATATCAAAGGATGAATGAAAAGTGGCAATTGAACACTTTCCTTTCATATAAAATGATAGAACTCGAACCGGTCCCTATCACTGCAAAATGAATGCATGACAAGTCATGGGTTAGGGCCATTTCTCCTAGGCATTCGACGAATAATATATGAGCTTATTTAATTTGTACTCTAAAACAAAACCGTTCCGCAACCAGGTAACTTCAGAAGTTAGTTTCAAATGGTATTAAATTAAAGACATTTCTATAACTAAAAATAAAAAAAAAACCTTAACTTCAATTTAAATTAAAATAATTTTTCTCTTCTTATCTTTTCTGTTTAAACCTTTCTCGCCTTTATTGAAGCTTCTTTTTCTAGCTCTGTTAAAATACGTATGAGTATATCTGGCATCAGTATTAATATTAAGCATACGCCAGGTTTCATAACTAAATGGATGAATAATATTTATGTTGTATATCGACTTTCTCTTTAATTCTATTAACCTGATAAGGTAATGCAGACTTTTGCAACTGTTATTAGCAACATTTATTTTCAAAAAATGTTTGACTGAAAATGGCAACCTTTGAGTATATTGCATTATTAAATAGGTCCAGGACGAAAATGTTAACTAATTTAGTTTATTTTTTATTTAAGTTAACATTATTTACTTCAAACGCTTAGCTTTAGCCCTCATTTGTGTAACTTTCTAAATCTAATGACCAACCGAGCAATCATTAAAACTTAAAATTTTACAAATACATTAGCAGTGGCAAATATTACGCGGTTTCTTAAGTATAAATTTTCGAGGTCAATCAGCAGTTAATGATGCAAATTAATAGTACTAAAGTTTGTAAAACACTTCCAGTAAAGAATCACTAATTTCTTCTATAACAGTATTTTCTATTGCTACAGCGATAACAACAATAAATAATCATTGAAAATTAACCTCAACGTATAGTCAAACAGATAAAAGCCCATGCAAAATTAACTTCGAAATGTGCAGCCAACCACAAACGTGGCAAATGCTCAATTAGTTTCAGCTTAATTTTTTTCTCTTTCTTGTTTTTGTTCTTCAATATGCCAAGGCGGTTGGGTTCTTGTCATAGTGGTAAACAACAAAGTAAAACTCATGCCATCGGCAGCGTAAAATATTTGCATTCAAAGTTATTGAACGTTATGTAGAGTAAATCGCACTTACCTGTGTAGAACACATTAAACGTTAATGTGGTTAATATGATCCAGTATGTACAAGATGTATTTTTTATAATAACATACTTAGGGATAAAGAACTTAAATATTTTTTTTTTTTACAAATTAATCCGTGTTGTTTAAATTCGTAGACACACAAAAACAATGATTATGTTATGTGATGTGTCAACAGCTAGTTTTAACGCGATCTTGATAAATGTTATATAGAGGATAATTATTAACATTTTTGTAGATCAAACTTAACATAAACGCGAAGTCCTTATGAGATAAATATAAAACAGTGAAGTGGAAATAAGAATTGTGTTAAATTTTTTTTCGTGAAATTTTTTTGATGTTGATTTTTATAAAAAGGTTGTAAAAATAAAATTAACTTTCTAAAATATAATTTATATGCGTGATTTTTTCGGTCAATTTCGATCAATTCGGTTTAATTCAATCGTCCAAAAAGTTGAGCAATCCGGGTCTGTAGGATATTTGAAAACACCGGTGCTCATACAGCTCTTACTACAGATAGTGTGGCTAAAGAGCCGTACCCCTCAACCAGTCGTCGTGCCCAACAATTGCACCTCTCACGCTCGTTGTTGATGAACACTATGCGTAAAGAATTGCATTTACAATTGCACTTGCAATGTGCAATCAAGAACTAAAGCCTCTTGAGCATTCCAAACGTCGTCAATGGTCAGAATGGTGGCAAGAAATGGCAACAGTGGATGATCAATTTTCGAAGAAAATCCTCAGTGTATTCGTCAATAAGTAGATTTGCCGCATTAAGGCGAATTATAATTTAAGAGTGAGTGTTAAAAATACAATGCACCCACAAAGAGTGACTATTTGGTGCGATTTATGGGCTGGCGGCATCATCGGGCCGCATTTTTTCCAAAAGCAGTTACTGTGAATGGTGTTCTCTATCATGAGATGATAAGGAACTTTTTATGGCCCGAGTTGGAAGATTTGAATGTGGACGATATGTGGTTTTAACAGGACGATGCCACTTGCCACACAGCAACAATGCTTTGCGCGTCAATGAAAATAAAAAGAAATGACAATAATTTCCTAAATAATTTGTGTTTTATTCAAAATCAACATCGGCCCTTAAAATTTAACCACCCTTTAGATAAATGTCCAAAAACTATATGAATTAGATTTATGTGTTATTTAAATTATTTATTATTTCTCCTTGAACTTTACGCCCTAAATTTTTACCCATGAATAGTAATTATTTTACTTGCCTTTAATAAAATACCAAGAACAAATTTGGGTAGAAGTGAAGAAATAAGAAGTACACATGTCATTATTAATAATTGCACTAAGGCTGTATCCATGTAAAATAATTTCTGCACATTTATCATTCCAAGGAAAATCTAAATGCGTTGAGTAATATTTTAGTCCGTATAAGCGGCGTAAAAATTGATTTAAACGACTTACGATTTTGAAAGGACTACAAACTATACAAGGTCAACTTGAAAGTATTTTTTGCTTTCACATCGTATAATTTATATTATTATCTCCGTCATAATTACCATGAAAGCAATTTAGAAAATGACGTAATCTTTGTGTGATACATAAGATTTAAATGTTGTTCTTTTTAAGCAGTGAAAGCATAATAAAGTTACAAAATTCAAGTACCAAAATAACTGTTAGTATTCTTGAATAGCTTAGAGAAAAAAAAAACTGCGAAATTTTCGGCCCTGTAGTAACAATTCTCTGGCAATAAGGAATAAGTACTTAAAAGTTAAGTTACTAGCACCTTTGTAATATCCGTACTCCAAAGTACCCATGTGCAAAGTTTCAATTATTTTTACCATTTTTCAGGAAGTTATAGTGAAATGACTTTCTGCTTATCTTTTTTCAGCGTCTAATCGCTTTGGAAAAAAGCTTAAGAAACTACAAGCCATTTTTTCAAATCATAAAAATTCCTTTTAAAACTTTTTAATTGCAACGCCTGCGTACTTTTGGTAGATATAAGATGTTTTTTTTTTTCAAAACATACGTATGACCCCATATGTAAAGTTTAAAGATAATCTATTTAAAAAAAATAAGTTTAAAGTTTTAAATTGCTCTCCTACCAACCTCAAAAATTAGACTTAAGCACATTTTCCTTATTTCCACAGAATTATAAACACTAAAAATATTTAAAATTTTAATTAATGGCAAAAAAAAAAATCAAATTAATGAAAATACATATATATATTTTGGATTAAAGGATAATCAAATCTATACACATAATAAAATAGTAACTCATTTCCGTCTGTCTATCTGCTTTACGTTTATGTTCGCATCACACATACTACAATATAAAAAGTTAAATTTCTCATATCCTATTTCTTTCATAAGTTTGTTTAAATAGAAAATTTATAACTATTGAAACTACCTTGTAGGTAGATACGAAGAGTGCTGATGACGGACGTAGCTGTCTAAAAAATGCATTTCACTCTGCTGGTGTCTAATTTTTCTTTATCTCTTTATAATTAATTTATTTATGATAAAAAATAATTGATATTTTTTATCATTTTCATTTATTAAGTGTTTATCGAAAAAAAAACAAAATAATTAACATTTTTACTATCTTTTGTATTATTATCACTATTATTATATTTTTATTTTTCATTATTATATAAATATTGGTTATTACCGGGCAAATTTTTTGAGCTTTTTGTTTTAATAACTACTAGATTCTGCATATTTGTCCGAAAAAATTTTCATGTCATGTGTTTTTTTAAGGATTATTATGTAGATGGAATTTTGATGTCAGGCTTAAGTTTGTTTTATTTTTTCTAAGTTAAAAAAATATTTTTTTTTTCGATTACAAACAAAAGGTGCGATCCTATACTTTTTGGAAAATGTCGTTAAAATAAAAGGTGAACAAAAATAAACTCTCTAAGAGACAAAAATGCTGAAAAGAACGGGAGCACTAAAACTTTATATCCCAAAATATAATTTCAAAGTGTTATGCAAAGAAAATGCTAAAAATACATATATTTTGTGTGTATGAAATTTCCTAGCATACTTTGGAAGTTTAATTTATTTAGGATAAAACTTTTAAATAATAGTTTTTGTCCACATTCGAGAGCATAAAAACTAATTATTTAATTTTTGTTGGGGTGCATTTACACCATCTACCCGAAAAAATTATTATTTTTGTAGGGGGGCTACCGAAGCAGGCCACTTACTTCATTGGTATCTTTTCGACCCACTTCGTTCATCAGTGATTTTTGGTATCCGACTGAAAATTTACAAATGCCTTACTTTCATTGAGTCTCGTGCTGTCATTATAGTGATTTCAGACTGTCGACTGATACATATCAACATTCTTTCTTATCACTAATTGCTAACATTTGCTTAAGGTTAGATGTCCATGCCCGTGTTCCAAAGCCTTTATTATTTTAGACTTTTTCCTAGCACAGTCTGCAAGTATCGTCTTACGATTGCGATTTTTGACTTGGCCAGATAATATTTGAGAGTCTTGAGGCAACCAGATTATATCCAAACTCCTTCCTGGTCTTACTGCCAATTTGAAATGAAAAATTTCAGAGTGTTTGGTGGGAATCGAACCCACAACCCTACCCGAAGAAGAAGTTTGATTTTATACGACATTATTAACAGTTGGGGCAAAACAAATAAACAAAAAGTTGCTCTCATTGCTAACCAAAGGTTGGCAAAATCTAAAAGGTAAAACTATCAAACAAGAGGGAAGCTTTAGGTAAGACTTCGTTCTCACTAACTGACGATAGATGATTTAATACGATTTTTCTGGTATTCCTTTGAGTTTGGTTGGTTAAAAAAATGATTAAATAGTTTGACTAATAAAAATGAAATATTCAATTAAAATATTATCAACATTAAAAATTCATATTGTTACATTTATCGGCCACGAGTTGCACAGA
Organism: Phasia obesa; assembly: GCA_949628195.1. Taxonomy (NCBI): domain Eukaryota; kingdom Metazoa; phylum Arthropoda; class Insecta; order Diptera; family Tachinidae; genus Phasia; species Phasia obesa. The sequence continues at coordinate 36,787,051 of OX451215.1, forward strand.
AATGCAGATTTTATTCATGAAAATGTAAACTGACCTAAAGCTATTTTTCTTGAGTATATTTTAAAATAAATTTGTTTACTATTGATTATTTGAAAATTTATTAGTCGAACAATTTTATTTACATTTTTTCCTAAAATTTTTATTATTGTTAAATAATGTCTACGCCGTGGTAGCAGTTTATGGAAAAAAGCTGCTGGAGATTACTGCAAAACCTTTACAGAAATTAGCTATATTTTAAATGAACTTGCTGATGATGACGTAGAATCCATACATAATGACAAAGCTTTTCTCAAGATCGTTATCGTTATATTCAGATCAAGAATATATGTATAAAAAATAATTTTAAGTGCAACTGTATAATAAAACAGAAAACCAAAGGACTTTGTTTAGGACGCAACAACTTAAGGAGTGCAAAATGTAAAGTATAAAATATTTTCAAACTTCAAACTTTCACCGAGACTTAAAATAACATTTATTGTAATAACAAGAAAACCGACAAATATATTGAAACCTAAGTTATTATAATATATATATTATTTAGTTATGCGCCAGTAATATTGACTGATATTGATCATATATTCTCAATGTATTCTACAGTTTTGTCCGACTATCGAAGATCCTTTAGTTTTTAAACTTAAAAAGACACATGACTATAAACCTGAATACAAATTATAACTTATAAATTACAACAATGATATTTTATGCATATTTTTGTGCTTATTTACTTGCTTTTTCTAATATTCCTATTCATATTTAAAAATCATCTAGTTATAAGTGTAATAAAATTGGTTTAACTTGTCTTAATATAAGATTTGAATAATAAATTATTTATTAATGTACGGGGAATATCGAAGTAAACCACTTCCATAATGGGTCCCTTTTCCACCCCTTTCCATTCTCTATGATTACAGGCAACCGAAATGTAATTTACGGCAACCTACTTTCACTTAAGTCACGTGATACAACCAGTTTTTAATCTTGATTTTATTGATTTCAGACAAACGACTGGTAACTGTCGGCCGTCTTTCTCATCATACAATCTCTATTAATTGCTAAAGTTTGTTCAAGGTTCAGGTCCCCCATGGCTTCGACATTTAACAAGCTTCTACCAGTGTTCCTGATATAATGAGCGCTACCGTCTCAGCCTCTTTAGGCACAGTCTGCCACTATCATCTTCTTCGATTTTTATCTTGGCTAGATGATACTTAAAGTTTCCGTTACCTGTCACCAACGCTTAAGGTACTCTTATTATACCTGAGCACCTTACTGGCCTTCCTGCCCAGGCTCTTTGAGCACCATTCGAGCCTTCATACACGTAGTGGCCTCCCTCCGCTCAGGTATAGTGAGTTCTCCCGTTGTAGAAAACTAGCTCGCATTATGCCACTACCCAGCGCAACTTTGGATTCTGGTCCAAGGAAATTCACAGCAGATCCCCCTTTTGTGGGTACGCTGCTTCATTCCCAGCTGTGCCCATACCCTTGACACACATAAATGCTACCTCATTAACCGAGGCACATCTCTTATGTTTAAAAACACGTTCCAGCACTACTTAGGAATACACGTTCACTTGCCTCATGTGTTTTATAACCTACTTGTTGTCGAGTGCATCTTTCCTGCACCCAACATTCTCAAGGTGATCTAACGCATGCAGCATCCCAAGCAATTCTGTAAACGAAGATATACTCCCCTAATCGGAGACTACAGAACAAGTTCAACTCAGCTAAGTATACACCTGCCCTTGCTCTATTGTACATAAGAGAACAATCAGTAAAAATGCTGATGTCGTTCTCCATATACTCACTGTGCATAACGCCTTCCGCAATGAGCGTCCAATGCGTCTTTCAAGTATCTTTTTTTACTCATGTATTCCATCGGCATTTGAGTTCCCCAACCTCCTTACTAACTAGGTCCAAATGGCATCGCTCTTCATACGCAAAGCTGATATTGCAGCCGTTGACCTAATGAAAAAGTCCAATGGCAGCAATGACAACATTACCTAAATTGCCTGTGTTGGAGCAGTTTGCATTGAGCCACATATACAAGTAATCATTTTACCCCATATAACTTACGCTCAATTGCAATCTGAGAGGATTTTAGCCACCAAACCACAGATGCATTATTTACCATTGGTCGCACCACCATTGTGTAAATCCAGAATGCAGACTTTGGCGACATTTCCACAGATTACGGCCACAAATTCTTTCACACTGATGCAAGATCCTTTCTGCTTTCCATATCTAAATAACAAAGCTATTAAAAGCTTTGACTTTTTAACATACAACTTCTCTCCTACCGGTGATTTATGAGAAACACATAAAATATATCTCTTTAGAAAACTAATTTTCATATTATTGAAAACATTCTTTTAGAACTCTGTTAACTAACTTAGCAAATTTTCAAAGTTGAGAGGCAACCAAATTGTGGTTGATAAGTAAACCAAACGCGACACTAAATGCTGTCGAGGAAATGAATGAATTAATTGTAAAGCTGTACTACCTGTGATGCAATCATGAGCATCATCAACATTCGTTGATTGAGGAAATGTAAATAAATCTTGTAACTAGTTTATACACGTATATTTACAACAAAAACATACGTCAGCTGCTCTAGCATGTATTGTATTATAGTATGTATTACGTCATCCTACCCAAATACAAAAACTACTCCTATAGGTACGAGTGCGCTTAGTTTAACATAAGAGGAGCAATCATAAATGAATGAAGGTGCTTAAGTTAAATGCTGGCATTTTTTCACCATAAAAATATGTTGAATAAATTTATCCTCTTGTGGATATGGAAGACCAAAGAATAAAAGCGCCACACAATGCAATATACACATAGCAGTATATATATTTATATGTATAATAATGCAAAAATTTACTTGCCGTAAAACAGTCTGCCACCTATAAAAACATCTTTTGTATGGATTCAAGTAGTGGCATTAAGAATGCGTTAAATTGCGAAAATTAATTTTTCACGTGTTGTTGAGAAATTTAAACTTTTTTAAAATTAATTTTTTGTTGATATTCCCTTTTTGTGATTCCAAATAAAGTTGTTGTTAAATTTTCTCCAAGGAATTGTTTGTGTTTGTATTTATTTTGTTATATCTCTTTCTTTTATAAATCTTATCAAAACCACTATTTCGACTAAATAATCGTTTTGCAACTTCGCGTATTTTAGTTACGTTTTTATTTTGCTAAATAAATACAATAGTTTTAGTACAAGTAAAAAAAATTAATATACGTACATATGTATGTATGTTTATGAAACTTAAAGACAGTCCTTAACTACAGAAGTCACAATAAGTAAACTGTTGGTTGGCTATTTGCACTGTGGGAGTATTTTTTATGTGATTCAAATTTTGCTGTCATTAATTAGCATGATCTTTATTTTTAATGGATTTTGATTTAAAAATAATAAAATGGTATTTGTTCTTGAGAATTGAAATGCTTTATATATTTTCTTTCAATAATACATCAGAATAAATTCTTGATAAGCAAACACATACCATAGTGCTCATTCTTCGTATATTTCCCTTTTATTTTAACAATTCAGTGCAGTTTTTTTCTTTGATTTTTAGCTGCTTCCTTTGCTTTGAACGCTTAGGTGGTATCACGTTCATAGCGCGCGTACGCATACAAAGTAACTTAATGTAACAAGGCTGGCAAAGAAATGAATGAATGACTGAAGGAATGTACAAATGTATAAGTGAATGTCTGTATAAATAGATACCTCAAAAGCCAAAAGAAATAAAAAGTAATATAGTTGAAACAACAACAAAAACATTTTACAATTGTAACGATGCCGTTGACAAAATTTCATACACACATACAGATAACAAAGCATTATTCTATAGAAAAATAAAAAATAAAATATTAAACTGTTCAGGATGTACAACTACATAAAATGAAAATACATAAATTTTTTAACGATTTGAAAACCGCATTTTATAATTGAATCACGTACATTTTAGAATGACACTTCGTGTGCCGTTCTAAAAAATAAAAATTTAAAATCATGGCTTACAGATACCGGCAGCATTTGCTCGTTGTTGTATTGGGCCCTATAGAATTAATGCTTTGTTATACTCATACATACATACATATGTTGTATGAAATGTTATTTTAAATGTGCATGAATATTTGTATGTATATGAGTGAATATATATATGCTTTTGAATGTCATTATATTGGAATTTTGTTATTGTAATTTTTAAAAGAGTAACACACTGAAAAAAAATTATGCCAATATTTATTTCTGTTAATAGCCCGTCCATTTAGCCTGCCAAAAAATTAAGAAATTTCATGCTGAATTTACGAACGAACCCTAAAGAGTTCATGCCGAATTATTTGATATTTTAGTTTATTTCGCAAACAGCTCATCATTTGTTTTTATTTTAAATATTTAACATACATTTTTTATTAAATAGAAAGCTATTAATAATAAAAGTCAACAAAAAAAAAAAACCGACGATAGCTAATAAAAAACCTTCCGTATTATTAATGTTAATCTGGAAAAGACTAAAAACAAGAAGTTAATTCAGGCCAAGGTAAAATGTATGGAAAATTTACAAATGTATGGAAAACAAAATATAACCTAAAAATAATAGCTTTGCATTTGCAATCAGTTAGTTGATATTAGCGGTATTCAGTGTTTGATGTAAATGGTCTTGCAAGAATGCAAATAAGTTACATATATTATATATTTTTTCACTTCCAAAAACAGGTGCTTTGTTGGATTTTTGCTTCACTTTGATGTTTATATAGTTATTTTGTTAGAGTGTACATACATATGTACATATATAACTTTGTGTTGTTATTTTTTTATGTTATTGTTGCACACTTAAACCATCCAAAAAATTTGGTTATCAATTTATTCCCATTTTCTCTTCTCGCTACCACTGTTGGCTTTCGGTCAGACTTTAATCAAACAAAATAAATAGAATTTGTCGCTTTTGTCTGTTGCAAATTTACAATTGTATTAATTTCCAGCACAATGCTATTATTGCTTTAAAATTGTATGCAATAAAATGGTATACGGACGGGTATATCTTACAATTTGTGGTATTAAACAATTTTAAAGGTAGACTTTTCAATAGTGCAAATACAACTGACTAAAATATATGTTGTACTAAATATGTGCAGATATAAATAAATTAAGGAGTTAAAGGGCTTCTTTATTAATTGAAGAAAAAAAAAATTATTTTTAATTAAAAATAACACAATATACACATTAGCCCAATTCACAATCTTGTGCATTTGAGATTGCAAATTTATGCAATTGTAAAAATTTCCCGGGAATTGTGAACGGTTTTTTATTTCAGTTTGCAACACTTCTTTCATAACAAAAAATTTCCTATTGGTGGCTTTTCTACAATAAAAATTTCGTTAAAGGAAATTGAAAATAGTAAGTTTATAATAGATAAAACTGCTAAAAAAAGTTGTTTTCAACAATGGTAACATACATATGTGTTTCACACACTCTTATTAATGAAATAATCATTCAATTACAAGCCAAGCACGCAATTTCCAAAATTCTTAAGTAGTCCAGTATAAGGGGAGGGAACAGTGCTCCATAGGACGTTGCAAACACAAACAGTTACGGAATTATCAAACTATAAAAGATGCATTATGCCCAAAAATTGACAGTCGTCTAGTATTAAATAACAATTAACAGGAGCAGTCTTACATTGAAGACTACTGTAATAGTGATACAACAAATCTCGGAATTATCAAACAGCCCAGGTAATAGATGCAACTTGCCCAAATTCTAACTGTAGTCTAGTACTAGATTACAGTTAACGGCAACAGTATTTCTTTGGAATTCTTAGTGCAAGAAATACTAAAGATCACGGAATTATTAAAAACAAAATTCCGTAGCCAGACAATCCGGTAATAGATATCAAATAAAATTTTATTTTGCCCTTCTGGATCCATTTTTAAAGTCTTATCTTCTTTTTAAGAAAACTCAGTTCCTCGTACTGTCTTTTCTTTCTTTATGTGATATCATTTACTGTATTATAAAGGGTGTTTTTTATAGAGGTATAGAACTTTAATTTGCAATAAAACAACGATGGATTATTCGATTGACATGAATTTTATTTATCCGAAAGATAATTTTGTGGCATTACATTTTAAATATGATTTCTGGCATATGACCGCCACTTCTGGCGCGTGTGTAGTCCAATCTTGACGTCCAATTTTCGATGACTTTTTCCAACATTTGTGACCGTATATCGGCAATAACACGGCGAATGTTGTCTTCCAAATGGTCAAGCGTTTGTGGCTTATCCGCATAGACCAATGACTTTACATAGCCCCATAGAAAGTAGTCTAGTGGTGTTAAATTACAAGATCTTGGAGGTCCAAAACGTCAAATTAGGCGGTCACCAAACGTGTCTTTCAATAAATCTATTGTGGCACGAGCTGTGTGACATGTTGCGCCGTCTTGTTGAAACCACATCTCCTGGACATCATGGTTTTTCAATTCAGGAATGAAAAAGTTAGTAATCATGGCTCTATACCGACTGTAACGTTCTATCGCCACTATCGTTTTTGAAAAAGTACGGACCAATGATTCCACCAGCCCTTAAAGCGCACCAAACAGTCAGTTTTTCTGGATGTAACGGTGTTTCGACATACACTTGAGGATTACCTTCACTCCAAATGGGGCAGATTTGTTTGTTGACGTAGCCATTCAACCAGAAACAAAATTCGCTTATGAAAATCGGAAACAACGGTAATCTCGTTTTGTGCACTATTTGCAAGCACTGTTCAAGCGTGAGTCTATTCATGATGAATTACCAAACCAAACAGAATATATCACTTGACAGCTGTTAAATCGGTAGCCATCTTTAAAAGTAATGCCAACTTAAAGTTCTATATCTCTATAAAAAACACCCTATATAATTCTAATAAAATAAAAAATAAAAAGATCTTCTTTTTTGCGTTTTTTGGTTTTTCGAATCTCATTTTTTCATATGTATTTTTTGTTGATTTTAATTGTGATATTTTTTATTTAATTTATATTCTCAGTTTGCAAATGCCACGCAAATAAAAACTATGATTTTAGGTGTTATTTATATTTATGGATGCGTAGCATATGCATTTCTGTATATTCTGTTAGTGTATTGTAAAATTATCCAATACAATTTTGCAAATCCTACGATGCAAGACCATTTGCACATGATTGTGAATTCTGCTAATGATTGTTAACATGAATTTTTAAATAAAAAAAAGTATTTTATAAATACGAATGTGCAAATCCAACTGAGTTTTATTATTTAAGCCAGTTGTTTTTAACAGAAATTTTAAAAAAGCTGACTTAACCCTAGTTCTTATACCCGAGTAATATGATTGAAATCAATCATATTAAAAAAGAGAGATAATGGCCAACGCTTAGTCTGTCTTTGGCAAGTATATTCTCTAAGTAGTTGGTCCATAATATCCACTCCTCCTTTTGTTTTATTGTAAAATTCAATGATTTCTTAATATATTAAAGAACAAAATTTTATCAACAAAAAAATTTTTTTGCTTAAAATTTATAACGAAAGATGCGAATAATTATTACTGGCCACACCTGTACTTGGGTATACGTCCACATAATAAAAGTTGGGTATAAGGACTAGGGTTAAATATAAGAAAAAAGAAAAGTAAATGTATTTTTAACCTTTCCTTTTTGCACACTTTATTAATCACTAAAGGTACTTTAAGAATTTTTTATCTTGGGGCTTTGATTCTTCTTCTGCTTCATTTGTCTATTTGTTTTCCAAATGTTGGCGACTAATGTAATTACATTTATCATTCTTATAAAGTAGTAAGTTATATTTTGTTTTCTAATTTCTGCAAACGTCTCTCTATTTCTTGCTTCGTTTAGAAGGTTTACAACATCATGTATACCGGTCCACGTCGGAATATTATCGATCCATATCAATTCTTTTCTTCCTCTAGTACGTCTTCCTTCAATATTTATATGGATAGTAGTTTGCAGCAGCTTATATTTTGGGTTACGCATTATGAGCCCTAAGTATGCTGTTTTTCCTACTTTTATAGTATTCAGAAGTTCTCATCCATGATGTAATATTTGTAGTACCTCAGTGTTTGATGTATGGTATTTTAAGTATGCGACGGTAGGTCCGAAACCTTCAAGTCTGTTTATATCCACAGTTTTTATTGTCCATATTTCCATGGCATAGAGCAAAACCGACCACACGTATGTTTTAATTTATCCCAGTTTTGTTTGAAGGTTAATGGTATGGCTAGTGAAGACTTTTTTATATCTAAATAACGCATCTCTTGCTATTTAAATGCGAAATTGTATTTCTTTTGAGATATCCCATTTGTCATTGATGTTAACACCGACATATTTGAATATGTTTACTCTTTCCAAGCAACTGTCTGTTATTTTTAACATGTTTGTATTATCAGTGTTATTTCTGCCGATAATCATATATTTTGTCTCCTGAATATTTATTTTAAGTCCATAGGTTTCACTTCACAAACTTGTCAGTTTGTTTAATGGATCTTGGAGTCCCTGCATATTATCAGCCAAAAGAGTCGTATCATCAGCATATCGAATTGTTAAGGAAAGTTCCATTTATATATATTCCTTTTCAAACATTGTTAAGTGCTTCTTGAAATAATCTCTCGGAATAAACATTAAATAATACAGGGGATAATATACATCCTTGTCTAACACCTCTGGAAACCGCAATACACTCCGTCACTTCACCATTGATGCTAACCGGTGCTTTTTGGTGCCAATACAAACTTTTTATGCAACGAATTTTCCTATCATCTATACCAATGGGCTTTTTTATTTTTTTTTAATGCAATTACTTGTATACCTTACAATTATTATCAGGCATACAAAAATAATTTATAGTTAACATAAATCAGCATATTGAATATTACATTTTTTTTTAATTAGTCGGGCTATTTATTTACACATGAATGAGCTTTTACAGTCAGGCTTAAGTTCGTTATATTCTCTTTATCAAGTTAACGCCGAATAGACGGATAGAAGAAGGATGGCACTAGTATAAAAAAACTGGAGAAGCCATGTCTTGGTGTGAAATTAGAAAGTAAAAAGGCGGAAATTTTAAAAAGTAAAATAATTTCAAAATAATTGCCTCTGAAACTTGGAGGAGTGGAATTTACGAATATCAAAGGGCTTCAGCTTCAAATTCATAGCATGGGTATCTCAATACCCATTTAGACATGAAAGGGTCCTAAAACATATTAAATATAATTTTTATTTCTCAAGTAAAAATGCATTTTTTGTACGGTTTTATTATATGTACGAGTATAATCAAGTCGAAAAATATAAAAAGTAAAGATTATCAGCCCAACGTACCGCGATTATTTGATTGCTTTTATTTAAAGAAAAATCTAATGAACATCGAGGCTTCCTTTTCATCAGTTTTATATCATCCAATAGTATATGGATTCGATTGACGCAAACGGTACCTCTTGCAAAATATCCCTTTTTAGTCAATGTGCAGAACTACGTACGGATAGTAAAATAGTTCTCAAATGTAACATTGTGTTAGTTGGGACTAGATATATTTTCCAACTATTGTAAAATCATAATGTCTTCAAGACGACAATCGGGGTTAAAGAACAACCATGTCCTGTCGCTGATCTAAGACACAGTTTGTTCTTGATGAAAATGTTCAAGGAGTGGCGACCGTAGTATGCAAACATCTGTTCGCCCACAGAAAATTTGTGAGCAAATATACCAAATTGCATGTAATTTTAGCAAATTTATCATAACAATCAATATTTTTGTTGCAACAAACGTGTATATTTTGTTGTATTTATTCGAATCTATCTTGATTGATTGCATCTTTCAAAATCTGACATCCAAGAGATTCTTGATTTGACCAGTATGTTCTTATTGTCGACAAAGTATTATAGCCTGTAAGATACAAGATTCAAACAAATAATTTCTGTAATTGAAGTATGGAAACCAAAAACAAAAAATAACCACAGTCTCCAGGGTCGTGCGTGACAGATAAAAATAAAATAAAAAAATAGCACGTCAATATAAATGCCCTAAATATCAATCGGAATAGGGGATCAGGCGTTATTGGATTAAGCTGAAAGAATATAAATTACAAACATTCATTTGTATAAATAAACATGTTAAATCACCATATAAAAATACAAAATACAGTATTTCATCACATTCAGCTTGCTGTTGTTGGTAAAAAAAATTACAGTTACAAATTGTGTTACCTGTAGTAATTACATTTATTTTATTAAAAAACAATGGTTTATTTGTCTTTATTTTTTGTGCTTTCACTGAACTTATCTACACTGAGTTTTAATTAAATTACTAGCTTCTAATTCACATACCCTTAACTAGATAATTTAACAAAGGGCAACCAACAAAGAAAACTTACAATTATTACTATTAATTAATATCGCCATGTGGCGGTTTAATTTATGGTGATTTTATGAATGACGATTACATTTCTCTGAACTAATTTCCTTTAAAATGTCAATAAATATTTCAATTTTGTTTAATTTATAACCTTTCCACAAATAATATCTGACACACATAAGTGACAACGTTCTAATTGAAACAATTTTTGATAAATTGAACAGCGTGTTAAGTTGTCTTAACAACGATGCATCGTCTGAGTAAAATGAATGTGGTACGTACATATGGTTGTGTACATCTTTTCCATTGAATTTGTAGAAAAGACGCAATTTATGGCATCTAAACTGAGGGACACATAAGCAACGCACACGAACAAACAAACATAAATATAAACTATAAAATCTGGTGTGCTAAGGATTTTACTTCCACTGGGAACGTAAGAGCAGCTATGAATGTGTAATTTTATTATTTCATCAAAAGTTGGAATGTTACTTCCCGCTAGTACTCAAAAAAGGAGTTGAAAAATTGCTAGTATACATTGGAGTCTATAGCACAAGCCTTTTGATTACTTTGTCTTGGGTAAAGTGAAGAATTTAATTTCTACAGCTATGTCAATGAAATGGTAAAAATGAAGCAACCAAATTTCGCCTTTCGATACATATATTACATTTAATCATCGGACTAGCCAGTAAGGTAAATTTCTCTTCGTATTTTTAGATATTAATTATGTGGTCCTTTTTATTATTTTCATATCTCTTTTCTTTACTTCTCGTTTGTTTTTTGTGGTTTTATGGAATGATCTACGATCAGTTTTCTGTTAATAAAAGCAATCTGTAAAATAGGATGATTTTCTTGAATTTAGAATAACTATTTATTTTCTTACAATATTTTAAAAGATCAAAGCTTTATTGACCAAAAATCTAAAAAAAAAAAAAAAAATTTCTATGAAGTCTTTTATAACTCTTTTTTCTTAATTTAAAACTTTACCTATTTGATTGCTTTCTTGTTTAAATAAAGATCCAGTTTCATATATTCTTTTATGGCTTTAAGGCAAAGTGAAAGTGAAGTGAGTATAATCACAGTTGTAAATTAAAAAAAACTAGTAGAGAAAAATGTATTAATGTTTTTATAAAAAAATAACCATCCAAAAAAAAGTAAAATAAACACTGGGAAGAAAAGTGTAGCTAACCTTCAACTCGAAAAAGCACTCTATTCTCACGACAAAACTGTTTCAGTTTATATGCGAGGTACGACCCCCACTGTTGCGAAGCTTCAAGACTCTCCCTATTGTAGTTCTCTAGGTACACGATAATATTTTCACATTGTATGGGAGGTATCACACCCACCGTCCAGTCTGTGTTTTTTGGCCTATGTACATTAGAATGAGGGTTAATGGTGCAACATTTCAATATCCTATTATAGTTCTCTAGCTACTTAAAAAGTGGGCGTGGGCAATTTTTATTTCCGTAAACACCTAAGTTGGGTTATCATGAAGATTTAGAAAAAAACTTGTGCAAATCGATAGAAGTGATGGAAGTAATGGAATTATCAACGAACGACATTTGATTTTATTTTTATAGATTGTTAGATTGATTCAACACCTTTTTAACAAAATTGCGACATTTTAAGATAAGAGCTCCTTCTCTTTAATATCTACTAATGTTTTGTATAAACCCACCCACACACAACCATCTATCTCTGGCTGCTGTTCAAAAAGTAACAAAGAAATTGATTTTGTTTATACTAGAAGTTGTATGTATGTTTCTTCCTTGCCATGCTAAATACTCGTACTAACAAAAGTTGTACTCTTTTATTTGATCATAAATTTTGCTTTATTTTTACGCTTTGTGTTGGTGTTGGTTACTGTATGATTATACAATGTGCCCGTATGTATCGTCCATAATTCGTTACTTTATTCGTTGGTTATTGGCTGGCTGACTGGTAAAAAAGAAAAGATTCCCTTTTTAAGTCATTTTTATTATTAATGGTTTGCCAGCGATTTAACAGTTCAATAGGGCATTTATTGAAAAACAGCAAAAAGAGTTATGCTCGTTAATTTGAATAAAATAAATGTGTTTCTTAGAATCCTTTTCATTTTTACATAGCTTTAAAGGTACTTTGAATTTTGTATGATGTTGTTTTATTGAGGATGAAAAATTTCGATTAATGTACACATGTTTTATTAGGCACAACTGACGAAACCAATAATCAAATATTTAAATACATACAATTACAGCCTTTTTTATAAAATGAAATGTTATGTTCTTTCGTAAAAAAAACGATAGAAAATTTTTGATTGGATTTTTGGTCCCTACACTCAAAATATTTTTACATAAACTGATTGTAGTTTATTAAAAAGTATTCCGTAAAATTATATCTAAATGAATATTGATTAAAAAATATTGTTAAAAAAAAAAAAAAAAATAGAAAAAATTATTTTACTTCTTTTAATATATACATATTTTTAAAATTAACTATATATACTGATTTTACGTTGCATTTAATTTTCTTTATTACTTGAATTTAAGCTAACTGAAAATAAAAAAAATGTTTTTATTTATCTGGTATCCGATTGTAAATTAACGAATACGTTACTTTCATTGAATCTCGTGCTGTCACTAGCCCTTTACTCTCGACTGTAGTGATCTTAGACTTGCGACTGAACAATTGGAGAATCTTCCTCATCACTGAGTCTTTGGTTATTGCTTAAGGCTAAGGTCGCCACAGCATCTCCATTTAATAAGTGTCTACCCGTGATCAAAGGCCTTTTTAACGTTAGCCTTTTTCTAAGCACAATCTGCAAGTATCGACTTACCGCAATTTTTAATTTTGCCAGATAATACTTAAGAGTCCGTTAACCATTTGTAGGCACCCAGATTTTATCCAAGCTTCTTCTTGGTCTTCTCGTCAACTTGTAGTGAAAAATTCCAGAGTCTTTGGTAGGAATGGAACCCACAACCCCCGACTGATAGACTTGCACACTGCCGAGGCACTCTTAATGTATAATGAGTAATTCCTACGAAATATGTATGTAGTTTATTTTTTTGCAACTTAAAATAAAAGAAAAAACATTTATTCCTACAGGTTTTATTCGGTTGATTTTTCAACATTTAAAAATAAAAAAATATTCTGATTTTCAGTCGATTTAACGTACATTATATTTTAAATATATTTATTGAGTATAATTTATTTACGTGTGTATGACATTTCAGTTTTTGAGTTTTTGGAGGCTCTTACGTTGTCGTATGCAATTATATTTCCGTTTTTCTTGAATTATATCTTCCTTACCTTCACCTAGCGCTCTCCATGTCCGTCTAGCATTTTGTTTTATCATCCTTACCAGTTGGATTTACATATAAAAATAAAAATATTTTAGAAATTTATACATTTTAAACTTACGATGTGGCACGCGACAAATTCTAAAGAGCAAAGCGGTGATTATTTTCCACCTAATTTTTTTTTTTTTTTTCATTTATTATGCAATAAAAATGTCTGTTTGTTACTAACACAGTGCAACATGGAAAAAAATAACCATATACGGACACCACTACGTGATTAAAGACCAAAAAAAAGACCCCTGTCTCCCAGTTTTGCCCAAAGTCCTCCAGGTTTTTTTTTATGGTCCCTCAAAGATGTGGGGCCTCGATTTCATTTTTGCATAAAAATGATTATTTACTCAACCTCATATTTTGCCGTTTGAAAAGCCGCAAAAGTGAAAAATTTCCCGGCTACCTAAGCTCTACCTAAACGGTGCTAAGAATCATTCCTAGAAAGTTCATATGTTCTAGAAAGTTGTTTATTGAACAGGGGAAAAAAGGTAAAAAAAATTGAATTTTTTAAAGTTTTTTGCGATTTTGACCTTGAAAATGAAGTTTTTTTGATTTATGTTAACAATTTTTGTTCTTTATGACAAGAGCTACAATTTTGCCTCAGAGAGTATATCAAAATTTCAAACGGTTTGCAAAATATGAGCTTGAGAAATGATCATTATTTTGCAAAAATGACATCGAGGCCCCACATCTTTGAGGGCCCATAAAAAAAACTTGAAGGACTTTGGGCAAAACTGGGAGACAGGGGTCTTTTTCTTTTGGTCTTTTATGACGTAGTGGTGTCCGTATATGGTTATTTTGCCATGACTTAAAAAATTACACAGTGTGTAATAGTTGATATGCATTGCTCAAATTCCTTCGCGACACTGATAACTAATGTGCTTTTTCAATGTTGCACGCGACATCGAAATATATGGAAAAGCAAAAACAAAAAATTGATCGTAATTAGCAAGCTCATCGATGCATTTCTATTTTTATTTGCATCTTTATATATAAACCGAGTTTTAAAAGGTGAAATATTAATGAGTAATGTCACTTATAAGGTATATTTGTTCAAAACCAAAAACTTTGAATATGAATACGTATTTCAAAATGTGTTATAAATAAATGTAAAATTGGTTTACATAAGTTAAATCTGATAGATTCCCTATTAAAATATGTTATTACAACATACTTTTATAGACTTTGAATTTTTCGGCTGTTGTTGACATTTCTGTGGAAATGCCTATATGTTGAAAGCTGAAAATCTATTTTGAAAATCGATATTCATTTTTGAATTCAATTCAACATCAGTTATTTCCGTTTTTCGAAAAAATTAAACATTTTTGTTGTGTCACCTTTAAACTGGATGTACGATTTAAATTTGACGCCACCTGTGTAGTAGAGTAGAGTAACTGTCTTCTATTATCTAGCCAGTGCGAAAAAAGCATATATTACGTATATAACTAAATATGTAATATATTAGATAGACACCTTGGGATAGGCACAAAAATTGCCCATTGGTTACCACGTATATTCCAAAATTTTCAGAAGAAGAAATGTACTATTTTTTCGTGAGCCAATTATTCGTTTTTTTCCTAGTGATTTCAGACTCTCGACTGGTAACTGGCGGCCTTTTTTCTCATCACACAATCTCTAGTAATTGCTAGCATATGTTCAAGGCTCAGGGCGCCAATGGTATCTACATTTAGCAAGCTTCTACCAATAGTCCTGCGACAATGTGCGCTGCCGTCTCAGCCTCTTCCAGGCACAGTCTGCAAGTGTCATCTTCTTCGATTTTCATCTTGGCTAGATGATACTTGAAGTTTCCATGACCCGCCACCAATGCAATTAACCTGCTTAGAGTACTTCTACTGTATCTGAGTACCAGAGAATGACAAAAGTATCATTTATATACATACTTATTAAGTATTTGAGGCCAAACATGTATAAATGTATATGGCTACAGCTCAAACAAAATCCCTGAAGGAAACCTGGGGACAATTGTCCCCAAGTCACCACTTTTGTCAACTATTATGGTGACTCTTTGGCGACATTGTCAACAAATCGTCTACATTTTTATATTGTTTCTTCTTAATTTTTTATTATTGTTAAAAATATACATACATATGTATGTGTGTATGTATGTATATACGTCAGGTGCAAAGAAAATATACGTTTATTTTAAATATTTAAAAATCAATATAAATTCAAATCATAAAAAGCATAGAACGTCATGGGCAAAAGGAATTATAAACGACAGATAAAAAAGCAATTGATTTTATATAAAACAGAAGTGAAAACAAAACAATTATAATTGAATCTGGTAATTGTAAAAATTTTGTAGTCCCTGTAGAAGATTTTGTGGGAGTAGTTACAGAATTGTCATTGGACATTCTATTTCAGAAAAGTACCAAAAGTGTAGACTAGAATAACTAAAATGTACTAGTGAATCACTAGTTCCAATGTCTTCATATGGTCCCAAAAGAAATACCTAGTCAATAGTACCAATGTCAGTAGTGGATTATCAATGACATGCACATGGTAAATGTCTATAGTAAATAGCATTGTCTGGGGTATTGTAAGTCACTAGTACTGGTGACTTTGTCAATAGTAAGTCACTACAGATTCACTATTGACATTTCCTGCAGGGATACTATACACACATACTCATATCAATTTTAACTTAAATAACTACAAGTATAGGCAGAGAATAAGTGTTCGCATATTTTTTCATTATTTTTCGCAATACAACTGAGTATAAGTAAAAGTTGGATAAAGTATAGAAAAGGAATAAGTATAAGTATGTAAATACTCTAAGTATACTTAGAGTATTTTTTAAATATATGTAACGATATGTATTAATTATTTCACAATTTAAAAATACGTTCATTCCTTCCTTCATCCTAATATAAAAATTATTTTGGTTTTCCATACTTAGCCAGTGTTGGGTTATAAACAAAATATTGCCAAACATCTACACCTTTTTATACACACAATAACTAAAAGTAGTTGTTTTACTTATAAGTATACTTAGAGTATTATAACTACTTTTTCATACTTGTAAGTATTAGGTAGTTATAAGTATGGGTATGACAGATTATCTACCTACAACCAGTTGTACTCATACATGCATTACGTATACATTTATAAGTTCGTTGTGTATAAATAAAGTTTATTATAAGTTTAGAGTACACCCATACTTATTTCACTGCAAATGAGCATGTGTAGGTAATTTCTGTATTATATGTATAGGTATAACTAATACCCAATAATATGTGTAAATACTTAACTACATTTATTTTATAAGTATTTTTTGTCAGTCTCTGCTGAGTACTATACTGGACTTTGAGCACCATTCGATCCTGCCTAGTATCCACGTAGTATTCTCCTCCACCTCTTCAGGTTTAAGAGTCTACCCATTGTAGGACCTTAGCTAGCATTATACCATTACCCAGAACTACTCTGGGTTTTGGTCCACATAAATACACAGCCGTTCCCCCATTTGCTGCTTTATTCCCAGTTGTGCCTATGTGACCCTTAATGCTCATCAATGTTACCTCATTAACCGAGGCACATCTGTTAAGTTTTAAAACACATTCCAGCACTAGTCTGGAGTACACGTTCACCTGCCTCGTACGTTTTATAACCGACTGGTTATCAAGTGCATTGAGAAACTTTTTCCCCTGCACTCGACACTCCAGCACATAATCCAACGCAATCAGCAGCTCAACCAATTCTTATTGATATGATTTTCCAGTTTTCTTAATAGTTTTGTTTATAATCAGAAAGTTGCAACAAAATATTTATATTTTATACAAAATTTAAAAATTCTATATTAAAAAAGTTTTTAAAAATTTAAAACGCTAGAAAGCCGCTATTTACAGATTTATTTTCGTAAAGAGCGGGCATTGTTTTTTGGCTTGTGTGCTCTTTTCCGTCATTGCATTGTATGGTTATTGGCCTTTACAAACTAAAAAGAGACTAGTACTCATATAATTTATTTTAAAAGCTGATTCAGGGAATTAAACTCTTAAAACCAAGGCCAATATTTAAGAGGTATATGTATGTATTATAGTTACCTATTAAAACTTTTAATCGTCATTTATTTAATATTTATCCTGAAGTATATTTTATACATTTATCTTCTTATTTCCAAATAACAACAATAAAAATTTACATTATCTCAGTTTATTTGTCTGTTCATTTCTATGAAATTCATATTTGATCTACCTTGTTTCACAACAATCACTGTTCGTACCAGCACAACAATTGGTTAGACAATATATTGTTAGAATTTATTTGAAAGCATGTTTATTTGACTTGAGCATGTCCATTAATAAATATGAACATTCAAATATTTGCTTGGTTGTCTGAGTAATGGCCATAAAGCTTTAGTTTTACTAAATTCTGCATATTTTTTTCTATTTAAATCAATAAAACAAAACGATGCAGTGGACGCATAGTAAACATATTGTAAAATTGTTTGATTTATTACCCTATTTTTTCATTTTTAATAAAAAAGTGAGGGACGCAAGGACGCCTAAAACAATAAATAAGGTTCCAAAATAAAAAGGTAAAAAAATGCAAGAAACAAGACTAAATTACTAAAAAGCAATGACTTTAATTATTATAATAGAGTAAAAACACTGGCAAGGGTTTGCACACCTCTGCTAGTAACTTTTACAAATATGGTTTAAATATACCCAGAAAAAATAATCTAAATGTGTCATATCACATACGCGAGGTGGCAAATTAATTATAAGCAAAAGTTAGGTTAAGTAATTAGAACCGTTTAACAATCTATTCGAGCCACTAGCTCATATAAATTTTGTAAAGAATTTAAAAGAAACATTAGTTCAAAATGGCTTAAATAAATGCTGGAAATGTAATTGATTGAGAAAAAAATTATAGTTTTAGTATTTTCTGTTGTCTTAAGGCCATGATTCACTATCATACTCAGTCTTACGATTTGTCAAAAATTGCATGTCCGCTCAAAAAGTATGATAGTGTGTATTAAAAGTGGATGTGTGTAACAGAATTTTTGACGGTCTGTATGATTTGATCTTTTGAAAGAATCTTGTTTTGTATGATAGTGTGGCATCTACAACGCCATTATGAAACGATTTTTAAGTAGGACAGAATTCTGTCAGATTTTTTTGTGATTAAATCATACGATTGTGTGATAGCGAATACTGGCCTTTAGGAAGCACATAAAACATCATTAAAATTGGGATCTAATAACTTAATGTAAACTGAAAAATTAAAATCATTGCTTTCACCACGTATAACGTGAGGATGTAAATTACATTCATGTGTCAGTAGATTAAGAGGCTTCAGTTTTTTCCTTATCAGAAATTACATCCACTTTAAATGTTTTTTAACTAGCCGTAAAAAAATGTATCTTTATTTTACAAACTAAACTTTTAACTAATAAAAAACTAATAAACCGAGGAAAAAAACTAAATATTTTTTTTATTATATTTTTTTATATTTTCCATAATTCGGAATATTCCAGACTGATTCATGGATTTTCTCTCATAATCCTGACACTTAATCTCTCAGGGCAACTAATTTTTTATATAAGTTAGTGATGATACAAGCATAATTTAAAGAATTATCTCTGCATCCTCCACCCGGAGTAGCTAAATAATCTGTTATCAAATTACTTAATATACTAATTGTACTATTTAATGCCTTTACATGTTTAAAAAAAAAAATGCTCTTCAAATGTTTCAAATTTGAAATATCGAGCTTTTACTGAGTATTTTGTAGATACTAGAACATCATACATCAAAGTAATGCCTACAACTAGACTTTTCTTTAGATATTAACTCATCTAAGGATTTTTCTGAATAAATAAATGTAGAACTACCAGGAGTTTGTTGTTGCCACAGACAGGCATTTGACTTCACAAAGTCGAAATAAGAGTAGATTGTATCTTTTCATTTCACGCTCAACCTGTGCTAGTTTGGAAAATTCCACTAAAGTAAAGTATTATCCGAATCGTTTTGGTGTTTTCATGCTAGTAGTCGTCATCAGGGTTTTCGAACGTTGTTTATTTATTTTTGGGTTTCACTAATCAGTCATATTTCAAATGAACAGGTAATTAGCCCATTGCACCTAGACTATTGCTGGGGCTGCCAGCTGTAGTATCCAGTGCACCACACGGTGAGCATTGAGTGTTTGTGACTTAGTGTAATAGTTTGTCACCTAATTACCTCACGCAAAGAAAAAAAAAACTTGGTTATTGTATGGTCACGGCAACCACACTACGTTCCCTGTAACAATACATGTTTGCTGTAAAAAAATTATAGTTATTTTAAACAATACTTTTGTCACGACAAACAAGTTTTTGTTAACAGTTAATCATTCAATGGTTATACGCACCAAAAAAGCAACATGTTTGATATTCAAACCACAACCAAATTTTGTTTAATATTTAAAAACAAAATTATATTTAAAACCATAATATATTATTATTAAACATAGTATAGTAAAAATAAACAAATATAAAAAGGTAAGCAGAAAATATCAAAATATGTATGTAAGTCTAAATGGAAATATTAGTGTATTTGTTTTTTGTTATTTATAAATATATTCATAATTTCACAGAAAAAATTATTTTCAGATTCAAACAATTAATTCGCATAAATAGAACACTTTTTGTTTGAATATGGTCCTATAAATAAAATTGTATATTCAGACAATTAATTTTAAAATTAGTTTATTGAAAATATTCCCCGATTTTTTCAAACAAATAATTGTAATATTTTATAAAAAAAATTATTGACTTTAGAAAAAATTTTCAAACAAAACATTTGTCTGACAAAAAAGTTTCTGAAAATTATAAACAAATTTAAAAATAAAATATTGTCTGAATCAGACAAAAGGTTTACTGAAATTAAAAAAAAAAAATTCAAACAAATAATTTATCTGAAAATATTCAAAAACTTTACTGAAATAACAAACAATTTTCAAACAAATAATTTAGGTAAATCAAATACAATTTTCGCTAATTGTGTTTAATAGTAACATTTTTGTGTCCAATTTAAATAACTACTGGGTAAAATTTGACCATATTAAAAAACGGCCAAGACGAATCACTTTACAGGATGGCAATGGCAAATTCATTCAATTCCGCTGTTTCTTAAAATATCAAATTCTATATATTAAAAAATGTTATCTATATATGGAATTTGACATCTTGAGTAACAGTGAAAGTAATGTATCTCCCTTTTTCTTTTTTACTTTGGTCAATTTTTAGCGACTAGTTACTTACATATTTTAGGGACAAAGCGTTTCCTCTTGAGCACAAAACCTTGTATTTGATTCATCAAAATTATTGGTATGGGAATTGTTTGCTGGTCAAAAGCATATGTCATACATATGTATTTATATAAAGTTGGCCATTGCCGGCACCTGAAAAATCAAAAGATTAAAATATATATGAATATGTAGCAATATCTTCAATAAAAAAAATTTACGTTTTTACCTTTTCCTCTACAGCTAATAATGGCTTTTAATGGTTTCAATATTTGGGCTTTAAATATTTTTTTATTAAAATAAATTTCCTTTTTGAAGTCTTGAAAAAATAAATATAAAACTTGTTGTTATTTCTTCAATGCATGACAGAAAGTGTTGCCGTTTTTTGCGAATAAGTAATTATTAATAAATGGGCCAAAATAAAATATCTGCAAAATTTTCGTGTAATTAACCGACTTCATATAAGGTGAAGTTTATCAAATTATCTGAGTTAACTCCTAGAAATGATTTAATTCTGAACCGATTTTTATTTGAAAGGTAATGCTTATAGATTAGTTCCATTCAAAAAAGTTCATAATTTTAAAAAATTTATGATTTTTACGTGTCTTTGAACCCTAAAGTGCACCAATTTCATATTTTAACAAACTAATAACAAAATTACCTTACAGATTAGTGTCCTTATAGTAGATGTAACTTGGAAATTAGGTATAATGTCAGATAGTCCGTTATGACCGTAAGTATAAATATTTCAAAACAGAAATTAAACAGTGTCCCGATACTATTTTATGTATATGGCCTTATCTTTTGAACCGTTATATTGCTATATCCGCAATAATAAATAAAACTTAAAACTAAATAGTGTTCTCGTGGATGACTTAATGGATGACGTATACCTATTATCTTTTAATATACAGATAGGCACTTAAAAATTATATAGTATTTGTATTGCTGTGTAGGCTATAATAGCAATCATTAAAATTAAATGTTTTGGGAATTCAACTATTATTTTAATAATATAATGCTAATAACCTATACTATTTTATAATACACCAATTTTTTAAAAAGTATAAGCATGGAAAGTTTTACCCATATTTTAAGAATAGAGAAAATTATTTATAAAAATAATGATAACTCTTTAAGAAGTCAAACACAAACAATAAAAGATTTAACAAAAACACTTATTCGAAAACTTCAAAATGATTTTTAGTTTCAATCTTAATAAGTTTGTTTATTTGGCTGTTCAAAATAACTTGGTTATTCCTACGACACTAGTCCTACGTTATGTATAAAACCGATTTGAATAACAGTGCGAAAATATTTTTCTGGCTATATGTATGTAGTTCCCCTACTAAAATATAATTAGAGGCTATTCAAAATTTTAAAGTTTTTTAAAGTTAATTTTTACAGAAGAACAACATTTCCATATTAATATATTTAGTTTGATCAATTATTTCTATTACGGCAACACTGTTAGCAGCAAACTAAAAATCAAACAAAAGTATTATTAGATTCAAACAAAAAAGTTTTTGAAAATCAATAAAAATTAAAAAAAAACCATTTGTTTGAAAATATTTTGGTAAAATTTTTTTGTGTGTTGTAACATATAACCATTTTCATGTTTCACATTATATTATTGTATGTTTATATTATAAACATAATTATGGTTGTATTTTACAATATTATTTTTATGAAAGACAATAATATGTTCCAATGTCAACAATATTATTATTATGGTTTAAAATAATATTGTTTGAATATAACCATATAATTCAACCATAACATGGTGCTCTTAGATTATGGTTCCCACAACCACCTTTTTTCTTTGCGTGTACTATAACTTGGCTTTAAAGAAAGTGATAGTTGAAGGTTATTTTTAGCTTATTTATAAGAACTACTTATCTTTCCGATAAAATCCCAACTTTATCTATTGACAAGTTATAAGATTGGGCGCTGTGTGGCTTTTAAATGTGTAAAGCAAAAATTTTTGTTATAATCCAATTAGGTTGAACTAAATTTTGTTTGAAATAAATATTTGTATCTCTATCCTTAAGTATCTTAAATAAATCGGTCAAGTGTTAGTCAGACTTATACATGTAAAGTTCAGTACTATGTTTAATACAGCTTTAAAAACAAGATATTAATTTTTTCACGTTGCCCTTAGTTTTTAATTTTAAGGTGTGGATGTTGCTATAAAAAACAACAAAGTTTTTGAATTTTTATTAACGCGCATTTTTATAACAGAATACCACTGTACATAGTATTTTTTATCAAACGTACTTTTACTACATACATACATACATACATACATACATACATACATACATACATACATACATACATACATACATACATACATACATACATATGCTTCTCTGCCTTCAACGTAAATTAATATGTATCTCTACGTTTGTACATATTTTACAGTTTTAATAAAAATTCATCAAGTACACCGCTTGTACTGCTTGTTCTGCTTGTCCTGCTTTGATTTTTCTTGTTAGTATTTGCTTACAAAACTTTATTGGTTTATAAATTGGCTTTCATTTGAAATTGTTTACTGTCGATGCCCGTAGATTTGAATGTTTTCACATTCATGTCGACTCGTATGAGTGTGATTGTTGTAAAGGTACAATTGTCATGTACATACATATACATATGTACATATGTGTAATGGAACAACAGCTGCAGCAGCAACAAAAGTACAACTTTGGTACATGTAAAAGGAAAATGGACGGATTGTAAATTAAAATAAATGCAAGAGGAGGATATAGTGTGAGAGAGTGAGAGAGAGAGAAAGGAATGGGGGCCAATTCAAACCACCTTTTTGCTGTTTATCTTTATAAACTTTGTTTTTCGTTAACGCTTTTGTTGTTATTAATGTTTGTGATGCTGCTTTAGTTGATTGTATATATACATATGTACATATGTATATTATGCTTAGCTGGTGGGCTTAAAATTTCACTTTATACCTAACAAAAGAAAAATAAAAACTCCCTTGTTATTTTCTTTATTGTTAACAAAATAAATATCAATATGTTTCTCTGCATGTGTGTTTGTGATTCATTTGTTCATTTATTCATTCCCTTGTTTGTTTATTTATTTTGTTTGATGCACATAGTTTGCTCTTCTTCTTCTTATTCTCTTTTTTGCTGCTGCTGTTTTTGATATTTTTGTGTGGTGTTAGTTAAAGGTGGCTATATGCCTAAGTTTATGTGTGTATAGGTATACATATGTGTGTGTGTGTTTGTGAAAGAAATTTATGGCGTAATTGAAACCGGAAACTACAACACAACATTTTGTGGTAAAATTTTGATAAACTCTTTTGAATAAGCAATTATTTATAGCCATATCGATGTCATATATTTATTTAAATAAATAAGCTCACACAAACATATATTTATTATTTAAATCCATAAGTATGTGTGTTTAAGTGCATTTGTATTTAAGACATAAATTTGCTTTATTCATGAACAAATAATATAATAAATTGTTATTATTTTAATTTATGTTTGAGTAATAAAATATTATTATTTTTTTAATTTAGTATCACGTATGAATATTTATACTTTAATCTTAATATATTCAATACTTGTTTTTATTATTATTATTAATTTTTTGTCCTTTTTATCTTTGGGGTTTGGGAAAAAAAATAGTTTTTTATATTAAATTCGGTATTCGAAATAAAAAAAAACGCGCTACGAGAAATGAATTTTTTTTTTTATATTTTATTTATTGCATCTGCAATAAACTTTAACTAACAATAACTACTCATATCTTAAGTCTAAAATTAAAATAAATATACTTTTTACGTCCAGCCAGTGCTGGACATGAAATTGTGTGTTTCCCGGTTGCTGCCATCATTATCCCTCTGCTGTTCGGAACAGAGAAGCAATGTCCCTCCTTCTTAGACGAATGTAACCGAGTTCATTTAGTAAGTTGCGGCCCAGTGGATTGGGATG